>JARQOD010000001.1:855136974-855220982 GCA_033576555.1 Oophaga sylvatica | reverse complement strand
GGGATGAAAATGATTAACTTTCAGAACGTCTTAGCTGTTGTTCAGACTCCGTCCAATGATTAAAATGTCATCAATGTAGCGGTAGTAGGCCCGAGGCCTGATGGGGCAGGAGGACAAAAATTCGCTTTCAAGCTTGCCATGAAAGATTTTGCATACTGTGGACCATTTACTTCCCATACTTGCCAGTCCCTGAAGATAGATCTGTTGTCAAATTCGAAGTAATGTGGGTGAGGATGAATTTTGTGATTTCACCACAGAATCACATCATTCCCGTGTTTCCCATGAAGACTTTGCAGGCATTTAATCCATCCTGGTGTGGATATTAGAGTACAAAGATTCCAACCATGGTGGCCAGGTGGTTCCTTCTGGTAGAGAACCTATGCGCTAGTTTAATCAGTAGGTCATGTGTCCTGAATGTTAGCGGTGATCCTTTACCAGGGGTTTAAGAACACCCTCTACCCATCCAGATACTTGCTCAGTAAGGGTGTCCACACATGAAATAATCGGCCTCCCTGGATTTCCCGGCTTTGGTGATTTTGGGAAGCATGTAGAATGTCCCTGTTCTTGGACTTTCTGGTATCAGGTCATCAGCTCTTATGGATTTGTCCACAGACAAGATACCAACTTGCTTAGTCCTTGTAATAGTCCTGTTAGGGTCCGACACCATTTTCTGTAGTAGCGTGTGTCCGTAAGTTGTCTGTTTGCTTCCTCAAATAGTCTGATGTGTTCACATGACTATGCACCTCCTTGTCAGCAGGTTTTTAAATGATGATTCCTTTTTTTTTTCAGAGACGTATGGCCTTTTCTCTCCTGGGCACTGATGTTGGAGGCTTGTCTCTTGTTGGTGGCTATGATGGTGGTTTAATCAAAATGTCTGAATGATCTAATAAATTATCCAAATGAGGGTTACGTCCAGGTGGAGGTGTCCATCTGACCTCTTCTTGGTTATTGGGATCCCTCTTCCTTCATGTCCGCGGTTATCTGAATCTTCGTATCATGAAGTATTCCCTCAGGCGCAGTCTCCTGAAAAAAATGTCCATATCACTGCAAGTTCGGTTTTATCCAGGGCCTTAGTGGGACAAAATGAGAGTCCCTCTAAGAAAGCACGGCAAGCTCCACTTTGCTGGTTTGTAATCTGAGATTGATGACACAGTTAGATGCTTTTGTGTCTGGAATGGAGTGGTTTGTCAGAGTTTCAGGTTTGGTTTTGTTTTGTATCTGTTTGTATAGAGTCCAGAATGGAGGCGCAATCGTGTAGTTTCTTTTCCCTTGTTTTGAATCAGAAAGGTCCGTAGTTTGTTGTAGTATTGTTGAATTTTTGCTCTGTGCTTTCTGTAAGTGTTTTCCCAGAGTTTTCAATTGTCCTTGGACTTTACTCCTATGCAGCTAGCAGACATTGCAAAAGATGGTTCCTTAGTCTTTCAGAAGTCCTGTGACAAAGGTTTTGTGCAAATGGGTATTGTAGTGTGAAGAATTGGGTTGTAATCCAGAGTCCTTTGGAATAGATTCTCCTTTTTGCATTAGATAAGAAAAAAATGTCGCTGTCCATTTGTGCACGTTTCTTCAGAAGGTGTTTCAGTTCCATAAAGATGCGGTACATTCTGGTATCCTCCATTTTGATATAGGAAAGAATGTGTATCTTCGTACCGTGTTAGCCATAATAGAAAAATATTTAGACTTGAGAGTCCTCAGTGGTTGATACCTTTAATGGCTAACTGAAAAGATGGTAACAAATTGCAAGCTTTCGAGACTACTCAGTCTCTTCATCAGGCATAGACTAATACAACACTGAAAATCACATATTTATACACAAAAACACAGAAAAAAATCAATAGTAGGACAAGTGACATGAAGCAGAACTGTCATTATGGCAGAGGGATTAACATAAATATGACTAGTTCATAGATAAGGAGTGAAGTTTTATTACCCTCTGATTGGGGTCTGGTATTGTGTTGTGATGACCCTAAAAGGTCAGGGAGGCAGATTCCTTAATTGTTGTAAACGACATAAAACTCGGGATATATTCATCCCAGCACTAAGAGTGTCAAAGGTCATCATAAGTTTATATTCCCAGACTTTTCTATCCTCCTCAGATTTGAAGTTAGATTTTAATACAATAATTCCATAACTGTCATGCTATGACCGGGCATACAAAAGTTTTTGGGCCACAGGTAAATCCATTCTTTTTTCTCTTATCGTGTGGCGATGAGAATTCATCCTTGTTCTCAGTTTTTTGCCCGTCTCCCCCACATACAGACCCCCAGTTGGACATTTTATACATATAATTAGGTACACCACATTAGATGTGATGCAGCTGAAAGTACCTGGTATCTTGTAGTCCTGATGGGAGTTGGGGATCTTTATCCTGTCCGGGTCATTATAGATGGTACAGGTCTTGCATTTCTTTTGTCTGCAAGGAAAGGTTCCTGCAGCTGTTGGGAGGACAGGAGCTTCTGACAATGATGCTTCTTAGATTTGGGGCTGCCTAAAAAATATGTAGTGGGGGGTCTGGAAATATGGATTGTAATCGGGCATCTTTTTGTAGTAAAGGTTGTAGTTTCCGTGCAGCTCCCCTTAGCATCTCCAGACTTGGATTGTAGGTGACCACTAGAGGCACCCGGTTATTTTCTTCTTTAGCTTTGTAATGTAGCAGGTGATTCCTTGATATTCTGGTGGCTCTTGTAATTTGGTTTTCAATTGTTCTTGGATGGTAGCCCTGGTTCAAAAAAGTCTTTCTGAGGCGACCAAGGTGTTCATCTCTATCCATGGGGTTGGAACATATACGGTTGTATCTGATGGCTTGGCTGTAGACAATAGAGTTTTTTATGTGTTTAGGATGGAAACTGTCCCATTTAAGATATGTTGGACGGTCGATTGGCTTCTGATACAGGGATGTCTCTATTTCATTGTTCTTTAGCTTAATGGTGGTGTCTAAAAAGTTAATTTCAGTGCTGGAGTAGTTAAGTGTTAAGTTGATGGTGGGATGAAATTGATTGAACTGTTCATGGAACGTCTTTAGCTGTTGTTCAGACTCCGTCCAGATGATTAAAATGTCATCAATGTAGCGGTAGTAGGCCCGAGGCCTGATGGGGCAGGAGGACAAAAATTCGCTTTCAAGCTTGGCCATGAAAAGATTTGCATACTGTGGAGCCATTTTACTTCCCATAGCTGTGCCAGTCTCCTGAAGATAGATCTTGTTGTCAAATTCGAAGTAATTGTGGGTGAGGATGAATTTTGTGAGTTTCACCACAGAATCAGCATCATTCCCGGTGTTTCCCATGAAGACTTTGCAGGCATTTAATCCATCCTGGTGTGGGATATTAGAGTACAAAGATTCCACATCCATGGTGGCCAGGATGGTTCCTTCTGGTAGAGAACCTATTGCTGCTAGTTTATTCAGTAGGTCAGTTGTGTCCTGAATGTAGCTGGGTGTATCCTTTACCAGGGGTTTAAGAACACCCTCTACCCATCCAGATACTTGCTCAGTAAGGGTGTCCACACATGAAATAATCGGCCTCCCTGGATTTCCGGCTTTGTGGATTTTGGGAAGCATGTAGAATGTCCCTGTTCTTGGACTTTCTGGTATCAGGTCATCAGCTCTTATGGATTTGTCAGACAGACAAGATACCAACTTGCTTAGTTCCTTGTAATAGTCCTGTGTAGGGTCCGACTCCAGTTTTCTGTAGTAGCGTGTGTCCGTAAGTTGTCTGTTTGCTTCCTTCATATAGTCTGATGTGTTCATCATGACTATTGCACCTCCCTTGTCAGCAGGTTTAATGATGATTTCTTTGTTGGTTTTCAGAGACTGTATGGCCTTTCTCTCCTGGGCACTGATGTTGGAGGCTTGTCTCTTGTTGGTGGCTATGATGGTGGATTTTATCAAATGTCTGAATGAGTCTATATATTTATCCAAATGAGGGTTACGTCCAGGTGGAGGTGTCCAGTCTGACCTCTTCTTGGTTATTGGGATCCCTCTTCCTTCAGTCCGAGTGTTATCTGAATCTTCTGTATCATTGAAGTATTCCCTCAGGCGCAGTCTCCTGAAAAAATGTTCCATATCACTGCAGAGTTCGGTTTTATCCAGGGCCTTAGTGGGACAAAATGAGAGTCCTCTAGAAAGCACAGCAAGCTCCACTTTGCTGGGTTTGTAATCTGAGAGATTGATGACACAGTTAGATGCTTTTGTGTCTGGAATGGAGTGGTTGTCAGAGTTGTCAGGTTTTGGTTTTGTTTTGTATCTGTTTGTATAGAGTCCGGAATGGAGGCGCAATCTGTGTAGTTTCTTTTCCTTGTTTTGAATCAGAAAGGTCCGTAGTTTGTTGTAGTATTGTTGTAATTTTTGCTCTGTGCTTTCTGTAAGTGTTTTCCTCAGAGTTTCCAATTGTCCTTGGACTTTACTCCTTATGCTGTAGCAGACATGCAAAAGATGGTTCCTTAGTCTTTCAGAAGTCCTGTGACAAAGGTTTTGTGCATAATGGGTATTGTAGGTGTGAAGAATTGGGTTTGTAATCCAGAGTCCTTTGGGAATTAGATTCTCCTTTTTGCATTTAGATAAGAAAAAAATGTCGCTGTCCATTTGTGCACGTTTCTTCAGAAGTGGTTTCAGTTCCATAAAGATGCGGTACATTCTGGTATCCTCCATTTTGATATAGGAAAGATGTGTATCTTCGTACCGTGTTAGCCAGTAGATAGAAAAATATTTAGACTTGAGAGTCCTCAGTGGTTGATACCTTTTAATGGCTAACTGAAAAGAAATTACTTCGAATTTGACAACAAGATCTATCTTCAGGAGACTGGCACAGCTATGGGAAGTAAAATGGCTCCACAGTATGCAAATCTTTTCATGGCCAAGCTTGAAAGCGAATTTTTGTCCTCCTGCCCCATCAGGCCTCGGGCCTACTACCGCTACATTGATGACATTTTAATCATCTGGACGGAGTCTGAACAACAGCTAAAGACGTTCCATGAACAGTTCAATCAATTTCATCCCACCATCAACTTAACACTTAACTACTCCAGCACTGAAATTAACTTTTTAGACACCACCATTAAGCTAAAGAACAATGAAATAGAGACATCCCTGTATCAGAAGCCAATCGACCGTCCAACATATCTTAAATGGGACAGTTTCCATCCTAAACACATAAAAAACTCTATTGTCTACAGCCAAGCCATCAGATACAACCGTATATGTTCCAACCCCATGGATAGAGATGAACACCTTGGTCGCCTCAGAAAGACTTTTTTGAACCAGGGCTACCATCCAAGAACAATTGAAAACCAAATTACAAGAGCCACCAGAATATCAAGGAATCACCTGCTACATTACAAAGCTAAAGAAGAAAATAACCGGGTGCCTCTAGTGGTCACCTACAATCCAAGTCTGGAGATGCTAAGGGGAGCTGCACGGAAACTACAACCTTTACTACAAAAAGATGCCCGATTACAATCCATATTTCCAGACCCCCCACTACTATGTTTTAGGCAGCCCCCAAATCTAAGAAGCATCATTGTCAGAAGCTCCCTGTCCTCCCCAACAGCTGCAGGAACCTTTCCTTGCAGACAAAAGAAATGCAAGACCTGTACATCTATAATGACCACGGACAGGATAAAGATCCCCAACTCCCATCAGGACTACAAGATACCAGGTACTTTCAGCTGCATCACATCTAATGTGGTGTACCTAATTATATGTACTAAATGTCCAACTGGGGGTCTGTATGTGGGGGAGACCGGGCAAAAACTGAGAACAAGGATGAATTCTCATCGCCACACGATAAGAGAAAAAAGAATGGATTTACCTGTGGCCAAACACTTTTGTATGCCCGGTCATAGCATGACAGATATGGAATTACTTGTATTAAAATCTAACTTCAAATCTGAGAAGGATAGAAAAGTCTGGGAATATAAACTTATGATGACCTTTGACACTCTTAGTGCTGGGATGAATATATCCCAGAGTTTTATGTCGTTCTACAACAATTAAGGAATCTGCCTCCCTGACCTTTTAGGGTCATCACAACACAATACCAGACCCCAATCAGAGGGTAATAAAACCTTCACTCCTTATCTATGAACTAGTCATATTTATGTTAATCCCTCTGCCATAATGACAGTTCTGCTTCATGTCACTTGTCCTACCTATTGCATTTTTTTCTGTGCTATTTTGTGTATAAATATGTGATTCTTCAGATGTTGTATTAGTCTATGCCTGATGAAGAGACCTGAGTAGTCTCGAAAGCTTGCAATTTGTTACCATCTTTTCAGTTAGCCATTAAAAGGTATCAACCACTGAGGACTCTCAAGTCTAAATATTTTTCTATCTACTGGCTAACACGGTACGAAGATACACATCTTTCCTATAGATAAGGAGAGAAAGTTTTATTACCCTCTGATTGGGGTCTGGTAATGTTTTGTGATGTTTTCACAGGGTATTTAGAGTAAATTCCTTAATTGATGTAATAGGCCATAAAACCATGTGACAGGTTCATTCCAGCATTAAGAGTCTCAAAGGTCACCATCAATTTGTATTCGCAAATCTAGATCTACCTGTGGCAAAACATTTTTGCTCCCCTGATCATAGCATGTCAGATATGAAAATACTGGTACTAAGAAGCAGATTCACATCTCAAAGGCAGAGAAGAATTTGCGAATACAAATTGATGGTGACCTTTGAGACTCTTAATGCTGGAATGAACCTGTCACATGGTTTTATGGCCTATTACATCAATTAAGGAATTTACTCTAAATACCCTGTGAAAACATCACAAAACATTACCAGACCCCAATCAGAGGGTAATAAAACTTTCTCTCCTTATCTATAGGAAAGATGTGTATCTTCGTACCGTGTTAGCCAGTAGATAGAAAAATATTTAGACTTGAGAGTCCTCAGTGGTTGATACCTTTTAATGGCTAACTGAAAAGATGGTAACAAATTGCAAGCTTTCGAGACTACTCAGGTCTCTTCATCAGGCATAGACTAATACAACATCTGAAGAATCACATATTTATACACAAAATAGCACAGAAAAAAATGCAATAGGTAGGACAAGTGACATGAAGCAGAACTGTCATTATGGCAGAGGGATTAACATAAATATGACTAGTTCATAGATAAGGAGTGAAGGTTTTATTACCCTCTGATTGGGGTCTGGTATTGTGTTGTGATGACCCTAAAAGGTCAGGGAGGCAGATTCCTTAATTGTTGTAGAACGACATAAAACTCTGGGATATATTCATCCCAGCACTAAGAGTGTCAAAGGTCATCATAAGTTTATATTCCCAGACTTTTCTATCCTTCTCAGATTTGAAGTTAGATTTTAATACAAGTAATTCCATATCTGTCATGCTATGACCGGGCATACAAAAGTGTTTGGCCACAGGTAAATCCATTCTTTTTTCTCTTATCGTGTGGCGATGAGAATTCATCCTTGTTCTCAGTTTTTGCCCGGTCTCCCCCACATACAGACCCCCAGTTGGACATTTAGTACATATAATTAGGTACACCACATTAGATGTGATGCAGCTGAAAGTACCTGGTATCTTGTAGTCCTGATGGGAGTTGGGGATCTTTATCCTGTCCGTGGTCATTATAGATGTACAGGTCTTGCATTTCTTTTGTCTGCAAGGAAAGGTTCCTGCAGCTGTTGGGGAGGACAGGGAGCTTCTGACAATGATGCTTCTTAGATTTGGGGGCTGCCTAAAACATAGTAGTGGGGGGTCTGGAAATATGGATTGTAATCGGGCATCTTTTTGTAGTAAAGGTTGTAGTTTCCGTGCAGCTCCCCTTAGCATCTCCAGACTTGGATTGTAGGTGACCACTAGAGGCACCCGGTTATTTTCTTCTTTAGCTTTGTAATGTAGCAGGTGATTCCTTGATATTCTGGTGGCTCTTGTAATTTGGTTTTCAATTGTTCTTGGATGGTAGCCCTGGTTCAAAAAAGTCTTTCTGAGGCGACCAAGGTGTTCATCTCTATCCATGGGGTTGGAACATATACGGTTGTATCTGATGGCTTGGCTGTAGACAATAGAGTTTTTTATGTGTTTAGGATGGAAACTGTCCCATTTAAGATATGTTGGACGGTCGATTGGCTTCTGATACAGGGATGTCTCTATTTCATTGTTCTTTAGCTTAATGGTGGTGTCTAAAAAGTTAATTTCAGTGCTGGAGTAGTTAAGTGTTAAGTTGATGGTGGGATGAAATTGATTGAACTGTTCATGGAACGTCTTTAGCTGTTGTTCAGACTCCGTCCAGATGATTAAAATGTCATCAATGTAGCGGTAGTAGGCCCGAGGCCTGATGGGGCAGGAGGACAAAAATTTGCTTTCAAGCTTGGCCATGAAAAGATTTGCATACTGTGGAGCCATTTTACTTCCCATAGCTGTGCCAGTCTCCTGAAGATAGATCTTGTTGTCAAATTCGAAGTAATTTCTTTTCAGTTAGCCATTAAAAGGTATCAACCACTGAGGACTCTCAAGTCTAAATATTTTTCTATCTACTGGCTAACACGGTACGAAGATACACATCTTTCCTATATCAAAATGGAGGATACCAGAATGTACCGCATCTTTATGGAACTGAAACCACTTCTGAAGAAACGTGCACAAATGGACAGCGACATTTTTTTCTTATCTAAATGCAAAAAGGAGAATCTAATTCCCAAAGGACTCTGGATTACAAACCCAATTCTTCACACCTACAATACCCATTATGCACAAAACCTTTGTCACAGGACTTCTGAAAGACTAAGGAACCATCTTTTGCATGTCTGCTACAGCATAAGGAGTAAAGTCCAAGGACAATTGGAAACTCTGAGGAAAACACTTACAGAAAGCACAGAGCAAAAATTACAACAATACTACAACAAACTACGGACCTTTCTGATTCAAAACAAGGAAAAGAAACTACACAGATTGCGCCTCCATTCCGGACTCTATACAAACAGATACAAAACAAAACCAAAACCTGACAACTCTGACAACCACTCCATTCCAGACACAAAAGCATCTAACTGTGTCATCAATCTCTCAGATTACAAACCCAGCAAAGTGGAGCTTGCTGTGCTTTCTAGAGGACTCTCATTTTGTCCCACTAAGGCCCTGGATAAAACCGAACTCTGCAGTGATATGGAACATTTTTTCAGGAGACTGCGCCTGAGGGAATACTTCAATGATACAGAAGATTCAGATAACACTCGGACTGAAGGAAGAGGGATCCCAATAACCAAGAAGAGGTCAGACTGGACACCTCCACCTGGACGTAACCCTCATTTGGATAAATATATAGACTCATTCAGACATTTGATAAAATCCACCATCATAGCCACCAACAAGAGACAAGCCTCCAACATCAGTGCCCAGGAGAGAAAGGCCATACAGTCTCTGAAAACCAACAAAGAAATCATCATTAAACCTGCTGACAAGGGAGGTGCAATAGTCATGATGAACACATCAGACTATATGAAGGAAGCAAACAGACAACTTACGGACACACGCTACTACAGAAAACTGGAGTCGGACCCTACACAGGACTATTACAAGGAACTAAGCAAGTTGGTATCTTGTCTGTCTGACAAATCCATAAGAGCTGATGACCTGATACCAGAAAGTCCAAGAACAGGGACATTCTACATGCTTCCCAAAATCCACAAAGCCGGAAATCCAGGAGGCCGATTATTTCATGTGTGGACACCCTTACTGAGCAAGTATCTGGATGGGTAGAGGGTGTTCTTAAACCCCTGGTAAAGGATACACCCAGCTACATTCAGGACACAACTGACCTACTGAATAAACTAGCAGCAATAGGTTCTCTACCAGAAGGAACCATCCTGGCCACCATGGATGTGGAATCTTTGTACTCTAATATCCCACACCAGGATGGATTAAATGCCTGCAAAGTCTTCATGGGAAACACCGGGAATGATGCTGATTCTGTGGTGAAACTCACAAAATTCATCCTCACCCACAATTACTTCGAATTTGACAACAAGATCTATCTTCAGGAGACTGGCACAGCTATGGGAAGTAAAATGGCTCCACAGTATGCAAATCTTTTCATGGCCAAGCTTGAAAGCGAATTTTTGTCCTCCTGCCCCATCAGGCCTCGGGCCTACTACCGCTACATTGATGACATTTTAATCATCTGGACGGAGTCTGAACAACAGCTAAAGACGTTCCATGAACAGTTCAATCAATTTCATCCCACCATCAACTTAACACTTAACTACTCCAGCACTGAAATTAACTTTTTAGACACCACCATTAAGCTAAAGAACAATGAAATAGAGACATCCCTGTATCAGAAGCCAATCGACCGTCCAACATATCTTAAATGGGACAGTTTCCATCCTAAACACATAAAAAACTCTATTGTCTACAGCCAAGCCATCAGATACAACCGTATATGTTCCAACCCCATGGATAGAGATGAACACCTTGGTCGCCTCAGAAAGACTTTTTTGAACCAGGGCTACCATCCAAGAACAATTGAAAACCAAATTACAAGAGCCACCAGAATATCAAGGAATCACCTGCTACATTACAAAGCTAAAGAAGAAAATAACCGGGTGCCTCTAGTGGTCACCTACAATCCAAGTCTGGAGATGCTTAAGGGGAGCTGCACGGAAACTACAACCTTTACTACAAAAAGATGCCCGATTACAATCCATATTTCCAGACCCCCCACTACTATGTTTTAGGCAGCCCCCAAATCTAAGAAGCATCATTGTCAGAAGCTCCCTGTCCTCCCCAACAGCTGCAGGAACCTTTCCTTGCAGACAAAAGAAATGCAAGACCTGTACATCTATAATGACCACGGACAGGATAAAGATCCCCAACTCCCATCAGGACTACAAGATACCAGGTACTTTCAGCTGCATCACATCTAATGTGGTGTACCTAATTATATGTACTAAATGTCCAACTGGGGGTCTGTATGTGGGGGAGACCGGGCAAAAACTGAGAACAAGGATGAATTCTCATCGCCACACGATAAGAGAAAAAAGAATGGATTTACCTGTGGCCAAACACTTTTGTATGCCCGGTCATAGCATGACAGATATGGAATTACTTGTATTAAAATCTAACTTCAAATCTGAGAAGGATAGAAAAGTCTGGAATATAAACTTATGATGACCTTTGACACTCTTAGTGCTGGGATGAATATATCCCAGAGTTTTATGTCGTTCTACAACAATTAAGGAATCTGCCTCCCTGACCTTTTAGGGTCATCACAACACAATACCAGACCCCAATCAGAGGGTAATAAAACCTTCACTCCTTATCTATGAACTAGTCATATTTATGTTAATCCCTCTGCCATAATGACAGTTCTGCTTCATGTCACTTGTCCTACCTATTGCATTTTTTCTGTGCTATTTTGTGTATAAATATGTGATTCTTCAGATGTTGTATTAGTCTATGCCTGATGAAGAGACCTGAGTAGTCTCGAAAGCTTGCAATTTGTTACCATCTTTTCAGTTAGCCATTAAAAGGTATCAACCACTGAGGACTCTCAAGTCTAAATATTTTTCTATCTACTGGCTAACACGGTACGAAGATACACATCTTTCCTATATCAAAATGGAGGATACCAGAATGTACCGCATCTTTATGGAACTGAAACCACTTCTGAAGAAACGTGCACAAATGGACAGCGACATTTTTTTCTTATCTAAATGCAAAAAGGAGAATCTAATTCCCAAAGGACTCTGGATTACAAACCCAATTCTTCACACCTACAATACCCATTATGCACAAAACCTTTGTCACAGGACTTCTGAAAGACTAAGGAACCATCTTTTGCATGTCTGCTACAGCATAAGGAGTAAAGTCCAAGGACAATTGGAAACTCTGAGGAAAACACTTACAGAAAGCACAGAGCAAAAATTACAACAATACTACAACAAACTACGGACCTTTCTGATTCAAAACAAGGAAAAGAAACTACACAGATTGCGCCTCCATTCTGGACTCTATACAAACAGATACAAAACAAAACCAAAACCTGACAACTCTGACAACCACTCCATTCCAGACACAAAAGCATCTAACTGTGTCATCAATCTCTCAGATTACAAACCCAGCAAAGTGGAGCTTGCCGTGCTTTCTAGAGGACTCTCATTTTGTCCCACTAAGGCCCTGGATAAAACCGAACTCTGCAGTGATATGGAACATTTTTTCAGGAGACTGCGCCTGAGGGAATACTTCAATGATACAGAAGATTCAGATAACACTCGGACTGAAGGAAGAGGGATCCCAATAACCAAGAAGAGGTCAGACTGGACACCTCCACCTGGACGTAACCCTCATTTGGATAAATATATAGACTCATTCAGACATTTGATAAAATCCACCATCATAGCCACCAACAAGAGACAAGCCTCCAACATCAGTGCCCAGGAGAGAAAGGCCATACAGTCTCTGAAAACCAACAAAGAAATCATCATTAAACCTGCTGACAAGGGAGGTGCAATAGTCATGATGAACACATCAGACTATATGAAGGAAGCAAACAGACAACTTACGGACACACGCTACTACAGAAAACTGGAGTCGGACCCTACACAGGACTATTACAAGGAACTAAGCAAGTTGGTATCTTGTCTGTCTGACAAATCCATAAGAGCTGATGACCTGATACCAGAAAGTCCAAGAACAGGGACATTCTACATGCTTCCCAAAATCCACAAAGCCGGAAATCCAGGGAGGCCGATTATTTCATGTGTGGACACCCTTACTGAGCAAGTATCTGGATGGGTAGAGGGTGTTCTTAAACCCCTGGTAAAGGATACACCCAGCTACATTCAGGACACAACTGACCTACTGAATAAACTAGCAGCAATAGGTTCTCTACCAGAAGGAACCATCCTGGCCACCATGGATGTGGAATCTTTGTACTCTAATATCCCACACCAGGATGGATTAAATGCCTGCAAAGTCTTCATGGGAAACACCGGGAATGATGCTGATTCTGTGGTGAAACTCACAAAATTCATCCTCACCCACAATTACTTCGAATTTGACAACAAGATCTATCTTCAGGAGACTGGCACAGCTATGGGAAGTAAAATGGCTCCACAGTATGCAAATCTTTTCATGGCCAAGCTTGAAAGCGAATTTTTGTCCTCCTGCCCCATCAGGCCTCGGGCCTACTACCGCTACATTGATGACATTTTAATCATCTGGACGGAGTCTGAACAACAGCTAAAGACGTTCCATGAACAGTTCAATCAATTTCATCCCACCATCAACTTAACACTTAACTACTCCAGCACTGAAATTAACTTTTTAGACACCACCATTAAGCTAAAGAACAATGAAATAGAGACATCCCTGTATCAGAAGCCAATCGACCGTCCAACATATCTTAAATGGGACAGTTTCCATCCTAAACACATAAAAAACTCTATTGTCTACAGCCAAGCCATCAGATACAACCGTATATGTTCCAACCCCATGGATAGAGATGAACACCTTGGTCGCCTCAGAAAGACTTTTTTGAACCAGGGCTACCATCCAAGAACAATTGAAAACCAAATTACAAGAGCCACCAGAATATCAAGGAATCACCTGCTACATTACAAAGCTAAAGAAGAAAATAACCGGGTGCCTCTAGTGGTCACCTACAATCCAAGTCTGGAGATGCTAAGGGGAGCTGCACGGAAACTACAACCTTTACTACAAAAAGATGCCCGATTACAATCCATATTTCCAGACCCCCCACTACTATGTTTTAGGCAGCCCCCAAATCTAAGAAGCATCATTGTCAGAAGCTCCCTGTCCTCCCCAACAGCTGCAGGAACCTTTCCTTGCAGACAAAAGAAATGCAAGACCTGTACATCTATAATGACCACGGACAGGATAAAGATCCCCAACTCCCATCAGGACTACAAGATACCAGGTACTTTCAGCTGCATCACATCTAATGTGGTGTACCTAATTATATGTACTAAATGTCCAACTGGGGGTCTGTATGTGGGGGAGACCGGGCAAAAACTGAGAACAAGGATGAATTCTCATCGCCACACGATAAGAGAAAAAAGAATGGATTTACCTGTGGCCAAACACTTTTGTATGCCCGGTCATAGCATGACAGATATGGAATTACTTGTATTAAAATCTAACTTCAAATCTGAGAAGGATAGAAAAGTCTGGGAATATAAACTTATGATGACCTTTGACACTCTTAGTGCTGGGATGAATATATCCCAGAGTTTTATGTCGTTCTACAACAATTAAGGAATCTGCCTCCCTGACCTTTTAGGGTCATCACAACACAATACCAGACCCCAATCAGAGGGTAATAAAACCTTCACTCCTTATCTATGAACTAGTCATATTTATGTTAATCCCTCTGCCATAATGACAGTTCTGCTTCATGTCACTTGTCCTACCTATTGCATTTTTTTCTGTGCTATTTTGTGTATAAATATGTGATTCTTCAGATGTTGTATTAGTCTATGCCTGATGAAGAGACCTGAGTAGTCTCGAAAGCTTGCAATTTGTTACCATCTTTCAGTTAGCCATTAAAAGGTATCAACCACTGAGGACTCTCAAGTCTAAATATTTTCTCCTTATCTATGAATTGTTCCAATATTTATGCTCATTCCTCTGCCATAATGACTATTCTGCTTCACGTCACTTGTCTTACCTATTGCATTTTTTCTGTGTTTTTGTGTATAAATATGTGATTCTTCAGATTTTGTATTAGTTCAGCCTGATGAAGAGACCTGAGTAGTCTCGAAAGCTTGCAATTTGTTCCCATCTTTTCAGTTAGCCATTAAAAGGTATCAACCACTGAGGACTCTCAACTCTAAATATTTTTCTATCTACTGGCTAACACGGTACGAAGATATACATCTTTACTGTAGCATCTTGTAGAGAATTGTGGTAGGGGTGCGCATAACCAAATTTCCTTAGGAGACGAATAGAGGAGGGCTCTTCGTCTGAGAAAGTGACAAATGGAGGGGGTACTCTTTGTCTAACCCGGGAAGTCTCATTAGGAGAAGCCCAGGTGTCAGCATATGGAGGGGGACTCTGTGCTGTGTAGAGTGTCACGGTGTACTGCGCTGTAACGTCACCATCCACAGTTAGGGAAAAGACAGAATAGAGGACTCTTTGTCTTGTCACAGTATTGAGGGGGACTCTGCAGTGACGGGTGGTGACTTGCGAGTGACGCCGGTGGTCTGAGTCGCGACAGATCATTTCACTCTGTTAAATTATGATGCGCATGTTTAAATCAAACAAAACCCACAAGTTAGAGGGTGGTGCTTTGGGAGTGGTTGAATTGATGAAATCACGTGGAGGCAAGAAGGCTGTTAAGAGAATGAGCTTGCCGAGTACAGGCAGGCTTCAGCCTTCAGTGTGGAAAGACTTTGTCGCACAGAATGAGGGAAAGTTGAGAGATCAGGGGCTCTTGTATCAAGCCCGAGCACATTTGAGAGTAGTAAATGATTTGAAAGTTGAGGGTTGGAAAGAGGTAGATGGAATAAGGAGGTTCGGAAAGTGCTGAGCCTTTGTTCGGATATGTAAAATGCTCTGCATATGATCTTGTTGATGTAACTAAAATGGCCGCTCCAAGCCCTCGGCCACCGCCCTATAATGGTGCCGATCTTAGAACAAAGGGAGGTTGGACCTGTCATGTGTGTGGTGAACAGAATCCGCCCTGGGCGGAGACCTGCCGTGTTTGTGGGGCGGGTCGCTCCTGGTGTAATGCCCAGTCCATCGCCCCTCCCACACCCAGCGACCATTTTGGTAAACCCAGTGGCCATCTTAATACACCCGGAAATGGCCAACACCCCATTTCCTCCGGCGGCCATCTTGGGACACCCAAGCACACCCAGTCAGGCCTATATCCCTTGCTGATACCAACCAGGGCCTACTATCAGCCCCCGCCCGCAGCTGTGCAGGCCACAGCTCCCAATATGGCACCAGATGCAACACCATTGTTCCCTTTCACACACCCCAACCCGGCCATTGCTGCAATGCATGAATCTTCAGTTTTTCAAACAATGATCAGAAGCCGCCGCCATGATATTATGGGATCTAATGAAGGGGAGGAGGATCAGGAGATAGAAGAGGGGTGGGCCCCTCAACAGCCACCACTATCCCCAGCAGCACCAGTATCTTTTCTTCCCTCCTCCATTCCCCCACCATCATTGTTAACCCCTGGTCCTAGGGCCTATTCCACCCCTACTCCAGAGATGGGGCACCTTCCTCTCCTTCACAAATCCTCAGAGAGGACAGTCGTTCTGTAAGATTCACGGAAACCCCGGTCAGGCCCCCAGCTCCCGGTGTACTTGAAAACTGGTATCCCTGCCATTCACAGCATTACACAGACCGCAACGGAAATCCAGTGACATTGTCCATAGGGTACGGTGATATCCTGACACATCGGGTTGGTGCTATAGTTAGTCCTGCCAACTCCAACTGCTCCAAGAAAGGGGGTCTGGTTCTATTAATAGCCCAAGCAGGTGGTCCCATCGTCACTGCAGAATGCATGGCTCATATATACACTCATGACCCTTTGCCACCTGGACAGACTCTGACAACCCATGCAGGGGACCTTCCCGCTGATATCATCATCCATGCAGCAGGTCCAGTCCATGATCCTCTAAATTCAAATGAGTCACGGGCCACCCTTCGGGCCACCATACATTCAATACTCCATCATGCTGGTATGTTAAAAACAGAAGACATTAGGCACCAGGAATTATTTGAAACCAATGATAAAGTAGTAAATTTGTGATTGCTTTGTCTAAAGAGTTAACTAACACCCACTCTATAGTGTCTGCTTCTCTCCCAGAATTTACAGGTGACACGGTGCATGATTTCTCGCCTGATGACCTTATATATATAAAAATTTATGGGAAGAGACTGTCTCCAGCCCAGATTTGAGGGTCCCTACTCTGTGGTCCTGACCACCCCTACTGCCCGAAGCTCGAGGGCAAGAGCACCTGGATTCACGCCTCCCATTGCAAGAAGGACAAGATTAATCAGCAGTCATGAAGTTTCTGATATACATATCCTTTTGAGCTATATCCTGATCTCCAGTAGTGCCAGTATGCCCACCTTCTGGGTTAATACTACAACCCCTGTGGTTATCTTTAAGTTCGATTTCTATCAAATATTCAACTGTGATAGGAATGATTTCAAGGGATCAATATATTAAACTTAGGGAAAAGGGATATTTTATCTCTATGTCACCCGCCCAGGGAATGAAAACTGTTATGATTGGTTAGATGTGGGATAGAAAACAGAAAAAGGGAAAATTGGCAGATGAAGCTAGATACAATAGATTGATAAATGAGATATACAAGTGTTATATTTGTAGGAACTGATCTAAGAATGCAGAAGTCAGTGACAGCAAGCAGAGATAAGTGCTGGCAGCAGCGAGATGGTATTTTGCTGTACACCAAGGTCATTCTACAGATAAGCAACCTGCAGGCTGAGGGAGAGAGGACACACAAACTACGCAGTGGTTTGACCCCTCCCGTCGGGTATTCGTGAGGATGCACAGGAAAGAGTGCAACAGTTTTATGTTTTTGGAATAGACACAGTACGTAAGAATCGAAGGTCAGAGTATGTGAGAAGCAAATAGACAGGCAGAGAAAGGAAGTTACACTAGAGGACAGAGTTCAGGAAAGAGCCAAAAGATTATTTCTGGACTCTAAGAAAAACTTGGGTGGAAATGGGTTTTGTCAAAGAAAACAAGACTAGTGAGAAAGTTCTAGCAAGTTTTATATGAATGGCATAAAAAAAAAAAAAAAAAAGAAGTGACAAGGAAAAACTGAAAGTAAGTAGACCGGATTAGAGATCAGTTAAAGCAGAGGATCTAGCCAGAATAGCACAGGGGGCACAACATGATTTAGTGCAGGCAAAAAGAGGTAGCTTGCGCATGAGCCCCCTTGTCTCCTTACCCCCCATTCCTAATTGCACAGTACAGGTGAACCTACTAGGGGGACATGGGTTGAGTTCCGGGTGGACACGGGGGCAGGGAGTTCAGTGATTGCAGGCGACTCTCCAGCTCCCCGTCACTGGGGGGATTCCCCTGCAGATTCGGGAGCCGCTGTGCACACACGGTTGGTGGTGTCACCGCGGGGTCAATGTGGTCTTTTGGGATGTGGTGTGTTGTTACGGTTGCGGGCGCGTATTGAGTGTTGTCCGGTTGGGACTGTCGCTGTGGCGCCGGGACTGGGGCGGAGCACTCTTTGTGGGGTCGTGTCGCTGGGCGTTGCTAGTGCACGGAGGAAAGAGAAGATTTTCAGGAAATATATTCCAATGTTATTCCTGGACCCCACCGTCATGATGTACTCTTTAGGATAAGGACAGGGGATTTTACGAAACAACATGTTGGGGTCATAGTAAATGCTGCAAATAATCAACTCCACTATGCTGGAGGACTGGCCGCAACAATTTCACAGAAAGGCGGACCCATGATACAGGACGAATCTAATTCGTATATACAAACGTGTGGTCAGGTAGAAATAGGACAGGTCCCAGCAACCAGAGCAGGACAGTTGCCGTGTCAATATGCAATGTATGCGGTGAGATCACGATATACTTCTACTAATATGCCTAGGTCCCAACAATTACTTACTGAAGCTGTCCAGAATGTAATCCTGTATGTTTTCCCTGTCCACTCCGAACAATGTATTAAAAAAAAAAAAAAAAAAAAGAAAAGTTGGAAGAGTTCGGCTTGTTCTGTATCAGAGGGGGAACCAGCCAGGAGTGGTTCTGGCCCGCGTTTTGCGGGCAGGCAGCTGCAGGTCCAAGGACAGTTCTTATCAGTGCCCACATAGCAAACTCCAGCCCCCCTTCAACTTAACCCTGTGTACGGGTTGGTACAAAAATTATGGGCAGTTAATGCAGCTACTGATCTGGAAACTCCAGTGGTGTCTAATATATATATATATACACTTTTGTTCCAGATATCTCAGGATGCTGCTTAGTTTACAGTTATTGATTTTGCCAATGTTATTTTTATAATATGTTGATGATTTACTGATTTGTGCCCCCTCCAGGAAGCAGTGTCGTATTGCAACAATATTACTTATGTTGTTTCTGTATCAAGCAGGTTGTAAAGCGTTGAAGGATAAACTGCAATTTTGTAAATCTTCAGTTATCTTTTTGGGACATTGCATTATACCAGGGGGAACGACATCGGACCAGCGCTCGCAAAGAAGCTGTACAGAATTTTCCTATTCCTGTTAATGTTGCCGCTCTTAGGATATTTCTTAGACTGATTTTCTACTGCAGGCAGTGGATTCATGCTGTATCAATCCTCATGCAGCCTCTCTATGACTGTATCACCATTGTGCTTTTTAAACTAACTCCTGAAGGTATAGACGGTTTTTATTTTTCTCTCAAAAACAGGATTGTGGCAGCTCCAGCGCTAGGAATCCCCAACTATGAACTACTATTCACCCTGTATCTCCATGAACAGCAGGGACACGCGGCAGGGGTATTGACTCAGTTACATGGTGACAATCAAAGGCCAGTGGCCTGTTTCAGTGGAAGACTAGATGCAGTGGCTAGAGGTGCCCCGTCCTGTGTACGGGCAGTACATGCTGTAGGACTATTGCTCCACAAATCATCAGATATCGTTCTTGATTATCCACTGACAGCACTTACACCTCATGATGTATACATCATACTGAACCAGGTGCAGTCGGCACATCTTTCAGCTGCACGTCATCTTCGATTGCAATGTGCACTTTTAATGCCTCCAAATGTTTCTTTGCAGAGATGTACCACACTTAATCCTGTCACATTGTTACCTCTCTCGGATCTAGGGGGGAGGTCAGGTATTGTACGGTATTGTACAAAGAAGATCCAAGAGAGGAGATTCCTTATGATTATGTTCAGCTTATGGCACAGGAAACAGCAGGCCTACCCACAGTGTTTGAAACTGAAAGATGTAATGTTGACTTTAAATCTTTTGTAGAACTCGCTACCAAGATGACTCAGGTACCTTCCACACCAGGTATGCCATTGTCTCCCTGAATGCAGTAATCAAAGCAGAACCAATGCTCCCATATCAGTCGGCCCAGGAGGCTGAATTTAAGGCTCTGACCGAGGCCTGTAAGATAGCTGAATGTAGAATTGTTAACATCTACACAGATTCTAGATACACATTCGGTATAGCTCATGATTTGGGTCCAATTTGGAAGTCTAGAGGATTCCTGATGGCAGCAGGACATCCCATTAAAAATGCTGACGCAGTCCAGCAGTTAATTGATACATTACAATTACCAAAAGAAGTAGCTGTCATAAAAGTTAAAGCACATACCAGATGCACTGATCAGGTGAGTAAAGGAAACAAAATGGCCGATGCAGCAGCAAAAACAGCAGCCAGTAGACCACTCCAAGGGGTAACGATGCATCAGGTAAGCGCTCCCAAAAATCCCTTTGTGTCGGAGGATGCCTTAGCCCAGATGCAGGCTCAGGTGCGCCAGGAGGAAGTAGAAAAGTGGGAAAAAGAAGGTGCATGTCTGAATGCAGCAACTGGGGTATGGGGAAGAGGGATGCGCCGATGCCTTCCAAGAGCGTTGTACCCTGCGGTCGCCCAGATGTTACATGGGCCAACCCACCAGTCCAAAACTGCTGTGATGAGTGTGATGCAGAAGCATTGGGAGGCACCAGGCTTTTCCACCTGTATAGAAGGTTTGATCCAGGGATGCATGGTATGTGCTACACATAATCAGAGAAGGGTAGTCAAGACACCACCCAAACACACCCCTCGGCCCTTCTATTCTTTCCAGAGACTGCAGATTGATTATATTCAGTTGCCAAAATCAGGTTCATGGAGTATGGGTTGGTGTGTTTTTGATTTATTCTCAGGTTGGCCGGAGGCTTTCCCGATTGCCAAGGCTACGGCTGCGGCAACCGCAAAGAAGCTGCTTGTGGAGGTGGTGTGCAGGTATGGAGTACCAGAGGTGATCGAAAGTGACAGAGGTACACATTTCACAGGTGAAATAATGAATGAAGTCTTGACAGCTCTGGGAATTCAACAAGTTTTCCACACCCCATATTACCACAAAGCGGTGTAAAAGTAAAAGGACTAAATAGGATATTGAAGTTAAAAATCTAAAAGGCCATGGCTGAAACAGGGAAATCTTGGCCTGAATGTTTACCATTAGCCCTATACTCAGTAAGGTGCACTCCAAGTAGAAAAACTGGACTTTCTCCGTATAAAGTACTATTTGGCAAAGTGCCTAGTTTAGGATGTTTCTTTTCCCAAGCATTGGAAATAAGTAACCATGTATTAAGCTCATATGTAAGGGATTTGTATAAAAGACTCAAGAAAGTATATGATAATGTTTTCAGTTCTCTTCCAGATCCGAACCAGGATCCTGGGAGTCTGCAGTCTGCAGTCTGGAGACTGGGTAGTCATTAAAAGACACGTGAGAAAGAGTCTGGATCCGAGAATCTAGCTCCACTGATATCCAGAAAAAGAAGGAGTCTGGGTCAGTTGCACACCGGTTATGCTGAGGATCCCAAAGTTTATATGGATCCCATAGGTGTTCCTAGGGGGGTCCCAGACGAATACAAAGCTCAGAATCAGATCCTGGCGGGTTTCCGTTCTTTCATCCCAACTGTGCAGATCAATTACAATGTAGATTGGATAAAATATATATACTACACTGAGCAAAGATTTATCAATATCAATTTTAGTCAAGATGCTTTCCAGGATATAGTTGAGAAACTGGGCCCAACACAAGAATGACTCTTCAAAATAGACTGGCCATTGACATGATTCTAGCTGAAAAAGATGAAGTCTGTGGGATGATAGGGGAAGAATTTTGTACTTATATTCCTCAGAATTCTGGAGTCAATGGTAAAACTATAGTGGCCCTTACAGAGATTAAAAATCTGGCTCAGGAAATAAAAGCCAATGCAGAAGTAGATACCTCTTTCTTCTTAAGATGGCTTGGAGGACTTAAAGAATTTCTCCAACAAGCCTGCTTAGTGGTAACAGGGCTTTTGGTGCTAGGATTGATAATTCTATGTTGTGTGATATCTATGTATAGGAAAGCTGTGACCAATGCAACCGCCTCCTCAGGTACTTTCCTTCATCAGGAAGTTGTGTCGCTACTATATGAAGACACTGATAAGGGTGATATGGAGAAATATACTCCGCAGGATAAACCTGATAAAACCCCCTATAACAAAATACAAATGGAAATAAGAGATTTAGTTTAGGGATAGTGGGAGAACTCCATGTGCATGTTTGGTAGGGACTTGGTTGTTTGGGGGCGGTCCATAAGGGGCCAGTTTCTAAAATGACCAAGCGAAGAAATCCATTACCCCTGTCCCCACACATGGACAGTCTCGAAGGCCGCATAAATTAAGGGAAAAACTTAGTGTTTAGGGGGGATTGTCAAGGTAAAATATAATTTTCTACTATACTTTTATATTTATAGTGTGTATATGTATTTTGTAAACACGAAGTTTCCCTTAAATGATAGTATTCAGATTGAAACTTATTTTAGGACAATGTTAGTATCTGCTGGTGTCTGTCTCCACCTTGTGTCCTATCACTGTATTACACTAACTATAATAACTTGAACTGGATCTACTGAAATGCCCCCACCTTTGGAGAATGGAGGAAACACATGATACACGAGAACAATAGAATCTTTCTTCAAGAAACGAAACTGAGGATGACAACACGATCAAGGAGGACTTAGAAGAAGATCTAAGGACCAATTAGGATGACCAGATGCTGAATGTGTACATATATGGGCATAACTCAGCATATCTCTTTCTCCTCAATCCCGCCTTTACTCCACCCCAATATTCTGTGTATGTAATCTTATGTACGTGAATAAAAAGTTCAGTGCTTACTGGAGATGGCCGCCTAATAGCACCATTTTCTTTAGGGCACGTTCTGAAGTCTGAACCAGCGTATTGCCTGATTCTTCTCGGTCGACCCGTGCTCTTAGTCTAATTTGGAGTGACTGGAGGATGAGTGGTTTGTCGTTACGACCCCGACAATTTTACTCAAAAATGATTTTTTTAGCCCGCTATTTTTTATTTTCCCAGGGGTAACAGGAGAAATTGAACCACAGAAGTTGTTGTGCAATTTTTCCTGACTACGCTGATACCCCATATGTGGGGGAGAACCACTGTTTTGGCGCATGGGAGAGCTTGGAAAGGAAGGAGCGCCATTTTGTAATGCAGACTTTCATGGAATGTTCTGCGGGCGTCATGTTGTGTTTGCAGAGCCCTTGATGTAAACAGTAGAAACCCCCCACAAGTGACACCATTTTGGAAACTAGACCCCCAAAGGAGCTTATCTAGATGTGCGGTGAGTACTTTGAACCCCAAGTGCTTCACAGAAGTTTATAAACGCAGAGCCGTGAAAATAAAAAATCATTTTTTTCCTCAAAAATGATTTTTTAGCCTGCTATTTTTTATTTTCCCAAGGGTAACATGAGAAACTAGAACCCCAAAATTGGTGTGCAATTTGTCGTAAGTACGCTGATACCTCATATGTTGGGGTAAACCACTATTTGGGCGCACGGCAGGGCTCGGAAGGGAGGGAGCACCGTTTGACTTTTTGAACGCAATGTCGTGTTTGGAGATCCCCTGATGTGCCTAAATAGTGGAAACTGTTGTGAATGGGTTTGAGATGAGTTCTGAACAGAGGCTCCCTCTGGTGGTTACAAGCGGTGCTAGTGAAGATTGTGGGGACTGGGAATCAGGTGTTACTGACTGGTCTTATATAAGGGAGTCATTTTCCCATCAGGGTTGCCGGTGATCAATTGTTCTGGTCTGAATCCTTCATTCCAGTTTCCCTTGTAGCCTGCTGTGTCGTGTCTGCATCTCCTGCTAACAGATAAGACTTTTGCTTCTTTTGTGTTTTTGCTGTATTTTTGCATTTTGTCCTGCACTTCTGTGGGGGCCTTCAGGGTCCCCTCCGGGGGCTTCTGCCCTCTCAGTTTAGTTCAGCCACTGAGTTTTGTTCTTTTGCTTTTTCCAGTTTTTTCAGTGGCTGCTGTTTTGATTTTGTTACACCAGAGAACTAATTTAGGTGGTAGAGGTCGTGTGATCTCAGGTGATTTTGAAATTAGTAGAGTTGGTGCTTTTCAGGGTTTTCTGGGATTGCAGTAAGTACCCTTCCTATCCTTTTCTATTTAGATAGTTTGGGCCCCAGCGTTTGCTCATACTATTTTCTTTCTGTGTCAGTATTTCCTCTTGTCTAACCGCCATTACATGTTTGGGGGCTTTCTGTTATCTTTGGGGTTCTGCTCCGGGGCAGATAGCTTTCCTATTTCTATCTTTAGGTGTAGTTAGTTTCTCAGGCTGTGACGAGGCGTCTAGGACCAACATAGGAACGCTCCACGGCTGCCTCTAGTTGTGGTGGTTAGTCAGGGTACTGCAATCTCATAGATTCCAACTGCTCTGGTGTATTGCCTTTTTTACCTGCACTCCTCAGCTACCGAAACATAACAGTATCACCGGCCTAAAAAATTGAAAATTGTATGGTACTCACAGAAGGGAAAAAAAAATATTGTGAAAGAAAAAAGGTTGTCAGAGTTGTCAGAGATATTTTTCTGTTTGTTGCATTTTTTTTTTTTTTTCCCTCTGTATCTCTGGGTGCTGGGAGGATCTTTTCTCCCAATGGAGTTTGCACAGTTGTCTGGCCGTGTGGATCAGCTTGCCACTGAGGTTCAGAGTATTGCTGCATATCTTGCTAGGTTGCCTGTTGTGGAACCTAGGATCCCCATGCCAGATTTGTTTTTAGGGGATCGAGCTAAGTTTCAGAATTTCAAAAATAATTGTAAATTGTTTTTTGCCTTAAAATCTAAGTCCTCAGGAAACGCAGCGCAGCAGGTTCAAATTATCATCTCTCTCCTGCGCGGCGATCCTCAGGATTGGGCTTTTTCCCTGATACCTGGGGATCCTGTTTTGAGTGATGTTGATGCGTTTTTTCAGGCTTTGGGGTTATTGTACGATGAGCCTAATGTCACTGATCAAGCTGAAAAAACCTTGTTGGCATTAAATCAGGGGCTTGATGACGCTGAGTTATACTGTCAGAGATTCCGTAGGTGGGCAGTCCTGACCAAATGGAATGACGACGCTTTGGCGGCCCTTTTCCGGAAGGGTCTGTCAGATAATGTAAAGGATGTTATGGTGGGATTCCCTGTCCCCTTTGGTCTCAATGATTCTATGTCATTAGCGATTCAAATTGACAGACGTTTGCGTGAGCGGAGAAGTATGCGTGGAATGGTGTTGCCTTGTGAACCAGCTTCTGAATCCATGCAGTGTGATAGAGTGGTGTCTGGGGCACAGCGTCATGAGTTTCGAAAGCGCAATGGGTTATGTTTCTACTGTGGTGATGCCTCTCATGCTATTTCAGTCTGCCCTAAGCGGGGAAGACGTTTTGCACGCTCAGTTGTCTTGGGTAGTGTTCAGACTAAGTTTTTATTAACTGTCACTCTGATATGCTCTCTGTCCTCATTTTCTGCTCAGGCTTTCGTTGATTCTGGAGCAGCTATTAACCTGATGGATTATGATTTTGCTAAACGTTGTGGGTTTCCCTTGATACCCCTGCAGAGGTCTATTCCCTACTGGGGATCGATTCTACCCCTTTGGCTGAGAATAAACCCCAGTTTTCTACTCAGGTGATAATGAGGGTTGAACCTGATCACCAGGAGTGCTGCAAATTTTTGGTTCTATATAATCTGCATGACATTATCGTGCTGGGTTTCCCTTGGTTACAGTCTCATAATCCTGTTTTGAATTGGAAATCTGTGTCTGTAACCAGTTGGGGCTGCCAATGTGTTAATACCAACACTCCTGTTTTTTCTGCCTCCCCCCAGGCTCAGGATGTTCCTGACTTTTTGTTTGATTTTTCTGATGTGTTTAGCGAAAGTAAATCTGCATCCTTGCCTCCCCATAGGAGCTATGACTGCGCTATTGAATTAGTGCCTGGTAGTAAATTCCCTAAAGGTCGCCTTTTTAACTTGTCTGTACCTGAACATGACGCTATGCGGTCTTATATCAAGGAATCATTGGAGAAGGGTCATATCAGACCATCCTCTTCACCCTTAGGTGCCGGTTTTTTCTTTGTGGCCAAAAAAGATGGTTCATTAAGGCCGTGTATTGATTATCGTCTCTTGAACAATATTACTGTGAAATATCAATACCCGTTACCCTTGAATTCTGACCTGTTTTCCAGGGTGAAAAACGCTACTTGGTTTACCAAGCTTGACCTCAGGGGGGGCGTATAACCTTATTCGCATTAAGCACGGGGATGAATGGAAGACGGCATTCAATACCCCTGAAGGGCATTTTGAGTACCTAGTGATGCCCTTTGGGCTCACTAATGCTCCTTCCGTCTTCCAGTCCTTCATGAATGACATTTTCAGGGATTTTGTGGACAAATTTCTGATTGTTTATTTGGATGATATCTTGATTTTTTCTAATGACTGGGACTCTCATGTGAAACATGTTCGAACTGTATTCCAGATTTTGAGAGAGAATGCTCTGTATGTGAAGGGATCAAAGTGTCTTTTTGGCGTACAGAGGATCTCATTTCTGGGATTCATTTTGTCCCCATCTGTTATTGAAATGGACCCGGTCAAGGTTCAGGCCATCTGTGATTGGGTCCAACCTACTTCATTAAAGGCTCTTCAGAGATTTTTGGGTTTTGCCAATTTTTATCGTAAATTTATTGGTAATTTCTCGGTTATTGTTAAACCATTAACTGATTTGACCAGAAAGGGTTCTGATGTGGTGAATTGGCCTCCTGAGGCAGTCTCTGCATTTCAGGAACTTAAGCAGAGATTCACTTCTGCTCCTGTTCTACGGCAGCCTGATGTTTCTCTGCCATTTCAGGTGGAGGTTGATGCCTCTGAAATTGGGGCAGGTGCCGTTTTGTCCCAAAAAGATCCAGAGACCTCTAAAAGTAACCCTTGTGCCTTTTTCTCTCGAAAATTTTCTCCTACTGAACGTAATTATGACGTGGGTAATCGGGAGTTATTGGCCATGAAGTGGGCTTTTGAAGAGTGGAGACATTGGCTGGAGGGAGCCAAACATCAGGTGGTGGTCCTTACGGACCATAAGAATCTGGTCTATCTGGAATCTGCCAAGCGACTCAATCCTAGACAGGCCAGGTGGGCCTTGTTTTTCACACGTTTTAATTTTGTGGTTTCCTTTCTTCCTGGCACTAAGAATGTTAAGGCGGATGCCCTCTCGAGGAGTTTCCTTGCGGACTCTCCTGAGTTATCTGATCCTTCTGTTATTTTGAAAGAGGGTGTAGTTCTTTCCGCCATCTCGCCCAATTTGAGACTTGCTCTGGAGGGGTGTCAGGAGGATAGGCCCGAGCGCTGCCCTGTTGGAAAATTGTTTGTCCCGGACCAATGGAAAAAGAGTGTGATGTCTGAGATTCATTGTTCCGCATTGGCTGGGCATCCCGGAATTTTTGGTACCAGAGACTTGGTTAGTCGGTCCTTTTGGTGGCCTACCTTGTCTCGTGATGTCAGGGAATTTGTGCAGTCCTGCGGGACTTGCTCTCGCTCCAAGCCTTGCTCTCGCTCTAGTGGTTTGTTGATGCCATTGCCTGTGCCCAAGAGACCATGGACCCATATCTCTATGGATTTCATTTCCGATCTTCCTGTTTCTCAGAGAATGACCACCATCTGGGTAATTTGTGATAGGTTTTCCAAAATGATACATCTTGTGCCATTACCTAAGTTGCCTTCCTCCTCTGAATTGGTGCTGTTGTTCCTTCAGCACGTGGTTCGTTTACACGGCATTCCTGAGAACATTGTGTCTGACAGAGGAGTCCAGTTTGTTTCCAGATTTTGGAGGACTTTTTGTTCTAAACTGGGTGTTCAATTGTCTTTCTCCTCGGCATTTCATCCTCAGACCAATGGTCAAACTGAGAGAACAAACCAGACATTGGAGACTTATCTAAGATGCTTTGTGTCTGCTGATCAGGATGACTGGGTCTCTTTTTTGCCTTTGGCTGAGTTTGCTCTTAATAATAGGGCTAGCTCTGCCACTTTGATGTCTCCGTTTTTCTATAATTCTGGGTTTCACCCTCGATTTTCTTCAGGACAGACGGAGGCTTCTGTCTGTCCAGGTGTTGACTCTGTTGTGGAGCGTATGCAACAGATTTGGGACCAGGTAGTGGAGAGGTTGTCCCTCTCTCAGGAGAAGGCCCAGCGGTTTGCTAACCGGCATAGGACTGATGGTCCTCGGTTTAAAGTGGGGGACTTGGTCTCGTTGTCCTCAAAGAATATTCCTATGAGAGTAGCATCTCCTAAATTTAAGCCTAGGTTCATTGGACCTTATAAGATCATGGAGATTATTAATCCTGTTTCTTTTCGTTTGCTTCTTCCAGGGACATTTAAGATCCATAACGTGTTCCACAAGTCCTTGTTGAAGAGGTTTGTTGAGCCAGTGGTTCCTGCTGCTGTGCCTCCTGACCCTGTTTTGGTTGAGGGCAATCTGGAGTATGTGGTTGAGAAAATATTGGATTCTCGTTTTTCTAGACGGAAACTTCAGTATTTGGTTAAATGGAGAGGTTATGGTCAGGAAGACAATTCTTGGGTGTTTGCTTCGGACATCCATGCTAGGAGACTTATCCGTGCGTATCATAGAACTCATCCTGACTGACCTGGTTGCTCAAATGAGGGTTCGGTGACCCCTCCTCAAGGGGGGGGTACTGTTGTGAATGGGTTTGAGATGAGTTCTGAACAGAGGCTCCCTCTGGTGGTTACAAGCGGTGCTAGTGAAGATTGTGGGGACTGGGAATCAGGTGTTACTGACTGGTCTTATATAAGGGAGTCATTTTCCCATCAGGGTTGCCGGTGATCAATTGTTCTGGTCTGAATCCTTCATTCCAGTTTCCCTTGTAGCCTGCTGTGTCGTGTCTGCATCTCCTGCTAACAGATAAGACTTTTGCTTCTTTGTGTTTTTGCTATATTTTTGCATTTTGTCCTGCACTTCTGTGGGGGCCTTCAGGGTCCCCTCCGGGGGCTTCTGCCCTCTCAGTTTAGTTCAGCCACTGAGTTTTGTTCTTTTGCTTTTTCCAGTTTTTTCAGTGGCTGCTGTTTTGATTTTGTTACACCAGAGAACTAATTTAGGTGGTTGTCAAGATCCCGTCTGGGTTGGAGCCGATGTTACTGCAAACACTAGGGGAAGCAGAGGCAGGTAGCGTAGTCAGATGGCAGCCGGAGGTCGGTACACAGGAAAGCAGTGTTGGTAGCAATGGATCAGGCGGATAACGTAGTCAGGTGGCAGCCGGAGGTCGGTACACAGGAAAGGCAGTTCGGTAACAGAGGAGCAGGCAGATAACGTAGTCAGGTGGCAGCCGGAGGTCGGTACACAGGAGAGCAGTGTTTGTAGCAATGGATCAGGCGGAGAGCGTAGTCAGAAGGCAGGCCGAGGTCGGTTCACAGGAGAGCAGTGTTTGTAGCAATGGATCAGGCGGAGAGCGTAGTCAGAAGGCAGGCCGAGGTCAGTTCACAGGAGAGCAGTGTTTGTAGCAATGGATCAGCAGGAAACGCTTGACTAAAGGCTTGGAGCTCAATAATCTCGCAATGACACACCCACAGGGCCAGGTTTATATAGGGTGTGTAATTGGCAATCAGAGGCCCAATCAAGAGAGCACTAGGTGTAGCCAATCAGGAAGAACAGTCAATGGTATCTGGGTTCAGCAAGGAACTTTGCAGCCAGCAGAATAGCTCAGATGGTAGAGCTGCTGGCCAGTAGACAAGAGGTACTGGGTTCGACTCCTGACAGTACTCCCCTCCTTCCAGGATGGCCTCTGGACATCTCAGGAGCTGGCTTATCCGGGTACCTCTGATGAAAGGCTCTTGTTAGTCTAGGAGCATGGACGTTGTCCCTTGGTTCCCATGAATTTTCCTCTGGTCCGTAACCCTTCCACTGCACCAGATACTGCAGTTTACCTCTGAATTTTCGGGAGTCCAGAATCTTATCCACAATGTATTCTTCTTCACCACGGATCCTTTCTGGTGGAGGAGGTGGCTGAATTCTTCCTGGAAACGGGTTTTCACAGAAGGGTTTGAGCAAGGATATGTGAAACACTGGATGAATCTTTAGATTGTTGGGAAGTTTTAAACGAAAAGCAACCTGGTTAATTTTTGCAGAAATTTGAAAAGGTCCAATGAATTTCTGACCCAATTTGGAGGATGGCACATGTGTCTTAAGGTTTTTAGTGGACAGCCAAACTTTGTCTCCAACCTGAAGAGCAGGGGGCACTCTCCGATGTTTATCTGCTGCTTCCTTATATACTTCCTGGGTCTTGAGTAATATCTCTGATAATTCCTTCTGGGATTCCTGTAATTTTGCAAGCCTGTCATTTACAGCAGGAATGGGAGTGTTCACTGGCAGATTAGGGATAAATACTGGATGTACTCCATAATTAGCAAAAAATGGGGTTTGAGATGTAGCGCTATGTATGGAGTTGTTGTAGGCAAACTCTGCTGTTGGTAAATAGTCCACCCAGTCATCCTGAAGATAGGAAATGAAGCAACGGAGGTATTGCTCCAAAGTCTGGTTCGTTCTCTCCGTCTGGCCATTGGACTGAGGATGGAAAGCGGTAGAAAGATTCACCGTGACTCCCAAGGCTGTACAGAAACTCTTCCAAAATTTTGACGTAAACTGAACGCCTCTGTCAGACACCACGCTGTCAGGAATTCCATGTAACCTGAATACCTCTTTGATTATCAGTTCTGCAGTTTTTTCAGCAGTAGGAATTCCTTCAGTTGGAATAAAGTGGGCCATTTTTGTGAGTCGGTCCACTATGACAAGGATGACGGTCATCTGTTTGGAAGGGGGTAGTTCCACAATAAAATCCATGGAAATAGATCCCCAAGGCCTGGATGGAACTGGAAGTGGTTGCAAGAGTCCTAGAGGAGACGATCGTGGGGTCTTGTTTCGTGCGCATGTTAAACAGGTTGAAACATATTTCCTCACGTCCTTCCTACAATTAGGCCACCAAAAGAAACGAAGTAGTAAGTCTTGTGTTTTTGCAACTCCAGGATGTCCTGCCAGTTTAGAATCATGGACACTTTTGAGGACTTCAAGGCGAGAAGATTCAGGTACATATATTTTGTGTTTCTGCATCCAAAACCCCTCTTTGAATGAAAGATCGACGTCTTCCGAAGGATGGTTAAGGAAAGAGTCCTCTTGATATCCATCTTTAATTCTATTACATAGTCCTCTAGAGTGCAATATTCCCAAAAAATTTTTAGGGCCTAGAATTGTATCGTCATTACTAGACCTCTCCTGAGGTTCCGAACACATCCTGGACAGGGCGTCAGCCTTGCCATTTCTTGAACCAGGCCGGTAAGAAATTATAAAATTGAATCTTGAGAAAAATAAGGCCCATCGTGCTTGTCTTGCAGACAATCTTTTTGCTGTACGGAGGAATTCAAGATTCTTGTGGTCCGTGAGGACAGTCACAGGGTGATTGGCACCTTCCAAAAGATGTCTCCATTCGGAGAAGGCAACTTTAATGGCTAACAGTTCTTTATTACCGATGTCGTAGTTCTTTTCTGCAGATGACATGGTGTGGGAAAGAAACGCACATGGGTGAAGTTGCATTTTGTCCCCAACTTGCTGAGACAGAATGGCTCCTACTGCAGAGTCCGAGGCGTCCACTTCGACAGTAAATGGCAATTCAGGATTTGGGTGTACTAACAATGGAGCAGACGTAAAAAGAGTTTTCAATTTGTCAAAAGCCTCCTGTGCCTCCGGAGACCAGAAAAATGCTTTGGTCTTTTTTGTTAGTGTAGTAATTGGTAGTATGATCCGTGAAAAGTTCTTTATAAATTTTCGGTAAAAATTTGCAAATCCTATGAAACGCTGGACGTCTTTTAAATTTCTTGGAACAGGCCAGTCCACTACAGCATTGATTTTGCCGGGATCCATGCTCAGACCTTCTGGGGAGATGATATATCCCAGAAATTGGATACTGGTTTGTTCAAACTCACATTTTTCAAGTTTAATGTAAAGATGGTTCTCCTGTAGTCGTTCCAAGACTAACTGGACGTGCCTGCGATGCTCTTCCAAGGTGTCTGAAAATATAAGAATGTCATCGAGATAAGCCACAACGAATTGGTCCAAGAAATCTCGAAATACATCATTAATAAAATGTTGAAAGGTGGCTGGGGCATTGCTAAGACCAAAGGTCATAACCAGAGATTCAAAATGTCCATATCTCGTTCTGAAGGCGGTCTTCCACTCATCTCCTGGGCGAATCCGTATGAGGTTGTAAGCCCCTCTAAGATCCAGCTTCGTAAAGATTTTCGCAGAACGGAGTCTCTCAAATAGTTCAGGAATCAAGGGTAGCGGGTAGCGATTCTTGACAGTGATATTATTCATCTCTCTGTAGTCAATACATGGCCGCAGAGTGGAGTCTTTCTTTTCAACAAAGAACAGGGGTGCCCCAGCTGGAGATGTGGAAGGTCGAATAAAGCCTTTCTCTAAATTTTCATCCAGGAACTTTCTTAATACCTTCAATTCAGGTTCGGAAAGATTGTAAATCCGTCCAAATGGAATGGTTGCTCCTGGCAGCAATTCAATGGGACAGTCGTAAGGACGGTGAGGAGGTAATTGATCTGCTTTCTTCTTACTGCAGACATCAGAGAACTGCTGATATTGAGGTGGTAGTTTCTCTTCCTTCTCATGCGAAATCTCAGAGATTTGGACTTGTTGGAGAACAGGGGTTCCTTATGACAATTATTCTTACAGTAGTCAGATGGAAAGGTGATGGTCCTTGATGCCCAGTTGATAGAAGGGTTATGGACTGAAAACCAGGGGATCCCTAGAATAACCGGAAATTTCGGAGATGAGATAAGGTGGAAACTGACAGCTTCATGATGATCCGGTTCGATACAAATCTCCAGTTCGATTGTCTCATGCGTGACAGGTCCAGAAGACAAGGGTGATCCATCCACCGTTTCCATTTCAATTGGTGTGGATTTGGTCCTACTGGAAATATTATTATCACGTGTAAATTTTAAGTCCATAAAATTCCCTCCTGCTCCCGAATCCAACAGGGCAGAGCATTGTATTTTTTGGGTGCCCATTACAACCTGAATGGGGATTACAAAATGAGATGATGTAGTATGTATTTTGTCTATTTCTGGCGTTACTGATGAGATAGTCTGCAAGATGGAATCCGACTGCTGAGAAAGGTCCATATTGCTGGCAGACCTGTTGTTGGTAAAGGCTATAGTCCTTTTGTTAGGACAGTTGATGGCATAGTGTCCAGGGTCCCCACAATAGAGGCAGAGATGTTCTGCACGTCGCCTCTCCTTCTCCTGTGCAGAGAGTGGTCTTCGGATGACGTCGATCTGCATCGGTTCAGACACGCCTTGCGTCTTTTCTTGGTGGTCCGATGCTGAAAATGAGAAGCCAGGGCTATTCCCAAGTGCTCGCAGTCTCTCCTTTCTCCTTTCAGTAAGTCTCTGGTCAATCCGGATACATAGTTGAATAAAGTCCTCCAACTGGTCAGGGGTCTCAACCCTGGCAAGCTCGTCTTTCACTGGTTCTGATAACCCTCGTCGAAATTGACTTCTCTGGGCCGCTGGATTCCAGGTGGTGTCGGCCACCCAGCGACGGAACTCCGATGTGTATTCCGCAACAGAGCGACGTCCTTGGCGCAAATTATGTAATTTGGTTTCTGCTGTGGCACGGCGGTTTGGGTCATCAAAAACTTGATTCATAGCTGCGGTGAAGGCTTCCAGGTCATTAAGGAGGTCATAGTCCTTTTCTACATAAGGTGAAGCCCAAGCAAGAGCTTCATCCGTCAGGAGATTTATCATGAAAAAATCTTTCTTCCTCTCACTGGTAAAGGGAGCAGGTTGCATCTGGAAGTATATGCGGCATTGATTGAGGAATCCTCGGTACTGCTTGCGATCCCCACTGAACTTTGCAGGCAGCGGCAGCCGCGCGTTTGATTCGGACCCTGAATTGCGCACGTCCAGAAGTTGTTTTTGTAGCTCAATTACTTCCTGTTGTATCGCCGTGAAATCAGTTGTAACTTGGCATATTTTCCTTGAGAGTCAGTACAAAAACTTTGAAGCTCCGTAACTTGCCGTCTCAGGGTGTACACAGCGGACTCCATTTTGGCGCGAGATTATTCTGTCAAGATCCCGTCTGGGTTGGAGCCGATGTTACTGCAAACACTAGGGGAAGCAGAGGCAGGTAGCGTAGTCAGATGGCAGCCGGAGGTCGGTACACAGGAAAGCAGTGTTGGTAGCAATGGATCAGGCGGATAACGTAGTCAGGTGGCAGCCGGAGGTCGGTACACAGGAAAGGCAGTTCGGTAACAGAGGAGCAGGCAGATAACGTAGTCAGGTGGCAGCCGGAGGTCGGTACACAGGAGAGCAGTGTTTTTAGCAATGGATCAGGCGGAGAGCGTAGTCAGAAGGCAGGCCGAGGTCGGTTCACAGGAGAGCAGTGTTTGTAGCAATGGATCAGGCGGAGAGCGTAGTCAGAAGGCAGGCCGAGGTCGGTTCACAGGAGAGCAGTGTTTGTAGCAATGGATCAGCAGGAAACGCTTGACTAAAGGCTTGGAGCTCAATAATCTCGCAATGACACACCCACAGGGCCAGGTTTATATAGGGTGTGTAATTGGCAATCAGAGGCCCAATCAAGAGAGCACTAGGTGTAGCCAATCAGGAAGAACAGTCAATGGTATCTGGGTTCAGCAAGGAACTTTGCAGCCAGCAGAATAGCTCAGATGGTAGAGCTGCTGGCCAGTAGACAAGAGGTACTGGGTTCGACTCCTGACAGTGGTAGAGGTCGTGTGATCTCAGGTGATTTTGAAATTAGTAGAGTTGGTGCTTTTCAGGGTTTTCTGGGATTGCAGTAAGTACCCTTCCTATCCTTTTCTATTTAGATAGTTTGGGCCCCAGCGTTTGCTCATACTATTTTCTGTGTCAGTATTTCCTCTTGTCTAACCGCCATTACATGTTTGGGGGCTTTCTGTTATCTTTGGGGTTCTGCTCCGGGGCAGATAGCTTTCCTATTTCTATCTTTAGGTGTAGTTAGTTTCTCAGGCTGTGACGAGGCGTCTAGGACCAACGTAGGAACGCTCCACGGCTGCCTCTAGTTGTGGTGGTTAGTCAGGGTACTGCAATCTCATAGATTCCAACTGCTCTGGTGTATTGCCTTTTTTACCTGCACTCCTCAGCTACCGAAACATAACAGGAAACCCCTCAATTCTAGCTCCAACCCTAACCCCAACACACACCTAATCCCAACCCTAACCCTAATCCCAACCCTAATCCTAACCCCAATCCCAACCCTAATTCCAATCCTAACCCTAACTTCAACCCTAATTGTAACCCTAACCCTAATTCTAACCCTAATGCCAACCCTAATTATAACCCTAACCCTAATGGAAAAATGAAAATATATTTTCTTTATTTTATTATATTTCCCTAACTAAGGTGGTGATAAAGGGGGGGTTTATTTACTATTTTTTTTATTTTGATCACTGTGATAGGGTTTATCACAGTGATCAAAATGTACCTTCACTGAATGAATGAATCTGCGCTTGCCATTTTCTTCCCGGACCAAGATGGAGGCACCCACCGGAGGAGGCAGGAGGGTCTGGGGACACCAGGAGGTACCGGGAGGGGGGATCGGGGACCCTATTTCTCTCTCCTCTGATGTGCAATCACATCAGAGGAGAGAGAAAGATAAAGCAGAATTGCAGCTTTTTTTTTTTGCTCTCGCCATTATATTATTATTTATTATTATAGCGCCATGGCGCTTTACATGTGAGGTGGGGTATACATAATAAATACAAGTACAGTAATCTTAGACAATACAGATTACGACTGGTAGAGAAAGAGAGAGGACCCTGCCCGCAAGGGCTCACAATCTACAAGGGATGCGTGAGGATACAGTAGGCGAGGGTAGAGATGGTCGTGCAGCGGTTTGGTGGATCAGTGGTTACTGCAGGTTGTAGGCTTGTCAGAAGAGGTAGGTTTTCAGGTTCTTTTTGAAGGTTTACATGGTAGGCGTGAGTCTGATATGTTGTGGTAGAGAGCTCCAGAGTAGGGGGGATGTGCGGGAGAAATCTTGTATGCAATTGTGGGAAGAGGAGATAAGAGGGGAGGATCGGAGGTTGCGTGCAGGTAGGTACCGGGAGATAAGGTCACAGATGTATGGAGGACACAGGTTGTGGATGGCTTTGTATGTCATGATTAGGGTTTTGAACTGGAGTCTTTGTGTAATGGGGAGCCAGTGCAGGGATTGACAGAGGGGAAGGCCGGGGAATAGCGGGGGGACAGGTGGATTAGTCGGGCACTAGAGTTTAGAATAGATTGGAGGGGTGCGAGAGTGTTAGAGGGGGGCACAGAGCAGGAGGTTGCAGTAGTCGAGGCGGGAGATGATGAGGGCATGGACTAGGGTTTTTGCAGATTCTTGGTTGAGGAATGTACGGATCCGTGCAATATTTTTGAGTTGAAGTCGGCAGGAGGTGGAGAGGGCTTGGATATGTGGTTTAAAAGAGAGATCAGTGTCAAGGATAACCCCGAGGCAGCGAGCTTGTGGGACTGGAGAGAGTGGGCAGTCGTTTACATTAATTGGTAGGTCCATTGGAGGGGTTGTGTGAGATGGGGGAAAGATAATGAATTCTGTTTTGTCCATATTAAGTTTTAGGAATCTAGCGGAGAAAAAGGATGAAATAGCGGACAGACATTGAGGGATTCTGTTTAGTAGGGAGGTGATAACTGGTCCAGAGATGTAGATCTGTGTGTCATCAGCATAGAGGTGATATTCAAAACCGTGACATTCTATAAGCTGTCCGAGGCCGAAGGTGTAGATGGAGAAGAGCAGGGCCCTAGGACTGAACCTTGCAGGACCCCGACAGATAGAGGGTGCGCTGAGGAGGTGGTGTGTGAGTGGAGACGCTGAATGTCCGGTCTGTTAGGTATGACGCGATCCAAGATATTATATGGTTAATATATGGTTAATAACGGCGATCGCAAAAGCAAAGTCGGTAAAAACTGACCCGAATCATGTTCGCTGGGGTCTCGGCTACCCCTGGTAGGGTAGCCGAGACCCCGGAGAAAATCCTACTCTGGGGGGCGCTATATACTTTTTCCACAGCGCCGTGAATTCACGGCACTGTGGTTTAAGTACCCTTAACCACCGCCGTTAAAAGGTGTATCGCGGTCGTTAAGGGGTTAAATTTGTGACTTTTTTCCATAGTAAAACATGCAAACACAGCTTTATAAATCGAGACCTGTTTGTAATCCAAGACCAGAAGTGGTACATAGCAGAGGTAAAGTGTAAAGAAAAAATTTTCACCTCTTCTGGGGTTTTTTTTCCCCTTCCTCCTTATGGTTTACAAATTTGCTGCAATATGAAAATGACCTATTTATTACTGCATTACTCATGAATTTCATTCCTTAGGCTATATGTGTTCTTATGACTGTTTATTTGCATTGCTGGACTTTGGGTGAACTGCTGTAAACAATGTTTTCTCCTTGTCTATTCCTCGATTGGAGTGCTGTGTACTGTACACACAAAACACAGTTAGTAAATGGAAGGGCACAAGCAATGGGTCACAAGAAGACTGGCATCTGTTTTTTGGAAGTGCAGATCTTCATAATGTTCAAAGTGCTTTCTTGTATACCTGGTGTAGGGATTCTATTCACTCAGTTACATTTGAGGTAGTAACAGGAAGCGGTTTAAGTAAAATGTCCAACAAAGAAAGCACTCTAACACTATAGCATGCAAACATGAAATATATGAAATATGAATTGCATTACTAAATTAGAAAATATGAAAAATACTTAGAGCATAAATTTGATTTGATGACCTGTCCTTAGGATAGGTCAGCAATGTCATACCAGTGGGGTCTACTTCACCAATCGATATAAACATTGATTAGAGCCGCACTGCACTGTGATAACACATTATAAGGATCATGCACATGGTGATGTCACACTACAGTGTTATGCATATGTAAAGGGACGGCCACGGGCCGATGCACTGAAAGCTGTGTGCTGTGTTACCTCTGTAGTGTCTATTGAACGGGAATGTTCTCCGCCTGTGAGGGAGCGTACAGAACAATTAGAGACAGAGTCCAAAATCACGTCAAACAGTTCTGCTTTATTTTCGTCCGGGCACAGCACATCGAAGACACGATAAGCATCTCTTAAACTATACCAGCAATACATTCTTCACAAGGCTGCGTCTTCTCCGCTGCCACAGCAGAATGGACCAATAAGTATTGACGGGACGAGAAGCCCGGTGAAAACGGCACTTCAACTGCTTCCCTGGAGACACTTCAATCCAGCATAAGAATGACACATTTACTAGGTCGTCCACCCCTTCTTTGGTTATCCTGCCCGGATACTTCTGATGGCCCACTCGCTTCTATGCTTCAGCACGACCTCTTCTGCTAAGCGTTCCCACAGTGGTACTTCCACTGGTCTACTCTTGTGTAAACCCACTCTCTCTGTGTCCACACCACAGCAGTCTATTCTACACCAGCTTCTTCAGGGGTTGCTGGTCCCATATTCTTCCAACCCTATGCTTAGGGCCAATGAACGTGGACGTCCGCACAGGAGCAAGGTCCACCCTCGACTGTCCTCCGCTACGAGGATGGCTTCCTGACAGATTCCCGCTTGGAGGCAATCTTTCCCTAGCGACAAGTCCCTAACTAATGGATGTGCTGAATGCCCCCATCTAGTGGCCAAACCCCCAAATACCGCACTGACGTCTATTTTATAACTTCCTAACTGGATCACTAACGTGCCCCCATTAGTGACCCCTTCCAACTACAACTAACCCATAAATATATACACTACCTTATGCAGTGCCCTCCTCTAGTGACCCATGATGCACTAGCTGTCTGACACTAAACCCTCACATATATATATATACAATATTATGCATAACACACATCTATACATATTGACACACTTAAAGAGGATGAAACCTGAATGGGTTAATACCCTAGACCTCCTTACACATATTCAGATGTTGCAGCACAAAAAATTATACGGTGATGTCACAGTTCCTAGGAAATGTAGATAATGATGTCATAGTACATTGATAATATACTAGAGAACGCCTGAGTCTGGGTGATGGCGAGGAGGTCACCCAGACTCCCAGGTACCTTTTCCTTCCTCTGAGAAAGTACTGATAAATATGATGATTTCCTTCAAGAACCAGGTGTTATCAACATTGGCATTCATTGACTGTGGGTCTGCTGCTAATTTTATTGATTCAGGACTGGTTCTGAAGATAGGGTTAGGGACAGTTAGTTTAGAAACACCCATTCAAATCATTGCCCTTGACAAGACACCGTTAGCTCACAATTTGGTCAAGAGAGCAACGGTGGATTTCACTCTCCAAGTGGGAGCACTCCACTCTGAATCCATCTCCTGTTTTGTGTTGGATAATTTACCTGCTGGATTGGTACTGGGGTTTCCATGGTTGCAGATTCACAATCCAGATATTGATTGGTGTCAGAAGGAAATTGTGAAATGGAGCCCCAATTGTTACAAGAAATGTCTAAAAAATGTACAAATATGCTCCGCTAGTCTGGAGGGTTTTCTGGGATACTGAAGTACTTTGGAGACCTGGTCTCAGAAAAAGAGGCGGAGATACTACCTCCCCATCATCCCTATGATTGTGCTATTGATCTTATTCCTAGCGCCAAGTTGCCAAAAGCTCGCCTTTACAATTTGTTGGGGCCTGAACGAACCGCCATGAATGAATATGTTAACGAAAGTTTACGGAAGGGTCATATCCGTCCTTCATCCTCTCCTGTATCTGCTGGATTTTTCTTTGTTAAAAAGAAAGATGGGGGTCTCCGTCCTTGTTTTGATTACTGAGAACTAAATAAGATCACAGTTAAAAATACTTACCCATTTCCACTCATCCCCAACCTATATAATCAGCTTCTGGGGGTCAGGGTGTTTTCTAAACTTGTAACCTTTCGGATTATCTAATGCACCTGCTGTATTTCAAAATTTTATGAATGATATTTTCTCTGTTTGCATTGGAAGATTTGTTGTGATTTACCTCAATGATATTCAAATTTTCTCACCAGACTTGGACAATCACCAGGAACATGTTCGTGTTGTGTTACAGAGACTGAGGGAGAACTCTCTGTTTGCTAAATTAGAGAAATGTTTTTTTTCTGTGCAGGAGGTCTCTTTCTTAGGGTTTATCTTGTCAGCAGAAAGGTTTAAGATGGACCCTGGGAAGGTGCAAGCCATAATTGATTGGGTTCAACCTTGTGATCTGAAGGCTTTGCAGTGTTTTCTGGGATTTGCCAACTTTTATAGAAAATTTATCAAGAGGTTTTCACAGATTGCTAAACTACTTACTGACCTTACACTTAAGGGGGCGAATCTCAAGGTTTGGTTGCCTGGTGCTATGGGAGCTTTTGAAAGAGTAAAAGAGTCTTTTATGTCCACGCCCATTCTGATCCAACTTGATCTCCAACAACCGTTCATTGTGGAGGTGGATGCTTCGTAGATTGGAGTGGGAGCAGTCTTGTCGCAGGGGCCCAAATCTCTGACTAGCCTGCATCCATGTGCTTTTCTTTCTAAAAAATTTTCTCCGGTGGAAATTATGATGTTGGGAATCGGGAGTTCCTTGCTGTCAAATTGGCCTTTGAGGAATGGAGGCATTTTTTGGAGGGGGCGGTTCACCCAGTAACGGTGATCACGGATCACAAGAATTTAGCTTAGGTTGAATCGACTAAAAGGTTAACTCCTAGACAGGCCAAATAGTCCTTGTTTTTCTCTCGGTTTTATTTTTCTATTACATTCAGGCCAAGGTCTAAGAATGTGAAAGCTGTCTCTTTATCTTGTAGTCTAGATTCCATTTCTCCTCCAGAACCTCCATCCTCCATTATTCCTCAGGGTATTGTGGTGTCTATGTTAACCTCGGAATTGGAAGAGGAGATTCGTAAAGCTTAGTCGTTGGCTCCTTCCACTTCCCCAGGATCCAAATTATTTGTTCCTGTGTACCTAAGATTGCGGGTGTTACAAGAATTTCATGATTCCGTTTTAAGTGGTCATCCTGGGGTTACTGCCACAAGGGAAGCCATTGCTAGACTTTTTTGGTGGCCGTCCATGCATAATGATATTAAAGATTTTTTATCTGCTTGTGAAGTCTGCGCGTGCGCCAAAGTCAGTCATAGCCTGCCGGCTGGGGAATTGACTCCATTGCCTATTCCAGAAAGTCCATGGACTAATTTGTCCATGGATTTCATTGCAGATTTGCCTCTGTCTGATGGGAAGACTGCTATTTGGGTGGTAGTTGATCGATTCAGCAAACAAGCTCATTTTGTTCCTTTGTCAGGATTACCTAATGCAGAGACACTCTCCAGATTGTTTATTTCTCATATTGTAAGGTTACATGAGATCCCTCTGAACATTGTGTCTGACAAGGGAGTACAATTTGCCTCTAAATTTTGGAGAGCTTTTTGCAGTAAACTAGGGATTGACTTGTCATTTTCATCATCTTATCACCCTGAAACTAATGGTCAGACTGAGAGGACAAATCAGTCATTGGAACAAATTTCAAGGTGCTTTGTGGCAGCGCAACAGGAGGACTGGTCTTCGTTTTTACCTCTCGCCGAGTTTGCTTTTAACAGTCGAGTAAATCAATCTACAGGTACCTCACCAATCTTCTGTAATTATGGTTTTCATCCCCATGTTGGTGAATTTTCTAGAATTAGTTCTGAATGTCCTGGGGTGTGGTCACCATGCAGAGACTTGTGGATGTCTAGAGGGGGGTTCAAAAGAATATTGGGACTGCCCAGATTCGCCAAAAGCGAAAGGCCAATAGAAGACATTCGATGGGTCCTGTGTTTAAGATTGGGGATAAGGTTTGGTTGTCTTCCAGGAACATTAAACTTAAAGTGCCGTCGGCGAAGTTGGGCTCAAAGTTTATTGGTCCACATGAGATCCTAGAGGTGGTCAATCCTGTGGCATTTAGATTAAAGCTTCCTCCATCCCTTCGCATCCCTAACACATTCTCCGCTTTCAGTAGATGGTGGCCTGGAGTATGAGGTTCAGAGGGTTGTGGATTCTTGGAGTGTCTGTAATTCCCTCCAGTACCTCATCCACTGGAGGGGATACGGACCAGAGGAGAGATCCTGGGTCCCTTCTCGAGATGTGAAGGCCGATCGGTTAGTCAGGGCTTTCCATCTAAAATTTCCTGGGAAGCCTGGTCCGGTGCCCCCCCCAGAATAGGGGGTACTGTCACGGTTCCACCACATAAGGTGTCTGAGATGCCGTTACTGACAGCTCAGCCGTCCAATCTGGTATAAGGGTGTGCTGCGGCTGTCGGTACTTTGACAGCTTGGCAATCCAATCTGGTATAGGGGCATGCTGAGCTATCAGTGTGTTGATTGACAGCTCAACTATCCAATCTAAGACTGTGAGGTTTCGGCTGTCTCCATATGTTCATTATTCCAGTTACTTGCCATGCTTCTTAACTGACCTGTGTCTCCCAGAACTCTGCCAGACGTACATTCAGCTTGTGAGGATTGTGCCGTGAGTTCTGTATGCTTGATCTGTTGCCTGACCTTGGACTTCATTCTGACGATCCGCCTGTTTAACCCCTTCAGCTCTGATCCATTATCCTCCCGATACTCTGACCTCGGAACGTTACCTGACTACACTTTTCTCTCTTCCTTCTGTCTGTCTATGATGTACCCTCCTGGCTTCTGACCTTGGACTCCTTGACCGCTCTGACTCACGGCGTGGCCGTGAGAAGTGACTAACGCCACACATGCTTTGGGGTTGTGTGGCAGCATATGGCACGAGGAACATTTCACGGGTAGAGGGAAGAATGGATTCAATTAAATTTGAACAAATTCTTGATACAAACATAACACCATATGTAAAAAAGCTGAAGTTGAAAAGAGGATGGCTTCTACAAATGGATAATAATCCTAAACACACGTCAAAATTCACAATAGACTACCTCAAAAGGCGCAAGCTGAAGGTTTCAAAAGGGTCCTCACAGTCCCTGGTCTGAACAGGTAATACAGTGGTCACCAGTGACATTATAGACAGGAGCTCTGTATAAAATATGCATTGTATAGTGATAGTGTACAGGTAACACATTGACTCACCAGTGACGTCTCTAGTTGAAGTCCTTCATCTTCATCCAGCACAGATCGACATCACTTTTTCCAGTCAGGACTCGTCTCTGCAGAAAATAACAGTTATCTAGAGCACATTCCACAATTTTTCCCCAACTTGTACTCTTTGCCAAATGAAGAAGGAAATCTATAGTGTCACCCTGCACAGTAACAGGACCTCCCACCTCAATCAACTGAAAACAGTATTCTCAAAAATAAAATATATCACAGTAGTAATAATATCCCATAATTAGCCTCTACAGTAATAATGTCCTACATCCTGATCCCATATGTACTCCATTCTGGACCCAACATTTCTCATTCTTGGCCCTTTGGCCCTCCATCCTGGCCCCATGTCTCTCCATACTGCCCCCATGTCTCTCCATCCTGGCCCCATGCCTCCCCACCCTTGCCCCATGTCTCCCCATCCTGGCCCTATGTCTCTCCACGCTGTCCTCATGTATCATCAGCCTGGTCCCATATCTCTCTACCCTGGCCCCATGTCTCTCTACACTGCCCCCATGTCTCTCCACATTTTCCCCATGTCTCTGCACAGTGTCCCCATACCTCTCAACAGTCTCCCCATGTCTCTCCATACTGCCCCCATGTTTCTCCACAGTGTTCCCATATCGCTGCACAGTGCCCCTATGTCTCTCCACAGTGTCCCCATATCTCTCCATCCTGAGATGACGTGCGTGCTGACATCAGCTGCCGGCCTGTGATTGGCTGGCGGCTGTAAACTGTTGCAGTTCGGGATGCCTTCCCGCATGGCAAAATAGATTTTAACTATCTCTGGGGCCCGGTGAGCAGAAGAGAGGGGGGTCCACTCCAGGCCCCCTCTGCTCACCGGGCCCCATACGCCAGTAAGGGCAGTAATGCCCTGATAGCAGCCCTGCCCATGGGCCAGAGGATCCCCACCCCTGCTATAGAGCATTTCTGCAATGAGGTAGAATGGGTTTATAAAGCATGTCAATACCGCCTTCCAATTTGCAAAACCTGAGAGAAGCGATTCTGTTGTGTCACAATTTGATTTGGAAAATCCCTGCTTGCTGTCAATTATAGGAACTTTCGTTGTCTACTTCCAGTGGATAACAATCAAACATACATTTTAACTTGCAGTGACGTGGATTGGAAAAGTTAATTGTCATTAATAGATGAAAATACTTTACATGACAAGCAGTTTAGCCTGAGATATACCAGAAATAAAGAGCACCAATCCTGTACCAATCCTGTCTCTATTACATAGTGGAAATGTCATCCATACATACATTTTCTTTATTTAATTTTTTCCTGGGAATTAGAGCTGCGATAGTAAGAGGTTTCCATCTTCGTTCAGGATAATACGTCTGACCCATAGATTATGGTTGTGACACACAGATTGCTCTCTGGAATTATGCTGCTGTTCAGCCACCCCACTATTGTTAAGTATGGGTCCTGGTCCATCCTGGGCTCTATTGTGTTAAGTGTTAGGATACAACATTGTAATATTGACCATGGATAATAGGTGTCTTGTTACAATATTTTCGCATGTTTGCAGAACAGGGTGAATCACTATCAGGAAGAGTTCTAAGCAAATAATACTGCTACTTCCTACTTCCAGCAATTGCAACTTATTACCTATCTACCGAAATGTTAATCATTGGGTTGAACTAGATGGACTTAAAGTCTTCCTTCAACCTTAAAAACTATGTTGCTATTTGTTGGATTGCTGGGTATCGCAGGCGCCGCGGCGCCATCTTAGTGGAGATAATTTTTTTTTTTGTCTAGAAAGATGGCGCTGGATCGCTGATAGCTGCTACTGAACAGGCACGGCGCCATTCTCAAACTGATTTTTTTTTTTTTAGGAATTGAATAACCTGAAAGAAAAATATTTCATACACATTATATATGCGATCATGCGCCGCTAGCACGTGCCTGCAGAAGGGGATTTTTTTTTCAAGATATACAGTATACATAATATTTATTATGTAAATTCGGGAGCAGGTCAGTGAGGGATCAGGGACTTGTCAGAAGCCATACATATGAATACCTAATGTGCTGAATGGACAGCACTTCCAAAAATCATACATTGATCTAGTGATGCTAGGCAAAAATATGTATATGTATAACTGAACATGAGGTTATTAGTTTAACATTATGATCAGACTGTATGAAGCCTACTGCCACGTCACGGCAAACCTCGTAGTGGGTCCCTGTCGCCCTATGGGAGCGGAACCATGCGCCGACCACTGCCACAGTGGCAATGCATCGGCAGAGCAGACAGCCTGGTGCCCCACAGTGCCCATGCTGAAAGACTGAGTCCCCACGACTCCAGACCACGCCACCCCATCAGCACAAAACCACTGCAATAATGGCCGTCGCAAAGCACCCACACCAAATGAAAGGAGCATTGAAACTCACCTTCCTAAAGCTCTTCAGTGGGTGCAGAAATAGGCTAGACCTCTTTCTTTGCAGTCTCTTTCTAATTAAAATCACCTGTGCCAAATGGAGGAGTGCACATCCAAAGAAAAAAAAGGACAGATCATGCAATATGCTGAAAAGGAGAATGGACAGCACCTCCAAAAATCATACTTTGATCTAATGCCGCTAGGGTGGAGTGGAGTCATATATCGAGAGATTTTGGTGAACAACCTCCTTCCCTCAGTAAGAGCATTGAAGATGGGTCGTAGCTGGGTCTTCCAGTATGACAATGACCAGAAGCACACAGCTAGGGCAACTAAAGAGTGGCTACGTAAGAAGCATTTCAAGGTCCTGGAGTGGCCAAGCCAGTCTCCAGACTTAAACCCAATAGAAAATCTTTGGAGGGAGCTGAAACTAAATGTGGCCCAGCAACAGCCTCGAAGCCTGAAAGATCTGTAGAAGATCTGCATGGAGGAGTGGGCAAAATCCCTGCTGCAGTGTGTGCAAACTTGGTCAAGATCTACAAGAAACGTCTAACCTCTGTAATTGCAAAGAAATGTTTCTGTACCAAATATTAAGCTCTGTTTTTCTATTGTATCAAATAATTATTTCATGGAATAAAATGCAAATGAATTATGTAAAAATCACAAAATGTGGTTTTCTTGAATTTGTTTTTAAGATTCTGTCTCTCACAGTTGAAGTGTACCTGCAATAAAAATAACAGACCTCTCCATTGTTTGTAGGTGGGAAAACTTGCAAAATTGGCAGTGTATCAAATACTTATTTCCCCCACTGTATATGCAGTATTAGATAAGAATATTTACTGTGAACGTACAGTGGGTACGGAAAGTATTCAGATCCCTTTACATTTTTCACTCTGTTTCATTGCAGCCATTTGGTAAATTCAAAAAAGTTCATGTTTTTCTCATTAATGTACACTCTGCACCCCATCGTGACTGAAAAAAACAGTCGCGCAAAAATTTCTACATTTCTGGTTATTTTCAGTTAAGATGGGGTGCAGAGTATACATTAATGAGAAAAAAATGAACTTTTTTGCATTAACCAAATGGCTGCAATGAAACAAACAGTGAAAAATTTAAAGGGGTCTGAATACTTTCCGAACCCACTGTATATTACTTCTCTTCTTTTATCCCCATGGCTTGCTGCTGTAAGTAGAAGTGAAGTCTGTCACTTTTATAATGTTTGCTCACATTCTAAAATACCATGTGAAAACCCAGTCTAAATAAGAGTACATTCGAGTGTTGCAGATTTGTCACGATTTTTCAGTGATTTCAGAAAATTACAACATATGGTTATCACCTTGCGAGGGGTAGAGACAGGCCGTAGTCGTGGCTGAGAATATTCGCTCAAACGCACCCTGGTCTCTCCCCACATGAAAACAATGTCTCTTTATCAGTGTACTTGCCTCTGTACTCTCTGTACCTTCAAGGTCTCCTCTGAACTGCTGCAGACCCCACGAATGAGCACAGAGACACCATCTATTTGCAACTTGAAACGAAGAACTTCACTTTTTACTTGTCGCAGCACATTCTTGTCAGATACATCAGCATAGGGTTTCATACAGTCCTCACTCTCCACTTTCCCTGAGCTTCTCCCTACAGCCTCTAGTACGTTCCCGGGTCGTACCGTCTCTCGCGGTAATGCAGCGTCCTCCCTGTTCAGACTCACTACGGTTGGGGGTTCCCTCGTTCATTTCGCCCCGGATCTGAGGGCATCAGCCCATGAAATGATCTGCTACATGATGAGCGACCTGCGTCCCCGTACTGTTCCTGGCCTTCACTTAACTTCTTCTCCAGCACTGATGTCCCACTTCTGCCTCAGACATATCTCTGGCCCACTGGGCCCTGGATGGCTGGGTAGCTCACTTAAACGTTGCGGAGCTATCCACCCTACACGGGCACCTGGGCCCCTATTAACAACAAATAGGAAAAACCTCTAACTTATTCCCAGTTAGCTCCTCCTATGTAAACTATGTACACTAATATGCCCCATCTAGTGTCCTATTCGGGGTACTACACTTTCCCTAAAAATATATACACTGCTCAAAAAAATAAAGGGAACACTCAAATATTACATCGTAGATCTGAATGAATGAAATATTCTAATTGAATACTTTGTTCTGTACAAAGTTGAATGTGCTGACAACAAAATCACACAAAAATCATCAATGGAAATTTGATTTATTAACCAATAGAGGCCTGGATTTGGAGTCACCCACAAAATTAAAGTGGAATGTAATGTCCTTAAAACAAGTCAAAATGATGCTCAGTAGTGTGTGTGGCCTCCACGTGCCTGTATGACCTCCCTGTGCCTGTACGACCTTCCTACTACAGTCATGGCCAAAAGTTTTGAGAATGACACAAATATTATATTTTCACATGATCTGCTGCCCTCTGGTTTTTATGTGTGTTTGACAGATGTTTTTATCACAGACAGAAATATAATTGCAAACATATGAGTAACAAAAGCTTATATTGACAGTTAGAATGAGTTAATGCAGCAAGTCAATATTTGCAGTGTTGACCCTTCTTCTTCAGGACCTCTGCAATTCTCCCTGGCATGCTCTCAATCAACTTCTGGACCAAATCCTGACTGATAGCAGTCCATTCTTGCACAATCAATGCTTTCATTTTGTCAGAATTTTTAGGTTTTTGTTTGTCCACCCGTCTCTTGATGATTGACCACAAGTTCTCAATTGGATTAAGATCTGGGGAGTTTCCAGGCCATGGACCCAAAATCTCTATGTTTTGTTCCCTGAGCCATTTAGTTATCATCTTTGCTTTATGGCAAGGTGCTCCATCATGCTGGAAAAGGCATTGTTGATCGCCAAACTGCTCTTGGAGGGCTGGGAGAAGTTGCTCTTGGAGGACATTCTGGTACCATTCTTTATTCATGGCTGTGTTTTTAGGCAAGACTGTGAGAGAGCTGATTCCCTTGGCTGAGAAGCAACCCCACACATGAATGGTTTCAGGATGCTTAACAGTTGGCATGAGACAAGACTGGTGGTAGCGCTCACCTTGTCTTCTCCGAATGAGGCGTTTTCCTGATGTCCCAAACAATCGAAAAGGGGATTCATCATGGAAAAAAACTTTACCCCAGTCCTCAGCAGTCCACTGCCTGTACCTTTTGCAGAATATCAGTCTGTCCATGATGTTTTTTCTGGAGAGAAGTGGCTTCTTTGCTGCCCTCCTTGAGACCAGGCCTTGCTCCAAGAGTCTCCGCCTCACAGTGCGTGCAGATGCACTCACACCTGCCTGCTGCCATTCCTGAGCAAGCTGTGCACTGATGGTAGCCCGATCCCGCAGCTGAAACACTTTTAAGAGACGGTCCTGGCACTTGCTGGTCTTTCTTGGGCGCCCTGGAGCCTTTTTGGCAACAATGGAACCTCTCTCCTTGAAGTTCTTGATGATGCGATAGATTGTTGACTGAGGTGCAATCTTTCTAGCTGCGATACTCTTCCCTGTTAGGCCATTGTTGTGCATTGCAATGATGACTGCATGTGTTTCTTTAGAGATAACCATGGTTAACAGAAGAGAAACAATGATGCCAAGCACCAGCCTCGTTTTAAAGTGTCCAGTGGTGTCATTCTTACTTAATCATGACAGATTAATCTCCAGCCATGTCCTCATCAACACCCACACCTGTGTTAATGGAGCAATCACTGAAAAGAGGTTAGCTGGTCCTTTTAAGGCAGGGCTGCAATGATGTTGAAATGTGTTTTGGGGGATAAAGTTAATTTTCTAGCCAAATATTGACTTTGCAAGTAATTTCTGTTAAGCTGATCACTCTTTATAACATTCTGGAGTATATGCAAATTGCCATTAGAAAAAGTGAAGCAGTAGACTTTGTAAAAATTAATATTTGTGTCATTCTCAAAACTTTTGTCCATGACTGTATACCTGGGCATGTTCCTGATGATGGTCTCCTGAGGGATCTCCTCCCAGACCTGGACTAAAGCATCCGCCAACTCCTGGACAGTCTGTGGTGCAACGTGACGTTGGTGGCTGGAGCGAGACAAGATGTCCCAGATGTGCTCAATCGGATTCAGGTCTGGGGAACAGGCGGGCCAGTCCTTAGCTTCAATGCCTTCATCTTGCAGGAACTGCTGACACACTCCAGCCACATGAGGTCTGGTATTGTCCTGCATTAGTAGGAACCCAGGGCCAACCGCACCAGCATATGGTCTCAAGGATCTCATCTTGGTACCTAATGGCAGTCAGGCTACCTCCGGCAAGCACATGGAGAGCTGTGCGGCCCTCTGAAGAAATGCCACCCCACACCATTACTGTCCCACTGCCAAACGGGTCATGCTGAAGGATGTTGCAGGCAGCAGATCGCTCTCCACGGCGTCTCCAGACTCTGTCACGTCTGTCACATGTGCTCAGTGTGAACCTGCTTTCATCTGTGAAGAGCACATTGCGCCAGTGGCGAATTTGCCAATCCTGATGTTCTGTGGCAAATGCCAAGCGTCCTGCACGGTTTTTGGCTGTGAGCACAACCCCCATCTGTGGACGTCGGGCATTCAGACCATCCTCATGGAGTCGGTTTCTAACAGTTTGTGCAGACACATGCACATTTGTGGCCTACTGGAGGTCATTTTTCAGGGCTCTGGCAGTACTCCTCCTTGCACAAAGTCGGAGGTAGCGGTCCTGCTCCTGGGTTGTTGCCCTCCTACTGCCCCCTCCACATCTCCTGGTGTACTGGCCTGTCTCCTGGTAGCGCCTCCAGCCTCTGGACACTACGCTTACAGACACAGCAAATCTTCTTGCCACAGCACGCATTGATGTACCATCCTGGATGAGCTGCACTACCTGAGCCACTTGTGTGGGTTGTAGAGTCCGTCTCATGCTACCACAAGTGTGAAAGCACAACCAGCTTTCAAAAGTGACCAAAACATCAGCCAGAAAGCATTCGTACCGAGATGTGGTCTGTGATCCCCACCTGCAGAACCACTCCTTTATTGAGTGTGTCTTGATAATTGCCAATAATTTCCATTTGTTGTCTATTCCATTTGCACAACAGCATGTGAAATTGATTGTCAATCAGTGTTGCTTCCTAAGTGGACAGTTTGATTTCTCAGAAGTTTGATTTACTTGGAGTTATATTCTGTTGTTTAAATGTTCCCTTTATTTTTTTGAGCAGTGTAAACACTGGCGCCGCTATAATGAGGCGACTTGAGCCTCTGTCTCAGGCGGCGGCAGCGAGGGGGCGGCAAAGCAGGAGCGCAGATCCGGCCTGTCGGCCCCGCCCAGGGGCAGACCTACCGCCCGTGCAGCCCGTTCATTGAACGGGGGCCCCACGGGAGAGGGGGCCCCTCCAGCCACAAGCACCGCATGGCTAATTATTTACCTATTCAAATTAGTCATGTGGTGCACTACGCAGCCGAGGCACAAGGAGAAGAGCAGCGCTGCAGGAGGCAGGGCCGGCGTCAGCACCCGGCACACCCGGGCAAGTGCCGTGGCCCTGAGCAGGCGGGGGGCCCACTGGCAGTCTGGCACCCCCGCGCCCGTTAGCGGTGTCAGCGCCGCCACTGGGCCCCCCCCGCTTGCTCAGGGCCCCGGCATCAGCTGGCACAATACTTACCACTCCCGTGCCTCCGCTGCCGCAGCTCCGGGTTCCAGGGGGCGCCAGCGCTTCCTCTCACAGCAGCGCTGCTGAATGACGTCATCATTCAGCGGCCGGCTGTGGCAGAGAGCGCGGACGCTGGACAGGTAAGACGTGTGTGTGTGTGTCTCTGTGTGTATGTAGTGCGGTGCTTTGTGTGTGTGTGTGTGTGTGTATGTCTGTATGTGAGAGAGTGCTTGTGTGCTGTGGTGCTGTCTGTGTTATGATCTGCTACAAGCACTAAGGAAAGATGGGAATTCTGTCCCTACAATAGAACTAAGCTGGATCCCTACGATGTAACGGGGAACCTGATCCTGCGACCAGACCCGCTAAAGTCCTCAGCTAGTCTGAACGAAGACCTATAGTTGCGAGGGAGGAATCCCTACAAGAACTAGGGACTGGGAGAAAAGGTGGACACCTCCTAACAGAAATTGTAGCAGGGAAAAATAAAACAGAAAACAAATTACTTAGAGATCCTAAGATCAAGCAAAACTGACTGAGTAGGGCACCTAAGCAACCGGCTAGCTTAAGAGTAGGTAATACAATGAAGTCCAGCAAAGCCAGAAGGGCGGAGCCAGACTAAACAGGGAAAAAAGGTCATGTGACCAGCAAGCTGAAACAAAACCTAACAAGAGGGTTCTAACTGTACCCTCCCTTCTAAGAGGATCCTCCGGATCCCCTAGGACTTAGGCTTATCCGGAAACCTCTTGTGAAACGCTCTGACAAGTCTAGACGCAGAAACATCATCCGCCCTCACCCATGAGTTATCCTCGGGTCCATAACCCTTCCAAGCGACGAGGTACTGTAAACTCCCTCTATACCGTCTAGAATTTAGGATGCGGGAAATCTCATATTGCCCGTCCTCCACCACCAGGGAACAGTGGCCGAGACGTCTCCATCTGAGACCTCAGCTTTTTTCAAGAGAGAAACATGAAACACCGGATTAATCTTCCAGGAGGTGGGAAGCTCCAACTTAACAGCAGATTGGTTAATAACCTGAAGCACCTTAAAGGGCCCTACAAACTTGGGACCCAATTTCTTAGACGGAATCCTCAAGCGCAGAATTCTTAGAGGACAACCAAACCATGTCACCAATAGCAAACAAAACCTCTTGTCGTTTTCTATCAAAATACACTTTGGATCTTTTGTTAGCCTCCTGAAGATTACCACGCACATCAGTCCAAACTCTCTCCAAAACACCAGAAAAATTCCCCTCTTCAGGTACAGCCGATCCCAACTTGGAAAATGACCCAAACGACGGATGTCTCCCAGTACAACAAAAAAAAGGCGAACAACCAGCAGAAGCGGATGTATGGTTGTTAAGAGCAAACTCAGCAAGTGGCAGAAACTCAGACCACCCCTCTTGGTTATCAGTCACAAAACAACGCAAGAACTGCTCAACAACCTGGTTTTTCCTTTCTGTCTGGCCATTAGACTCAGGATGATATCTGGATGAAAACGACAAATGAACTCCCAACCTGTCACAAAAGGCGCGCCAAAAACGAGCCACAAACTGAGGTCCCCTATCAGAAACAATGTCAGTAGGAACACCATGTAGTCTGACTATTTCCTTGACAAAGGCCTTAGCGAGAGTCTTAGCGCAGGGCAGTCTGATGAAAGGAACCAAGTGACACATCTTGCTAAAACGGTCCACGACCACCCAGATGACAGTGAAACCCTCAGAGGAGGGAAGGTCAGTAATAAAGTCCATAGCCAAATGTGTCCAAGGTGCACTAGGGACCTCCAGAGGGCAAAGCAACCCCGCAGCAGGAGTATGAGAAGACTTAGATCTAGCACACACAGTGCATTGGCGCACCCACTTAATGACTTCCTTCTGCCATCCTGGCCACCAAAAACTGCGACCCACAAGTCTCTTGGTCTCAGAGATTCCAGGATGACCTGCCAACCGAGAGTCATGACATTCATCAAACAAATCTCTCCTCAGGGTACCAGGCACAAACAACCTCCCATGCGGCGTGTTAGATGGGGCATTCTCCTGTGCTTTAAGAATCTCATCTTCCAACACGGAGTCCAAAACAGCAATAACAACCTCCTCTTGCAAGATGTTTTCCTCCTCCTCCTCAGTACCCACCATAGGAGAAAAGCTGCGAGACAAAGCATCAGCTTTAACATTTTTAGTACCTGGGATTAGTGTTGAGCGATACGATACTGCAAATATCGGCTATCGGCCGATATTAGCTGTATCGGCCTTTCGATAATTTGTTTCGATATTTTCGTCTTATCGAATACCGGAATCGGATTTGTCACTGTCACTGTCTGTGTCCGTCGGTCGGGTCTGTCACTGTCTGTGTCCGTCGGTCGGGTCTGTCAGGAGTCAGCGGCACTTACCTGGCAGAAGATCTCCGGCGGTCACGTCCTGGACTGCTTCATGGCCGCCATCCTCTTCTCCCCGGCGGTCACATGCAGTTTCTCGCGATAACTGCAGTGACTGCTGGGTAATCCCGGCCGTAAAGCAGTCAGTCCGATGACGTCACCGCCGGGGAAGCAGGTAATCAGCTGTGCTGCGTCGCGATGACAGGCTCTGCCTGTCATTGCGATGTAGCAGAGCTGGATCGTCGTGGGACTGTCGTTACTATGGACTGCGTCGGACAGGTGGTATACTGTTGGTTTGTTTTTTTCTTTTTTTACAGGAGATCGATGGCGTCGCAGGAATGAGAGTACAATAAAAGAAATGAAAACTGTGTTGTCTCTTTTATTTCATTAAAAGACTTTTTTCTTGCTGTGTCTTTTTTTTAAACATTTAATAACTTTGGGATTAATAATGGATCGGTGTCTTATTGACGCCTCTCCATTATTAACCGGGCTTATTGTCACCGTGCAATCAACGGTGACATTATGTCATGTGTGCATCGCCACGAAGATCGTCGCGGTTGCACATTCTGACTTCTCACAGCTGAGTTGCTGTTTCTTTGTGTTTGGCAGTGAGGGAGTTAATTCTGTCTGTGCTCGGTTCTGGGACTGGGTTCAGTTTCTCCCGGCTGCAATTGATTATTTGTTGATTGGTTTCCTTTAAATCCTTGGTTGTCTGTTTTGGGAGTTGCCAGTGAAATTCTTCATGCAGACCACAGATAGGATTGTATCTGTATAGACTTAAGTTAAAGAGCTCCTTAGTTGTTTTAAGCTCACCTTGCTTAGAGTTTAATATCCCAGATCATTTATGTTCCTTCTGTGTTTGAGTGTGTATGCAAGTCTGTGTTTTCTCCAGTCTGTCTTATATGTCTAATCTGTGTATTTAGCAGAGATCAGCCCATATCCCTTTGGTGGTAATCAGAATCCTTCTTAGGACTGATTACAGGGTTCAGGGACTGATAGGAGACAGGGTTAGGCTGGAGACTTGGACCTCTGAACCATTATCAGTACCTCCAAGGTGAGGGATTAGTTAGGACCCCAGTTTAGGGTCAGGTTAGACCCCCGGTCCTTCTCTTTCCTGTGACAGTGTATCAAGTCCTCAAGATTAACCCTGAGTTCAACGGATATCGTGTCAGGTAAATCTATTCTATATTTACATGCTGATGTTGCTAATCTATATGTTGTATAGAGTGTTGTTCTTTTAAGAATAGTTTACTGACATCGTACACATATCATAAGACCGCGTGACATTTTCACTGGCCTTTAAAATTATTCCCAGTTGCCATGGATCCAGTAGCCCAGCTGGCTCTGCAGTTGCAGGGATTATCCATGGAGCTGACGGACATTAAGTCCAAAGTTTTGTCTCCCCTGGAGCAAACCAGATTTGAACCTAAAGTAGCTCTCCCGGACAGGTTCACTGGTGGGCGAGACAAATTTTTCACCTTCCGGGAAGCATGTAAATTGTATTTTCGGCTTCGGCCTCGATCATCAGGGAGTGAAGAGCAGAGAGTGGGAATTGTTATCTCGCTCCTACAAGGGGACCCTCAATCCTGGGCATTCTCCCTTCCTCCGGGATCCCCGGCTCTACAGTCTGTAGATCGATTTTTTACTGCCCTGGGTTTGGTATATGATGACCCAGATTGGGTCTCTCTTGCTGAGACAAAATTACGTAAGATACAGCAGGGAGATCGTCCGGCGGAGGAATTTGCTTCTGAGTTCCGTAGATGGGCCACAGATACTCAGTGGAATGACCCAGCTCTTAGGAGTCAGTTTTGTCATGGGCTTTCTGACAAATTAAAGGACGTTTTGGCTCAGTATGATTCTCCTCCATCACTGGAGGCTGCTATGGCCCTAGCTATCCGTACTGATAGACGGCTTCGGGAGAGGGGTGAGGTAACTCCGCCCCCAGTAGTTGCTCCACCTACTACAAAAGTCCCTTATGTTGAGGTTCCCCTTGTCTGTTCAGAGGAGCCTATGCAGTTGGGAGGGACATCATTTTGTAGGAGGGGATTGGTGGTACGCAGCAGGACTAGAAGGTGTTTCTTCTGCGGGAAAGAGGGACATTTTGTTGGGGGATGTCCATCCCGTGCCTTGTTGAGCAAAAAGTTGCCGGAAAACTGTTAATCCCAGGTTGTGTGGTGGACGACAACCTGGGAGTATGTATTTCGTCCGCTAGTTCTTCTCAGTTCCTTGTACCAGTGGAGATGGTGGTTGGTACGAGAGTGGAGAGACTTTCTGTTCTTCTTGATAGTGGGTCCGGGGCTAATCTGGTTGACGCTCAGTTTGCTCAGGCTCAAGGTATGCCTCTGAGTGTATTGGCCAAACCGATCCCTATATTCTCCATTGACGCCAGGCCTCTCGGCCAAGGTAGCTTTGTTCATGAGGTCCATAACATTGATATTCGGGTAGGGGCGATACATAGGGAACAATTATCTTGTTATGTGTTGGAGGGTCTACCTACTCCCATTGTGTTGGGACTTCCTTGGTTGGTTAAACATAACCCTGTGATTAATTGGCAGTCCAGAGAGATAAGCCAATGGGGTGAGTTTTGCAAAAGTAACTGCATGAACACAGTCATCAGTGCGGTCGTGCCTAGTACATTGCCTCCTTTTTTGGAGGACTTTAGGGATGTGTTCTCTGAGGAGGGGTGTCAGGAGTTGCCTCCTCATCGCGTGTATGACTGCTCTATTAATCTCCTTCCTGATGCTAAGTTGCCTAAAGCTAGGTTGTATAACCTTTCTGGTCCTGAGAAGCAGGCTATGAAAGACTATATTTCGGAAAGTCTGGCCAAAGGGCATATTAGACCTTCATCTTCCCCAGTAGCCGCGGGGTTCTTCTTTGTGAAGAAGAAAGATGGAGGCCTACGCCCTTGCTTGGATTTCCGCGAACTTAATCGGATTACTGTTCGAGATCCGTATCCTCTCCCTCTTATTCCTGATCTCTTCAATCAAATTGTGGGCGCCAAATGGTTTTCTAAATTGGATCTCAGGGGGGCGTATAATTTGATTAGGATAAAAGAGGGGGATGAGTGGAAAACGGCGTTTAACACGCCGGAGGGACATTATGAGAACCTTGTCATGCCTTTTGGTCTGACTACTGCACCAGCAGTATTCCAACATTTTGTTAATGACATTTTTCGTCACCTTGTGGGGCTGTTTGTGGTCGTATATTTGGATGACATTTTAATTTACTCGCCAGATCTTGTGTCTCACCAGGAGCATGTGAGACAGGTGTTGCAGATCTTGCGAGACAATAAACTATACGCCAAACTGGAAAAGTGTGTATTTGCTGTACAGGAACTTCAGTTTTTGGGTTTCTTGGTGTCAGCCTCCGGTTTCCGTATGGACCCTGAAAAAGTGAGAGCAGTGCTTGAATGGGATCAGCCAGAGGATCTTAAGGCTCTGCAGCGTTTTCTGGGGTTTGCGAACTACTACCGGAAATTTATTTGTAATTTCTCATCTGTTGTCAAACCTCTCACTGACATGACAAGAAAAGGGACGGATTTTTCTAAATGGTCGGACAAAGCTTGCCAAGCTTTTTCCTCTTTGAAAAAATGTTTTGCTTCGGCACCCGTTCTCATCCAACCAGATGCATCACAGCCGTTCATTGTGGAGGTGGACGCGTCTGACGTAGGGGTGGGTGCAATATTGTCCCAGGGTCCGTCCCCTGGTAAATGGCATCCGTGCGCTTTCTTTTCTAAGAAGTTGTCGTCCGCCGAAAGGAATTATGATATCGGCAATAGGGAACTTTTGGCCATTAAGTTGGCTTTTGAAGAATGGCGTCACTTTTTGGAGGGGGCAGTCCACCCGGTTACCGTCATTACTGATCACAAAAACCAGCTGTATTTGGAATCTGCTAAGCGTCTGAATTCCAGACAAGCTCGATGGTCGTTTGTTTTTTACCAGGTTTAATTTTGTCGTCACATATCGCCCTGGGTCTAAAAATGTTAAGGCTGATGCCTTGTCTCGCAGTTTCCCAGGGGCCGGGAAAACGGATGACCCGATTCCTATCCTTCAGGAGGGGGTGGTAGTGTCGGCTGTATGTTCTGAGCTTGAGGAGGAGGTATTAGAGGCTCAGGGGGACGCCCCTGCAGGACCTTCAGGGAGACTGTTTGTCCCAAATCAGTTGAGACAAAAGGTTATTGAGGCACATCATAATTCTGCTTTAGCAGGACATCCAGGGAGTAAGGCTACTTTAGATCTCCTTTCTCGCCGGTTTTGGTGGCCTAACGTTAATAAAGATGTTATAACTTTTGTCGCGTCCTGTGGGGTTTGTGCTCGCTCTAAGACCCCGCATACCCGTCCGTCTGGGACCCTCTTACCCTTGAAACTTCCGGAGCGTCCATGGACTCATTTGTCTATGGACTTCATTACGGATCTTCCTCCGTCGTCAGGGAAAACTGTCATACTGGTGGTTGTTGACAGGTTCAGTAAGATGGCACATTTCATTGCTCTTCCTGCCCTCCCTAATGCTAAAACTCTGGCACAGGTGTTCATTGGGGAGATTGTGAGACTTCATGGGTTGCCTTCTGATGTGGTGTCAGATAGGGGGTCTCAGTTTGTGTCTAAATTTTGGAGGGCATTTTGTTTACGTCGGGGGATGCAATTGTCATTTTCCTCGGCTTTTCATCCGCAGACCAATGGTCAGACAGAGCGTCTGAATCAAAGCCTTGAGACTTATCTTCGGTGTTTTGTCTCAGAGAACCAGGAGGACTGGTCTTCTTTCTTGCCTCTGGCAGAGTTCGCTCTTAACAACAGGCGGAGCGAGTCCACTGGTAAATCCCCGTTTTTTGGGGCATATGGTTTTCATCCCCAGTTTTGTACTTTCAATGGGGGGGGCCCTTCTGGGGTTCCTGAGGAGGAGCGTTTCTCGTCGTCACTTGCTTCAGTGTGGAGAGGTGTATTGAATAATCTGAGTGCTATGGGGAACCGTTATAAACGTATGGCTGATAGGAGGAGAGTTTCTGGTCCAGATCTGAATGTGAACGATCTGGTATGGTTGTCTACCAGGAATATAAAACTTAAAGTTCCCTCCTGGAAACTGGGTCCCAGATTCATCGGGCCGTACAGGATCAGTTCCATAATTAATCCTGTGGCATTTCGTCTGGACCTCCCTCCTACGTTTAAAATCCACAATGTGTTCCACAAGTCATTACTTAAGAGGTACGTGGCACCAGTCATACCGTCACCTCTACCTCCTCCTCCAGTGGTGGTCAATGGTAACTTAGAGTTTCAAGTGTCAAAGATCATTGACTCACGTCTGAATCGCCGGTCCCTTCAGTACTTGGTGCATTGGAAGGGGTATGGTCCAGAGGAGAGGACGTGGGTTCCTGCGTCGGACATTAACGCAGATCGGTTGGTTCGGACCTTCCACAGAACTCACCCGGGCAGACCTGGCCATGAGGGTCCGGAGGCCCCTCGTAGAAGGGGGGGTACTGTCATGTGTGCATCGCCACGAAGATCGTCGCGGTTGCACATTCTGACTTCTCACAGCTGAGTTGCTGTTTCTTTGTGTTTGGCAGTGAGGGAGTTAATTCTGTCTGTGCTCGGTTCTGGGACTGGGTTCAGTTTCTCCCGGCTGCAATTGATTATTTGTTGATTGGTTTCCTTTAAATCCTTGGTTGTCTGTTTTGGGAGTTGCCAGTGAAATTCTTCATGCAGACCACAGATTGTATCTGTATAGACTTAAGTTAAAGAGCTCCTTAGTTGTTTTAAGCTCACCTTGCTTAGAGTTTAATATCCCAGATCATTTATGTTCCTTCTGTGTTTGAGTGTGTATGCAAGTCTGTGTTTTCTCCAGTCTGTCTTATATGTCTAATCTGTGTATTTAGCAGAGATCAGCCCATATCCCTTTGGTGGTAATCAGAATCCTTCTTAGGACTGATTACAGGGTTCAGGGACTGATAGGAGACAGGGTTAGGCTGGAGACTTGGACCTCTGAACCATTATCAGTACCTCCAAGGTGAGGGATTAGTTAGGATCCCAGTTTAGGGTCAGGTTAGACCCCCGGTCCTTCTCTTTCCTGTGACAGTGTATCAAGTCCTCAAGATTAACCCTGAGTTCAACGGATATCGTGTCAGGTAAATCTATTCTATATTTACATGCTGATGTTGCTAATCTATATGTTGTATAGAGTGTTGTTCTTTTAAGAATAGTTTACTGACATCGTACACATATCATAAGACCGCGTGACACATTAACCCCTTATTACCCCACTTGCCACCGCTACAGGGCAGTGGGAAGAGCCGGGTAAAGTGCCACAATTGGCACATCTTTTGATGCGCCAAATGTGGGGCTGCTGTAGCTGGTATTATCAGGCTGTTGAGGGCCAAAATCCATGGGCCTTGACAGTCTTTTAATACCAGGCCGCAGCAGTCTGCATTTTACTTGGCTGGTTAACAAAAATAGGGGGACCCCCTACGCCGTTTTTTTTTTCGAGGGGATCCCCTATTTTTGTTAACCAGCCAAGCTAAGCAGACTGCTGTGGCCTGGTATTATCAGGCTTGCAATGTCCATGGATATTGGATCCTTACCAGCCTGAAAAACCAGGCCTCAGCGGTCTGCTTCATCTGGCTGGTTAACAAAAATAGGGGGGACCCCACGCCAATTTTTTTCGAGGGGATCCCCTATTTTTGTTAATCAGCCAAGATATGCAGACTGCTGTGGCCTGGTATTATCAGGCTTGCATGGTCCATGGATATTGGATCCTTACCAGCCTGAAAAAACAGGCCTCAGCGGTCTGCTTCATCTGGCTGGTTAACAAAAATAGGGGGGACCCCACGCCAATTTTTTTCGAGGGGATCCCCTATTTTTTAATCAGCCAAGATATGCAGACTGCTGTGGCCTGGTATTATCAGGCTTGCAAGGTCCATGGATATTGGATCCTTACCAGCCTGAAAAACCAGGCCTCAGCGGTCTGCTTCATCTGGCTGGTTAACAAAAATAGGGGGGACCCCACGCCAATTTTTTTCGAGGGGATCCCCTATTTTTGTTAATCAGCCAAGATATGCAGACTGCTGTGGCCTGGTATTATCAGGCTGGCAAGGTCCATGGATCTTGGCTCCTTAACAGCCTGAAAATCCAGGCCTCAGCGGTCTGCTTCATCTGGCTGGTTAACAAAAATAGGGGGACCCCACGCCATTTTTTTTCGAGGGGATCCCCTATTTTTGTTAACCAGTTCCCTCTGACGTCACTGATTGTGTCCCTGGCTGACCTGAAGTGAAAGTGGAAAGCAATCAATTAAGCTTTCCACTTCCTCTCCTGTCAGCCAGGAGAGGAACTCATTCATTTGGGGGTTTACTGTGAGGCTGCAGCATTAGCTGCGGTCCCTGCAGTAAACATTAACCCTTTCTGATGGATTACACTGTGGGACCTGACTGTACATCGGATTGGTAAGAATAATTTTGCTTTATTATTTTATTTTTATTACAGGAAATGGTTTTAGCAGGTAAATAAAATATGGTCAAAAACTGTATGATTATTTCATTAAACTTCTTTTTTATTAAAGTGTGTGTGTGTTTGATTTTTCTTTCATACAATAGGATTAATAATTGATAGTTGTCTGATTGACAGCTCTCAATTATTAACCTGGCTTAAAGTGACCTTTCAATTGCAAGGTCATTTTAACCCCTTATTAACACATTCGCCACCGCTACAGGGCAATGGGAATAGACGGGCAAAGTGCCAGAAAGGGCAAATCTAATTAGAGATTTGCCCTTTCTGGGGTGTCTGGAGGCAGATGTTAGTAGCCGGGGGGGGGCAAAAATAATGGTCCCTTTCTGGGCTATTATTATCTGCCCCCACTCACTGGCTTTGTCTGTCTGGTTGCGAAAATAGGGCGGGAGCCCACGCATTTTTTTTCAGCAATTTTACACCTCATATATATATATACATGTCATTGAGTTTGTGACACATATATATATATATATATATTTATAGTTCATACACTTCTACATAGTATAATAGCCGCTAATTCAATTGCCGGCTTTTGTGAAAATGCAGAACCCGACATGAAATGACACTTGGTTTACATAGAGTTAACCATGTCTTTTCATGTAGTTTGATATCTGATTTGCACAAACAATTACATGAGTGTAAGTGTGCAAAATTTCACACCTGTAGGGGTTAATTAAAGGTGTAAATTCGTAGCAAAAAAGTCCGTTTTTTTTACAACGAATTTACACCTTTAATTAACCCCCACAGTGTGAAATTTTGCACACATAGACTGATGTAATTGTTTGTGCAAATCAGATTGCAAACGACATGAAAAGACATGGTTAACCCTATGTACACCAAGTGTCATTTCATGTCGGGTGCTTCTGTCTTTTCACAGAAGCCGGCTTTACCCGGCAATTGAATCAGAGGATATTTTACTATGTAGAAGTGTATAAACTATACATATATGTATATATATATGTCACAATGACATGTATATATATAATATATATATATATATATATATATTCTATGTGTGTATATTTAGTGTTTACAAGGAAATAAAGGTTTTTTTTAGTTGCAATATTTTGTTCCCATAGACTTACATGGGACTTCCGGTATAGAAATCGGATATCGACGATATTTAGTGCTATCGGCGATACAATTTCGATACGATATTTTTAGATATCGAGCACTATCGCTCAACACTACCTGGGATGTAAGTAACGGTAAATTAAACCGTGAGAAAAACAGTGCCCACCTAGCCTGACGGGCATTCAAGCGTTTGGCAGCATCAAGGTAGATCAGATTTTTTATGATCGGTGAAGACTTGAACGGGAAATTCCGCTCCCTCCAAAAAATGACGCCAGTGTTCAAATGCGAGTTTAATTGCCAACAATTCCCGATTACCGATATCATAATTTAGTTCAGACTCAGAAAATTTCTTTGAAAAAAAAGCACAGGGATGTACTCCATCCGTCTTTTCCTGAGACAACACCGCGCCGACCCCCACAGAAGAAGCATCAACCTCAACCAAAAATGGTTTAGTCACATTAGGCTGCGTAAGGATGGGAGCAGAGCTGAACCTCTCCTTTAGCAACACAAAAGCCTCAATGGCCTCAGTAGTCCACTGAACCGCATCAGCACCTTTCCTGGTGAGATCGGTCAGAGGTTTGGCAATCACAGAAAACATTTTTATGAATTTTCTATAATAATTGGCGAACCCCAAAAACCTCTGTATTGATTTCACACCAATAGGCCTAGGCCATTCCTGCACAGCTTGCACTTTCACCGGGTCCATCTCAAAACCTTCACTGGAGACAATGTAGCCCAAAAAACTAAGTCTCTGTACAGCGAACTCACATTTTTCTAGTTTGGCAAAAAGTGAATTATCACTCAGTAACTGTAATACTTCACGCACACTCCTCCAATGATACTCCAAATCCAGTGAATAAATCAAAATGTCATCCAAATACACAACCACACTTCTGCCGATCAAAGGTCTAAGGATGTCATTAATAAGATTCTGATAAAATGCCAGAGCACTGGAAAGCCCAAAAGGCATGACCAGATTCTCAAAATGACCCAGTGGAGTGTTAAACACAGTCTTCCATTCATCCCCCTCCTTCATGCGCAACAAATTGTATGCCCCTCGAAGATCAATTTTCGAGAACCACTTGGCCCCCACTAACTGATTAAACAAATCAGGAATCAATGGCAGTGGGTAAGGATTGCGTACAGTAATCTTATTAATCTCACGAAAGTCTAGACAAGGCCGTAAACCGCCGTCCTTTTTTTTAACAAAAAAAAAATCCAACCGCCACAGGAGATTTGGAAGGCCTAATGTGACCGGCGGCCAAGCTTGTCTGTATGTATTCCTCCAAAGCCTTTCTCTCAGGAATAGTCAAATTAAATAAACGACTTTTAGGAAGAGTCGCTCCAGGGACAAATTCAATTGCACAATCATAATCTCTATGAGGAGGCAATACCTGCGATTCCTTATCAGGAAAAACTTTCCAAAAATCCTGAATAGGTACAGGTAACTCCCCCTTAACTACAGCAGCAATACGCCCGTTACAACACTTGTCATAACAATTAGGACTCCAGGACTTAATTTCATTGGTAGACCAATCCAGTACCGGATTGTGCAATTTTAACCAGGGTAACCCCAAAATCACAGGTGAGGGCAAATTATTCAAAACTACCAAATCCAAATTCTCTTGATGAACACCATTAATAGTAAGAGGAAATTCACAGATATGGTGAGTAACATTTTTCAAGTGAGAACCATCCACAGACACCACATTAATAGGAGAAGATAGAAGTTTGGGTTTTAATTTTAGTTTTTCCAAAAATTTCCCATCAATCACATTGAGAGTTGAACCACAATCCACAAATACCCGAAACTCCATTAATTCCTCCTCACCAGCAGTGGTAGCAGAAAGAAAGACACCTTTATTGTTTAAACAAGCTATGCGGGCGAAACTGACCTCATTTTTTTTTTCTCTTTATTCATTCGAAGCGCACAGTTCTTAATAAAATGCCCAGATTTGCCACAATAGAAACACAAGCCCTCCGCAAATCTACGGTCTTTTCCCCGAGAGTAAGGTGTCATTGCTCCAATTTCCATCGGCTCTGCAATGTCAGTACAGTCCCTTTCCAAACTTGGAGATGACAAGGCAGATTTACTCTCATTAACCCTTGCACGCAGTCTCCTATCCACCCGTATGGCTAATTGCATAGCCTCTTGCAAGTTACCAGGTATAGGATAAGCAATCAGCAAATCTTTAACCCTTTCACTTAACCCTGCAAGAAATAAACTTTTCAAAGCTGAATCGTTCCACCCCACCTGAGTGGACCACCGACGGAAGTGAGTACAATATTTTTCCACATTACCTGATCCCTGTCTCAAACGTCTCAATTCTGTCTCAGCTGATGAAACACGATCCGGATCGTCATACAATAACCCCAAAGCAGAAAAAAAAACTATCCACTGATCTAAAGCATGGATCACTAGGCTGCAGAGAAAAGGCCCAGTCCTGAGGTTCTTTGCGCAAAAGTGACATTATGAACCCTATGCGCTGTGATTCATCACCAGAGGATCTGGGTCTCAAACGGAAATACAACAAGCAAGCATTTTTAAAAGAAAAAAAATCTTGTTGTTCACCAAAAAATAAATCAGGCAAACGTACCTTTGGCTCCACGAAATGTGCTCCAAAACAACTACTCACGTGTTGCTGGATTTCAGCCACCTCCAGAGAAAGTCCCTGCAGGCGTTGAGCCAAATCCTGAACCGACACCATGATGGAAACAGAAAATCTTTCCTTAGAGATTTTTTTTTTTTTTTTTTCTTGGGCTGGACTTACTGTTATGATCTGCTACAAGCACTAAGGAGAGATGGGAATTCTGTCCCTACAATAGAACTAAACTGGATCCCTACGATGTAACGGGGAACCTGATCCTGCGACCAGACCCGCTAAAGTCCTCAGCTAGTCTGAACGAAGACCTATAGTTGCGAGGGAGGAATCCCTACAAGAACTAGGGACTGGGAGAAAAGGTGGACACCTCCTAACAGAAATTGTAGCAGGGAAAAATAAAACAGAAAACAAATTACTTAGAGATCCTAAGATCAAGCAAAACTGACTGAGTAGGGCACCTAAGCAACCGGCTAGCTTAAGAGTAGGTAATACAATGAAGTCCAGCAAAGCCAGAAGGGCGGAGCCAGACTAAATAGGGAAAAAAGGTCATGTGACCAGCAAGCTGAAACAAAACCTAACAAGAGGGTTCTAACAGTCTGTGTGTGATGATGGGCAGGCATTGCTGATAATGGGGAGGCATTGATGATGATGATGGGGAGAAGATGATGATAATGGGCAGGCATTGATGATAATGGGCAGGCATTGATGATGGGGAGAAGATGATGGGGAGGCGATAATGATGATGGGGAGGCAATGATGATGGGCAGGCATTGATGATAATGGGGAGGCATTGATGATGATGATGGGAGAAGATGATGATAATGGGCAGGCATTGATGATAATGGGCAGGCATTGATGATGGGGAGAAGATGATGATGGGCAGGTATTGCTGATAATGGGGAGGCATTGATGATAATGGGCAGGCATTGATGATGGGGAGAAGATGATGATGGGCAGGCATTGATGATGATGGGGACGAGATGATGATGGGCAGGCATTGCTGATAATGGGGAGGCATTGATGATGATGGGGAGAAGATGATGATAATGGGAAGGCATTGATGATAATGGGCAGGCATTGATGATGGGGAGAAGATGATGATGGGCAGGCATTGATGATGATGGGGAGGAGATGATGATGATGGGCAGGCATTGATGATAATGAGGAGGCCATGATGATGATGGGGAGGCAATGATGATGATAAGGAGGCAATGATGATGATGGGGAGGCAATCATGATGATAATGGGGAGTCTTTCCACAGCACCCTTTCCTGAGCCGTAACAGTGCAGAACGCAGTACAGCGCAGAGGAGAGCTCCATATTTTGTATGGAGCATTATATTGGGTCTAGTATTCTGTATGGAGCATTATATGGGGACCAGTATCCTGTATGGAGCATTATATTGGGTCCAGTATTCTGTATGGAGCATTATTTTGGGTCCAGTATTCTGTATGGAGCATTATATGGGGGGTGACATCCTGCATGGGGTATTATATGGGTGATGAGGGGGAGACTGTGGGGCCCAAAATATTGTATGGAGGACTATACTGTCCAGTCTGTTCTGTGCGCAGTGAGGATTTGGCGGTTTTTGAGCTATTGTAGAATTTACAATAGATATCACTCATGTAATGGAAGAAGTGAAGTATTTGGCATTGTACTATACCCATATTTCTCTGCTGTATCTGTGCATCATGAATCGTGGTCTGTGTTAAAGGGGCCCACTGAGGTTTGTGACTGACCTATGCAAGTGGTAGGTAGAACGGGCAGGTAGGTATCATCTATCTCCCTATTAGTTTTTATGATCATATTAAACAACTTTACTATTTAGATTTGATAGTTGCGTTCTAAATAAATATTACAATCTACATGATTACATAACTTTGTTGCCCTATAAAGTGCGGGGGGGGGGCCCGAAAAATTTCTTGCACAGGGGCCCACTACAGTCTGTGTCCGCCCCTGGCCCCGCCAACACTGAACTGACAGTTCAGTGCCGGCGGGCCCTTTAATCGCGGGCGGAATGCAGCACAGGCCCTTTAATCGCGGGCACATATGCAGCACAGGCGACGTGATGACGTCACGCCGCCTGTGCCAGGAGAAGACGGAGTTGAGCGCGCTTCTTCAGAGCTGCGGGGGAGATAGGTGAGTACTGGCTTTTTTTTTTAACGCCGGGCCCGGCCTATGGGGTATTCTGCTGCTTATGGGGGACTATGCTGGCTATGGGGGATTCTGCTGCTTATGGGGGGTTATTCTGGCTATTGGGGGATTATGCTGGCTATGGGGGATTATGCTGGCTATTGGGGGATTATGCTGGCTATTGGGGGATTATGCTGGCTACTGGGGGATTATGCTGGCTATTGGGGGATTACGCTGGATATGGGGGAGATTATGCTGGCTATGGGGGGATTATGCTGGCTATTGGGGGATTATGCTGGCTATTGGGGGATTATGCTGGCTATTGGGGATTATGCTGGCTACTGGGGGATTATGCTGGCTATTGGGGTATTATGCTGACTATGGGGGATTATGCTGGCTATGGGGTATTATGCTGGCTATGGGGGATTATGCTGCATATTGGGGGATTATGCTGCGTATTGGGGACCTATGCTGTGTATTGGGGACCTATGCTGCCTATTGAGGACCTATGCTGCGTATTGGGGACCTATGCTGCGTATTGGGGACCTATGCTGCCTATTGAGGACCTATGCTGCGTATTGGGGACCTATGCTGCGTATTGGGGACCTATGCTGCCTATTGAGGACCTATGCTGCGTATTGGGGACCTATGCTGCGTATTGGGGACCTATGCTGCGTATTGGGGACCTATGCTGCGTATTGGGGACCTATGCTGCCTATTGGGGACCTATGCTGCCTATTGGGGACCTATGCCGTCTATTGAGGACATATGCTGTCTATTGAGGACATATGCTGCCTATTGGGGACTATGCTGCCAATTGAGGACATATGCTGTCTATTGAGGACATATGCTGTCTATTGAGGACATATGCTGCCTATTGGGGACTATGCTGCCTATTGGGAACATATGCTGCCTATTGGGGACATTTACCTGCCTATTGGGGACCAATGCTGCCTATTGGGGACATTTACCTGCCTATTAGGGACTCTCGCACCACACCAGTCTGAGCCTGAGCTAAAAGTGGAGTTGCGCCAATATGTGCACTGATGAGGATGAAATTATATGGATTGGCAAGGCTGCAGTGATGGGCAGTGCAGGCTGTATGTCTCTGTGTGGGCAGTTTTATTGCTGGTATATTGTTTTTGTAGCGCTGTATATATATTGGTATTTTACTAATAGCAATTTGGAATCCCTAGGAAATAATGATATCAAGAAAGAGAAAAATTGCTTCACTTGTGACAAATATGGAACCGAACATTGACCATCTCATTAACCAAAAGCAGGCCCATAGTTCCCATTGAAATACCAGTAAGTTTGTTGATTTTTAACTTTACTTGTTCTTTATTTTAAGTATTGTATTTGTTCCTGTTTCTTTTTTACTTCAAAATAAGAGTGTAGTATATGGTGTATACAGGGTCATACACATCGGTGCGGTATATAGAGTGTAGTGTATGGTGTATACAAGTCATACACATGGTGTGCGGTATATAGAGTGTATATACACTGCTGTATTATACTTTTCATATACAGGCTATAATGCCTCTTATTCTTTGTATAGAGGTGAGTGTGCCATGTATAATATATGGTATATACAGTGTAGTGTCGCATACACAGCTGTATTATACAATATACAACAGTTCTAATGCTCCATACCTAATATGCAGGATAATGTACAGTGTATATGATGTAACCTGTATAAGAAGTGACATTGGCTTGCCCCCCCCCAGTTTTGATCCTGGGTACGCCCATGCTCCTGCTGCTGGCTGCTGCGCACGGTGCTGCTTCCTTGATATCCTTGTGACTCCCTCCCCTCATGTCCAGCGTTAGGAGAAGCCAGGTCAGTGACTAGTTATTAATGCAACTACTTAAGTTACTATATGGGACTTGAAAACATGATCTCCCAACAAGGGAAATACACAGGCCTGTGTAGCGCTGTGGTCATTCCGGATGTGTTCAATGAGCACATCCGGATTCACCGCGCGTTCAGAAGGGGGCGGAGCTTTGTGCTGATTTTACAATGGGGGGGCGCCATTTTGCAGTTCGCCTCAGGCAGCAGAGAGGCTAGGTTCACCCCTGAGTGTAAATACACATAGCAGATTTACAAGGCAACAATAAGCATACAGACAAGAATATATACAAATACAAGTCACAAAAATATATATAGTAATATGTAAAACATTAATACTTAACCGGGACGTGTTTGGGGGCGACAACAGTCCTTGTAACCCCTTACACTCCCCCTCCCTTTAACAATGGTCATCCCTGACCATTCCCCGTATAACTTTATTATTTACACTACATACTCCACGCAGGGAGGCAAAATATTCCAAATGACAAATAAGAGTCCTTTCTCCTTTAAGAGGTGCCTGGCTCACAGTCATCCAGGTGCCACTTCAGATAATGTAGATTCCGGTCCCATCAATCAGAATCAAACCTTTACAAATGCATGACCCCACCGGTGGGTCAACAGTTCTTAGGGGAAGGCATCCCCCTCCCTTTGAGCATGGCACGGTTCCCATACGCCAAGTGCGTGTTGCCTGGTCCTGGAACACACTATGTTGCTGCAACCACACCCGGACCATTAGTCCACGGACTCGTCACTCCACAAGGGCAAGATTCTGCAATCTAGCAGAAAAGGCATAGCGGACGCAACAAAAACTTATGTACAATGAAAACATTCACTTCTGGCCATACCAGTCGCATTACCCCCGACTCCGGGTGCGCTACAAGGCTCATTTTCCTGCAGGGACGCTGAACAGTCCCATATATTCATTTCAACATGGTGCAGCGAGCACAACTTTTCCTTTTACAATCAGTCAGTTCTTTCTGAATCAACGGCATGCGTCCTGTGCCGCTATGTCCCCTTCTGGACTACTTGCCCGGGTTCGAGCTAGTGACGATCCTGCAGCCGCAGGCGTTGTGGGCTGCCAAGCCATGACAGTGGCAGGGTTTGACTGAGCAGTGACTGGGGAATATGTGACCGACTGTACTCATTCTGGGCACGCATACAGTTCTGGGCCGTCATCCTCCGTACACAATGTTACTGCCACCGCGAAACAGCCCCTGGGGCAGCCCTCTTTAAAGAAGGAGACTCAGTCCCCTTCTACTAGGGGTCTTCCAAACTTCACAGAGGCGGCGTTCACATACACTTTATCATTCGTGCCTGCTTCCCATATGAAGCCATACCCCTGGTCTACTTTGGTGTGGACCAACTGTCCACGAGTGCGGCACCCGGCCATAGCGTCCTCTCCGTGTCGGCGCAGTTCCACCCAGATCTCCTCCCGTTGCTTCTTCCTCTCTATCACACCCGCAATCCAGGCGGATTGCAGGGGAGATGGGAATGGGCCCTCTTCCGCCTGGTAAAATGTGATGTGCCTAATGAGATCACGGCGCTGACCGTGGATCTGGCCTCCTGGGCACGGTGGCCATACGACAAGTCGAGGGGCCCCGGGTCACCATGCTGTTGCCGGCTCCCCGGAATACAAGACTGGGGGACAGACCGACATTCCGTGGTGAGGGGACGTGGTGTACTCACCACCTCCGGTCTCAGCAGCCTGTGTGCACCCGCACACCTCCTCCGCAGTCGCAGCTGCACAGTTCGCCTCCCGAGGCTGAAATCCCTGCCCGACCTTTACTTCTGCATTGGTTCCTCCGGAGCGGTCGCTGTTTCCGGTCCGCCGGCCTCTAGCAAGGCGGTTCCTGTTCCGGAAGACGTCGAAGCTCCTGGCGGTGATGTCCCAGCCCCCGATGACGTTGAAGCTCTGACTCCCAATGGTGGTGTTACGGTTACAGCAGCCGTATGGCGCCAATGGCGTCTCCCCTCTGTTGTTCAGGTCGGGTCTTCTCCTGTTGCCCCCTCCACTCCACGTGGCCTATGCCCCTTCAGTGACAGGTACAGGAGTGGTGCATCGCTGCCGGGGCTGTGTCTCGTAATTCTCCTCTGGACCCCACGCGTTCCAGGGTGGGGTCGCTTCTGACTGCTCCACCCATTTCTTGGCAATCTGTTGTAGTGGGCGAGACATCCTTCTTCTCCAGGGGCAGGCACTATGATCAGGCCACCAGCTCTGCCAGACAGCTTCTCGCGCCATTTCCAAGTTAGGACGCCCACCAAGGGTGAGATCAAAGCTGTCGTCCTCCATTTGCGCGCCATCTTCCGCCATCTTTAGAGCCGCAATCTTTGTCACTGCAGTGTCAGTCACATTTAGGGTTTTAGTCATGTCCAGTACATCAGTCACATCCAGTATTTTGGTTACATCCACAGTATCTTCATCTTCATTCTTTCTTGTCACATCAACAACATCTTCCACGGCATTCCCATACTGCACGGTTGCGGGATCCTGCCACACTAAGCCAAGTGCAAGGGGAAGAGACAGGTCCATAGTGGTGGCTGAGAATATTTGCTCAAATGCGCCCTGGTCTCCCCCCACATTAATACAATGTCTCTTTATCAGTGTACTTGCCTCTCTACTATTTGTACCTTCAGAGTCTCCTCTGAACTGCTGCAGACCCCTTCCACACGATTGCGCACAAACAGAGACACAGTCCATTTGAAACTTGAAACAAAGTACTTTACTTTTTCCTTGTCGCAGCACATCCTTGTCAGATACAAAATTAGCATAGGGTTTCATACAGTCCTCACTCTCTACTTTCCCTGAGCTTCTTCCTACGGCCTCCAGTACGTTCCCAGGTTGTACCGTCTCTCGCGGTAATGCAGCGTCCTCCCTGTTCAGACTCACTACGGTTGGGGGTTCCCTCGTTCATTTCGCCCTGGATCTGAGGGCATCAGTCCATGAAATGATCTGCTACATGATGAGCGACCTGCTTCCCCGTACTGTTCCTGGCCTTCATTTACCTTCTTCTCTAGCACTGATGTCCCACTTCTGCCTCTGACATATCTCTGGCCCACTGAGCCCTGGATGGCTGGGTAGCTCACTTAAACGTTGTGGAGCTATCCGCCCTACACGGGCACCTGACTACAAACAGGAAAAACCTTTATCTTATTCCTGGTTAGCTCCTCCTATGTAAACTATGCACACTAATATGCCCCATCTAGTGTCCTATTTGGGGTACTACACTCTCCCTAAAAATATATATGTACGCATAGCAGATTTACAAGGCAACAATACGCATACAGACAAGAATATATACAAATGCAAGTCACAAAAATATATATAGTAATATGTACAACATTAATACTTAACCAGGATGTGTTTGGGGGACACAACAGTCCTTGTAACCCCTTACAACCTAAACAGAGTAATCAAGGACAAATGTAGCTAGTATGGGGTGTATTCTGATCTGGTGTCTCGGGTATGCAAACTAGAAATACAGCTGTGTACTCACCTACTAATCCTGTAGGTAGGTGCACACGGTCAATAAACGCTACGTGTTGTACGCTGCGTACTTGCGCAGAGTCCAACCCGCAGCGTCCAGATGTTACAGCATAGTGGATGGGATTTCAAGAAATCCCATGCCCACTATGCGTTCAGAGACGCCTGCAGATCACCCACAGAGACGGACATGCGGTGCCTCTTTCCAGACCGCAGCATGTCTACTTGCGGAGACACGAGTTTCTGCAAGATCAATACATTGTATGGGTGAAATTTGATGCTGTGATTCCACACGGTTCAGTGAACACATGGATTCACCTGTGTTCAAAAGTTGACAGCTCTTTGGACGCAGCGGACATGTGTTACGTCCAAAGCGCTGCCAATTTGTGCACATATCCGTATGGAGGAGCTGCAGAGGATCAGTAGGTGAGTATAGCTTCTTATCTTTATTTTGCTGGGCTGGGTCATAGGATATGTCAGTACATGAGAATTTGCAGGCAGAAAATCCCCAGTGTAAAACAGTACAAGCTATAAGCTAAGAAGATGAGAAATTCCACATTGTGAAAAACCTGCAGTTTGTCAATCCTTTGTGCAGAATTCGTTGTGGATTTCACCCTTCTCAATGCAAATTGTGAAATCAGCAACAAAATCCCAGTAAAACATGCATACTTCACTGCAGATAAGTTACATATATGTTAAAGAAAAATTTGCTATAAATCTTCTGTGTGAAAATGTCCTCAGAAAAAAAAGGGTTGGACATCAATTCTTGCCCCCAATGAGTACACAATGTTGTTTAATCTTCTGTTATACTAATTACAGTACAATCTGATTTTTAGCAAATTACATTAAAAATGACCATTTTAAACTGGTTTAATGTGTTTGACAATAAGAATTATGAGCAGAGATTTTTTTCATTCCTCATTTCCTTTGGTCATGTTTTCTTTATGTCATCTTATCAATGCAGGATGACACAGAAATCACTAAAAACTGCACAGACTTCCCTTTTTCAGCAATAATCATGAGACAGAAACTAGATGAACAGTCTCAGCACCATAGAAGGAAACCGGAAGGCATTGCCACAGTAATCATGCAAGTCGATCTGACACATTTTTCCTTGATAAAGTATGCCCCCTAATGTTCAATATATGTCATTACTGTAGTCTTTGCTATTGTTACTTGCCTAGATTTTCTACACTGAACTAAAGTAGATGAGTCTTAACAAATAATTATAGAATAGTCCTAAAAGCTAACGTGAATGTCAGATAATTTGCTTTAACTTTCTTATATATGTGCAAGATGTCATTTATTCCTGCAGAAAAATGTGTCACTTGATGGATTCAGTGACCTAATTTCCTAGCCTTATCTACCCTCCTTAGGTCAGTATTCACATCATCTGTTTTCCAGTATCATGCATACCTTACATATGCTGGTCAATTGAAGTGACGTGCACAGGTGTGATGATATTTCCTAAGCAAGTACTGTGCATGTGATCCTCAGATGGCAATTTCAAAGGAAGCAGACCAAAAACTTGCCTATGCATGTCAAACGTATAACCAAACCAAAGACAGTGACCTGTGGCAAAGTATGGATAAATTCACACTTTGTTGTTTTACGGAACTAAACATACAGTACAGACCAAAAGTTTAGACACAACTTCTCATTTAAAGATTTTTCTGTATTTTCATGACTATGAAAATTGTAAATTTACAGTGAAGGCATCAAAACTATGAATTAACGCATGTGGAATTGTATACTTAACAAAAAAGTGTGTAACAACTGAAATTATGTCTTATATTCTAGGTTCTTCAAAGTAGCCACCTTTTGCTTTGATGACTGCTTTGCACACTCTTGGCATTCTCTTGATGAGCTTCAAGAGGTAGTCACCGGAAATGGTCTTCCAACAATCTTGAAGGAGTTCCCAGAGATGCTTAGCACTTGTTGGCCCTTTTGCCTTCACTCTGCGGTCCAGCTCACCCCAAACCATCTCGATTGGGTTCAGGTCTGGTGACTGTGGAGGCCAAGTCATCTAGCACCCCATCACTCTTCTTCTTGGTCAAATAGCCCTTACTGTTAGAACTCTCCTGTTAGGTTTTTTTTATCTTGCTGGTCACATGACCTTTGTGGCCTATTTAATCCTGCTCCGCCCTTCTGGCTTTGCTGGACTTCATTGTAACTTCTACTCTTAAGCTAGCCGGGTGCTTTGTTACCTTACTCAGATAGTTTTGCTTGGTCTTCAGACCTCTATGTTCTATGTTGTTTTGTTTTTCTTTTTACTGCTACAACTTCTGTTAGGAGGTGTCCACCTTTTCTCCCAGTCCCTAGTGCTTGTAGGGATCCCTTCCTCGCATCTATAGGTCTTCGTTCAGAGTAGCTGAGGACTTTAGCGGGTCTGATCGCAGGATCAGGTTCCCCGTTACATCGTAGGGATTGAGCTTAGTTTTATTGTAGGGACAGATATCCCTTTCTTTCCTTAGTGCTTGTAGCAGAACATAACAGTAAGTCCAGCCAAAAAATATCTCTAAGGAAAGATTTTCTGTTTCCATCATGGTGTCGGTTCAGGATTTGGCTCAACGCCTGCAGGGACTCTCTCTGGAGGTGGCTGAAATCCAGCAACACGTGAGTAGTTGTTCTGGAGCACATTTCGTGGAGCCAAAGGTACGTTTGCCTGATTTATTTTTTGGTGAACAACAAGAGTTTTTCTCTTTTAAAAATGCTTGCTTGTTGTATTTCCGTTTGAGACCCAGATCCTCTGGTGATGAATCACAGCGCATAGGGTTCATAATGTCACTTTTGCGCAAAGAACCTCAGGAGTGGGCCTTTTCTCTGCAACCTAGTGATCCATGCTTTAGATCAGTGGATAGTTTTTTTTCTGCTTTGGGGTTATTGTATGACGATCCTGATCGTGTTTCATCAGCTGAGACAGAATTGAGACGTTTGAGACAGGGATCAGGTAATGTGGAAAAATATTGTACTCACTTCCGTCGGTGGTCTACTCAGGTGGGGTGGAACGATTCAGCTTTGAAAAGTTTATTTCTTGCAGGGCTAAGTGAAAGGGTTAAAGATTTGCTGATTGCTTATCCTATACCTGGTAACTTGCAAGAGGCTATGCAATTAGCCATACGGGTGGATAGGAGACTGCGTGCAAGGGTTAATGAGAGTAAATCCTCTGCCTTGTCAGCTCCAAGTCTGGAGAGGGACTGTACTGACATTGGAGAGCCGATGGAAATTGGAGTGATGACACTTCGCTCTCAGGAAAAAGACCGCAGGTATTCTGAAGGTTTGTGCTTTTATTGCGGCAAATCTGACCATTTCATTAAGAATTGTGTGCTTCGTATGAAGAAAAAAAAAAAGGTCAGTTCCGCCCGTATAGCCTGTTTAAATACTAAGGGCGTCTTTCTTTCTGCCACTACTACTTGTAACGGGTCTGGTGGGTGGAACTACTGACGAGACAGGTCAGGTTGGTGGAACCACAAAGCTTTATTATACAAGAGAGTTTACTTGTAAGAGAGCGGGTGGCACCTGGGAAAAGGGCAGGGATTCACGGCAGGAGATATAGGTAGTTTCTGGACAGGCAGGTTTGTCACAGCAAGTGACCAAGGAAGTCTCTGGGCAGGCAGGTTGTAACGGTAAGTAACCGAGGCAGTCTCTGGACAGGCAGGTTGTCACGGCAAGTGACCAAGGCAGTCTCTGGGACAGGCAGGTTGTCACGGCAAGTGACCAAGGCAGTCTCTGGGACAGGCAGGTTGTCACGGCAAGTGACCAAGGCAGTCTCTGGGACAGGCAGGTTGTCACGGCAAGTGACCAGGCAGTCTCTGGGACAGGCAGGTTGTCACGGCAAGTGACCAGGCAGTCTCTGGGACAGGCAGGTTGTCACGGCAAGTGACCAAGGCAGTCTCTGGGACAGGCAGGTTGTCACAGCAAGTGACCAGGAAGTCTCTGGGACAGGCAGGTTGTCACGGCAAGTGACCAGGCAGTCTCTGGAACAGGCAGGTTGTCACAGCAAGTGACCAGGCAGACTCTAGACAGGCAGGATGTCACAGCAAGTGACCAGGCAGACTCTAGACAGGCAGGTATATACGACCTGATATGGTGGAGCCTCCAGGTAGGCTGCAGTCGGATGGCAGATGATCGCTCCCAGGTGAGCAGGCAAGAGCCGGGGATCTCTGCAGATGATGTCCGAACTTCCGGATGGAGCTGCAGTCGGATGGCAGATGATCGCTCCCAGGTGAGCAGGCAAGAGCCGGGGATCTCTGCAGATGATGTCCGAACTTCCGGATGGAGCTGCAGTCGGATGGCAGATGATCGCTCCTAGGTGAGCAGGCAAGAGCCGGGGATCTCTGCAGATGACGTCCGAACCTCTGGATGGAACTGCAGACGGATGGCAGACAGGCAAGCCGACAGGTAACAGGCAGGAAACTGGAATCAGGAGCTGATGGCTGAAACAGAGTTAGACTGCACAGGAACAACATTGCTCGGGCACCTACATTAAGGAGGAAGCCCTTAATATAGGGTGGAGTCCTCCAGCATTGGCTGGAGACTGATTTGGAAAATGCGCGTGGCTCCTTTAAGAGCGGGGGAGGGTGCGGGCGCGCGCCCTAAGGCCAGTAGCAGGGAAGGAGCGCGCGGGACCAGCAGGGCGGAAGGAGGGCGCCGAGGACAGGTGAGGAGAGCGACGTCCCTGTCTGGCAGCAGGCAGGGACGCGGGCGCTACAGTACCCCCCCTCTAGGCCCCCCCCCTCTTTAGGCCAGAAAGAAATTTAGCTAGGATAAGAGGGGCATGGATGTTCTCCCGAGGCTCCCAGGTTCTCTCCTCAGGACCAAACCCCTTCCAATCCACCAAAAAATAAGTCTTTCTTCCTACCCTTTTTGTGGCCAGAATGTTCTCTACCTCAAATTCATCATCAGCAGACACTGGAGCAGGAGGTGTACCTGTAGACTTAAAAAAAGAGTTAAGAACCACAGGTTTGAGGAGAGATACATGAAAAGAATTAGGAATTCTCAAATTGGCCGGGAGTTTCAATTTATAGGACACCGGATTGATCTGACTGATGATCTCAAAAGGACCGATGAACCGAGGACCTAACTTGTAGGACGGAATTTTGAGTCGAACATATTTGGACGAAAGCCAGACTTTGTCCCCAGGACGGAATTGAGGAGGATCCAGACGTTTTTTGTCAGCATGTCTTTTCATGCGCTCGGAAGACTGAATGAGTGCGGACCGGGTACTCTCCCAGATGGAGGAGAATTCTCTAACTAGAGATTCCGCAGCTGGATTGTCCACAGAGATGGAAACAGGGACAGGGATCCGAGGGTGCTGACCGAAGACTACAAAAAACGGAGACTTGGTGGAAGATTCGCTCTCATGATTATTGTAGGAGAATTCGGCCCAAGGCAGGAGCTCCACCCAGTCAGAATGGTGGGCATTAACGAAATGTCGAAGATAACTGGTCAAATTCTGATTTATTCGTTCAACTTGTCCATTGGACTGTGGGTGGTAAGCGGAGGAAAAATCCGGGGTGACGTCTAGCAACTTACAAGTGGCTCTCCAGAAACGTGAGGTGAACTGAACCCACGATCCGACACAATGTGACGAGGCAGACCATGAAGACGGAAGATGTGGCGGATAAAGTCTTTAGCCAACTCGGGTGCAGACGGGAGACCTGGCAGAGGAATGAAGTGAGCCATCTTGGAAAAGCGGTCAGCGACCACCCAAATGACCGTACAACCGGCAGAGACGGGCAGATCTGTTATGAAGTCCATGGCTATATGCTGCCAGGGGGCAGCGGGTACAGGAAGCGGAAGAAGACGGCCGGTAGGCAGGTGTCTCGGAACTTTGTTGCGGGCACAGGAAACACAGGCAGAAACAAAGTCTATTACGTCTTTGTGCAGGGTAGGCCACCAATAATGCCGGGTAATGAGTTGGAGGGTCTTTCTTTGACCAGCGTGGCCAGCGAGTTTAGACGAGTGACCCCAATGTAGGATTCTCTTCCGATCGGTTTCTGATACGAACGTCTTACCAGGAGGGAGACGATTTAGACTCACGGGAGCCACCTGCATCACTCTGGCGGGATCGATGATATGTTTAGGCTCATCTTCGAGATCCGACACCAGGAAAGACCGAGACAAGGCATCCGCCTTGACGTTTTTGTCAGCTGGGCGAAAATGCAAAAGAAAATCGAAGCGGGCAAAAAACAAGGACCACCGGGCTTGACGAGGATTAAGTCTCTGTGCCTGCTGGAGGTATGCCAGATTTTTGTGGTCCGTGTAGATGATTACCGGATGAAGAGCCCCTTCGAGTAGGTAACGCCACTCCTCCAATGCCAACTTAATGGCCAATAGCTCTCGATCTCCTATGGAGTAGTTGCGCTCGGAGGAGGAGAAGAGTTTGGAGAAGAAACCGCAGGATACCATCCTCCCGGATGGCGAATTTTGGGTAAGAACCGCTCCGGCTCCAGCAGAGGAAGCGTCCACCTCCAGGAAGAACTGCTTGTTGCCATCCGGGCGATGCAGCACTGGAGCGGAAGAGAAAGCCTGTTTCAGAGAAAGGAAGGCCTCCTCTGCTTCGGGCGTCCACTGTTTGGGGTTAGCATCCTTGCGAGTGAGCGCTGAGATTGGAGCAGTCCTGGAAGAGAAGTGCGGTATGAAGAGACGGTAATAGTTGGCAAATCCCAGGAACCGCTGAATGGCCTTCAACCCCTCCGGTCGGGGCCACTTCTCGATGGCAGACAATTTCTCCGGATCCATTCGTAGGCCTGTCTGAGAAATGATGTAGCCCAGAAACGGAAGCGATGTCTGCTCAAAGAGGCACTTCTCATATTTGGCGAAGAGGTGATTCTGCCTGAGCCTGAGCAGAACCTGACGAACAACCCTCCGGTGAGACTGAAGATCCGGAGAGAAGACCAAGATGTCGTCAAGGTACACCACAACGCAGGAATAGAGGAGGTCCCGGAAGATGTCGTTGACCAACTCCTGAAAGACTGCTGGAGCATTACAGAGACCAAAGGGCATCACCAAGTACTCGTAGTGGCCGTCCCGGGTGTTGAATGCCGTCTTCCATTCATCTCCTCGACGGATACGAACCAGGTTGTATGCTCCACGAAGATCTAGTTTGGTGAAGACTCTAGCCCCTCTAAGACGATCAAACAGTTCTGGAATGAGCGGAAGAGGGTACTTATTCTTCACCGTGATCGAATTTAGGCCTCTGTAGTCAATACAGGGACGGAGAGATCCGTCTTTCTTTTTAACGAAGAAGAAACCTGCTCCCGCTGGGGAGGTAGATTTCCGGATGAATCCCTTTGCTAAGTTCTCCTCGATATATTCGGACATCGACCTGGTCTCAGCAGCAGACAACGGGTAAATATGCCCACGGGGAGGCGTAGTACCGGGCAACAGGTCAATCGGGCAATCATATGGTCTATGCGGGGGTAATGTCTCTGCTTCCTTTTTATTGAAGACATCAGCAAATGACCAATATGGAATCGGGAGTCCAGGTAGATTAGCAGGTGTAGGAGAAGAATAGACAGGATGAACAGGCACCAGACATGTTTTATGACAGTCCTGTCCCCAGCGAAGAACCTCTCCATTCTGCCAGTCGAGCACAGGTGCATGTTTTTGGAGCCAAGGCAGACCTAGTAAGAGAGCATGAGAGAGTCCAGGTAAAACATGAAACGAGATGCTCTCAGAATGCAACATTCCCACCTGCAGGGTTATGACTTCGGTGATAAGTCGGATGGGACGAGGTAGGAGGCCCCCATCCACAGCAGCAACAGATACAGGTTCAACAAGAGGTTTGGTGGGAATGTGATACTTCTCTACTAGAGCCTGTGACACGAGATTCCCAGCTGCTCCAGAATCAAGTTGGGCCATTTCGAAGTGGCGGTTCTTACCGATCAGAATTGAAACCGACAGCAGCAGGGATGAAGAGGATTTATTTTTGTCTAGATTGACCTCTCCGAGCGAACCTAGACACAGGCGTTTTCCCGACTTCTCCGGACAGGTTTGGATCCAGTGCTCCTTACTGCCGCAGTAGAAGCAACTTTTCTCGGCACGGCGTGAGTCCTGACGGGCTTTGACCATCTTGGTCTGGTCGACCTGCATAGGCTCAGCAGGGTGCACCTGAGGAGAAACGGAAGAGGTTATAGATCTCTGACACGAGGGTGCAAGATGGGAAAACTCTTTTTTACGGGTGATCTCTTTGGCTCGTTCCTGGAACCGTAGATCAATTCGATTGGCAAGATTTATTAAATCATCAAGCGAGGTTGGAATGTCCCGACCGGCAAGTTCGTCTTTAATACGGCCGGACAGACCCTCCCAGAAGACCGAAATTAGAGCTTCATTGTCCCAAGCTAGTTCTGAGGCTAAAGTCCGGAACCGTATGGCATATTGACCAACGGTGAAACTCTCCTGACGGAGACGCAGCAGAGATGATGCAGAGGAAGTCTTCCGTCCAGGTTCGTCGAATACCTTCCGGAAGGCCGAGAGAAACGTAGGCAGGTCAGACACCAGAGGATCCTCTCTCTCCCAGAGAGGGTTAAGCCAGGCCAGGGCCTCTCCAGTGAGATGGGACATGATGAAGGCAACTTTGGCCCGGTCAGAGTTAAACTGGTGTGCCAGGAGTTCAAAATGCAGGGTGCACAGATTAATGAAACCCCGAGCCAGAGCAGGATCGCCTCCAAACCTAGGAGGAGCTGACAGTCGGGGTCCGGGAATGGAAACCACGGAATTGGGAATCAGCGGGACTGACGGATTATGAGTCATGGCTCCAGCGATGGTTGCTATTGATGATTTCAGAGTGTCCAGACGGGATTTGACGTTCCGCAGGTGACCCAGGATGGCCTCCTGTTGAGACCTCTGGCGAGACAGCTCATGACACAGTTCCGGGAGTGAAGGGGTTTGGGTGCCACCGGGTTCCATGGCCCGAGCAAACTGTAACGGGTCTGGTGGGTGGAACTACTGACGAGACAGGTCAGGTTGGTGGAACCACAAAGCTTTATTATACAAGAGAGTTTACTTGTAAGAGAGCGGGTGGCACCTGGGAAAAGGGCAGGGATTCACGGCAGGAGATATAGGTAGTTTCTGGACAGGCAGGTTTGTCACAGCAAGTGACCAAGGAAGTCTCTGGGCAGGCAGGTTGTAACGGTAAGTAACCGAGGCAGTCTCTGGACAGGCAGGTTGTCACGGCAAGTGACCAAGGCAGTCTCTGGGACAGGCAGGTTGTCACGGCAAGTGACCAAGGCAGTCTCTGGGACAGGCAGGTTGTCACGGCAAGTGACCAAGGCAGTCTCTGGGACAGGCAGGTTGTCACGGCAAGTGACCAGGCAGTCTCTGGGACAGGCAGGTTGTCACGGCAAGTGACCAGGCAGTCTCTGGGACAGGCAGGTTGTCACGGCAAGTGACCAAGGCAGTCTCTGGGACAGGCAGGTTGTCACAGCAAGTGACCAGGAAGTCTCTGGGACAGGCAGGTTGTCACGGCAAGTGACCAGGCAGTCTCTGGAACAGGCAGGTTGTCACAGCAAGTGACCAGGCAGACTCTAGACAGGCAGGATGTCACAGCAAGTGACCAGGCAGACTCTAGACAGGCAGGTATATACGACCTGATATGGTGGAGCCTCCAGGTAGGCTGCAGTCGGATGGCAGATGATCGCTCCCAGGTGAGCAGGCAAGAGCCGGGGATCTCTGCAGATGATGTCCGAACTTCCGGATGGAGCTGCAGTCGGATGGCAGATGATCGCTCCCAGGTGAGCAGGCAAGAGCCGGGGATCTCTGCAGATGATGTCCGAACTTCCGGATGGAGCTGCAGTCGGATGGCAGATGATCGCTCCTAGGTGAGCAGGCAAGAGCCGGGGATCTCTGCAGATGACGTCCGAACCTCTGGATGGAACTGCAGACGGATGGCAGACAGGCAAGCCGACAGGTAACAGGCAGGAAACTGGAATCAGGAGCTGATGGCTGAAACAGAGTTAGACTGCACAGGAACAACATTGCTCGGGCACCTACATTAAGGAGGAAGCCCTTAATATAGGGTGGAGTCCTCCAGCATTGGCTGGAGACTGATTTGGAAAATGCGCGCGGCTCCTTTAAGAGCGGGGGAGGGTGCGGGCGCGCGCCCTAAGGCCAGTAGCAGGGAAGGAGCGCGCGGGACCAGCAGGGCGGAAGGAGGGCGCCGATGACAGGTGAGGAGAGCGACGTCCCTGTCTGGCAGCAGGCAGGGACGCGGGCGCTACACTACTGCTGCTCAGGAAGAATTAATGAGTTTTCGGGTATTTGTCGATTGTGGTTCTACGCTGAATGTGATTGATGGGGGTTTCTTGGAAAAACTTAAATTAAAACCCAAACCATTGTCATCCCCTATTGCCGTAGTTTCTGTTGATGGCTCTCCCTTGAAGAATGTTACTCACAAGGTCTGTGAATTTCCCCTTACTATTAATGGTGTTCATCAAGAGAATTTGGATTTGGTAGTATTGAATAATTTACCTTCTCCTGTGATTTTGGCGTTACCCTGGTTAAAATTGCACAATCCTGTTCTGGATTGGTCTACCAATGAAATTAAGTCCTGGAGTTCGAAGTGTTATGACAAGTGTTGTAACGGGCGTATTGCTGCTGTGGATAAAGGGGAACTACCTGTACCTATTCAGGATTTTTGGAAAGTTTTTTCTGAGAAGGAATTGCAGATTTTGCCTCCCCATAGAGATTATGATTGTACTATTGAATTTGTCCCTGGAGCGACTCTTCCTAAAAGTCGGTTATTTAATCTTACTATTCCTGAGAGAAAGGCTTTGGAGGAATACATACAGACAAGCTTGGCCGCCGGTCACATTTGGCCTTACCAATGCTCCTGCATTTTTTCAGAATCTTATTAATGACATCCTTAGACCTTTGATCGGCAAAAATGTGGTTGTGTATTTGGATGACATCTTGATTTATTCGCCGGATCTGGAGTCTCATTGGCGGAGCGTGCGTGAGGTATTACAGTTATTCAGTGACAATTTGCTTTTTGCTAAACTGGAGAAATGTGAGTTCGCTGTACAGAGAATTCGTTTTTTGGGCTACATTATCTCCAGCGATGGTTTTGAGATGGACCCGGTGAAAGTTCAAGCTGTGCAGGAATGGCCTAGGCCTATTGGTTTGAAATCGATACAGAGGTTTTTGGGTTTCGCCAATTATTATAGAAAATTCATTAAAAAATTTTCTATTATTGTCAAACCACTGACCGATCTCACCAGGAAAGGTGCTAATGCGGTTTAGTGGACTACTGAGGCCATTGAAGCTTTTGTGTTTTTAAAGGAGAGCTTCAGCTCTGCTCCCATCCTTATGCAGCCTGATGTGACTAAACCGTTTTTGGTTGAGGTTGATACTTCTTCTGTGGGGGTCGGCGCGGTGTTGTCTTAGGAAAACACGGATGGAGTACATCCTTGTGCTTTTTTTTCAAAAAAATTTTCTGAGACTGAACTGAATTATGATATTGGTAATCGGGAATTGTTGGCCATTAAACTCGCATTTGAACACTGGCGGCATCTCTTGGAAGGTGCTGAATTTCCCGTTCAGGTTTTCACGGATCATAAAAATCTGATCTATCTGGATGCTGCCAAATGCTTGAATGCCCGTCAGGCTAGATGGGCACTGTTTTTCTCGCGGTTTAATTTTTCTGTTACTTACATCCCGGGTACTAAGAATGTGAAAGCCGATGCTTTGTCTCGCAGTTTTTCTCCCATGGTTGGTGCTGAGGAGGAGAAGAAATTTTACAAGAAGGGGTTGTGATTGCTGCTTTGGACTCTGTGTTGGAAAATGAGATTTTTAAAGCACAGGAGAATGCCCCATCTAACACTCCCCATGGGAGGTTGTTTGTGCCTGGGACCTTTAGGAGAGATTTGTTTGTTGAGTGTCATGAGTCTCG
>JARQOD010000001.1:855024911-855136874 GCA_033576555.1 Oophaga sylvatica | reverse complement strand
ATACCAGTATTTTCATATCTGACATGCTATGATCAGGGGAGCAAAAATGTTTTGCCACAGTAGATCTAGATTTGCGAATACAAATTGATGGTGACCTTTGAGACTCTTAATGCTGGAATGAACCTGTCACATGGTTTTATGGCCTATTACATCAATTAAGGAATTTACTCTAAATACCCTGTGAAAACATCACAAAACATTACCAGACCCCAATCAGAGGGTAATAAAACTTTCTCTCCTTATCTATAGGAAAGATGTGTATCTTCGTACCGTGTTAGCCAGTAGATAGAAAAATATTTAGACTTGAGAGTCCTCAGTGGTTGATACCTTTTAATGGCTAACTGAAAAGATGGTAACAAATTGCAAGCTTTCGAGACTACTCAGGTCTCTTCATCAGGCATAGACTAATACAACATCTGAAGAATCACATATTTATACACAAAATAGCACAGAAAAAAATGCAATAGGTAGGACAAGTGACATGAAGCAGAACTGTCATTATGGCAGAGGGATTAACATAAATATGACTAGTTCATAGATAAGGAGTGAAGGTTTTATTACCCTCTGATTGGGTCTGGTATTGTGTTGTGATGACCCTAAAAGGTCAGGGAGGCAGATTCCTTAATTGTTGTAGAACGACATAAAACTCTGGGATATATTCATCCCAGCACTAAGAGTGTCAAAGGTCATCATAAGTTTATATTCCCAGACTTTTCTATCCTTCTCAATTTGAAGTTAGATTTTAATACAAGTAATTCCATATCTGTCATGCTATGACCGGGCATACAAAAGTGTTTGGCCACAGGTAAATCCATTCTTTTTTCTCTTATCGTGTGGCGATGAGAATTCATCCTTGTTCTCAGTTTTTGCCCGGTCTCCCCCACATACAGACCCCCAGTTGGACATTTAGTACATATAATTAGGTACACCACATTAGATGTGATGCAGCTGAAAGTACCTGGTATCTTGTAGTCCTGATGGGAGTTGGGGATCTTTATCCTGTCCGTGGTCATTATAGATGTACAGGTCTTGCATTTCTTTTGTCTGCAAGGAAAGGTTCCTGCAGCTGTTGGGGAGGACAGGGAGCTTCTGACAATGATGCTTCTTAGATTTGGGGGCTGCCTAAAACATAGTAGTGGGGGGTCTGGAAATATGGATTGTAATCGGGCATCTTTTTGTAGTAAAGGTTGTAGTTTCCGTGCAGCTCCCCTTAGCATCTCCAGACTTGGATTGTAGGTGACCACTAGAGGCACCCGGTTATTTTCTTCTTTAGCTTTGTAATGTAGCAGGTGATTCCTTGATATTCTGGTGGCTCTTGTAATTTGGTTTTCAATTGTTCTTGGATGGTAGCCCTGGTTCAAAAAAGTCTTTCTGAGGCGACCAAGGTGTTCATCTCTATCCATGGGGTTGGAACATATACGGTTGTATCTGATGGCTTGGCTGTAGACAATAGAGTTTTTTATGTGTTTAGGATGGAAACTGTCCCATTTAAGATATGTTGGACGGTCGATTGGCTTCTGATACAGGGATGTCTCTATTTCATTGTTCTTTAGCTTAATGGTGGTGTCTAAAAAGTTAATTTCAGTGCTGGAGTAGTTAAGTGTTAAGTTGATGGTGGGATGAAATTGATTGAACTGTTCATGGAACGTCTTTAGCTGTTGTTCAGACTCCGTCCAGATGATTAAAATGTCATCAATGTAGCGGTAGTAGGCCCGAGGCCTGATGGGGCAGGAGGACAAAAATTCGCTTTCAAGCTTGGCCATGAAAAGATTTGCATACTGTGGAGCCATTTTACTTCCCATAGCTGTGCCAGTCTCCTGAAGATAGATCTTGTTGTCAAATTCGAAGTAATTTCTTTTCAGTTAGCCATTAAAAGGTATCAACCACTGAGGACTCTCAAGTCTAAATATTTTTCTATCTACTGGCTAACACGGTACGAAGATACACATCTTTCCTATATCAAAATGGAGGATACCAGAATGTACCGCATCTTTATGGAACTGAAACCACTTCTGAAGAAACGTGCACAAATGGACAGCGACATTTTTTCTTATCTAAATGCAAAAAGGAGAATCTAATTCCCAAAGGACTCTGGATTACAAACCCAATTCTTCACACCTACAATACCCATTATGCACAAAACCTTTGTCACAGGACTTCTGAAAGACTAAGGAACCATCTTTTGCATGTCTGCTACAGCATAAGGAGTAAAGTCCAAGGACAATTGGAAACTCTGAGGAAAACACTTACAGAAAGCACAGAGCAAAAATTACAACAATACTACAACAAACTACGGACCTTTCTGATTCAAAACAAGGAAAAGAAACTACACAGATTGCGCCTCCATTCCGGACTCTATACAAACAGATACAAAACAAAACCAAAACCTGACAACTCTGACAACCACTCCATTCCAGACACAAAAGCATCTAACTGTGTCATCAATCTCTCAGATTACAAACCCAGCAAAGTGGAGCTTGCTGTGCTTTCTAGAGGACTCTCATTTTGTCCCACTAAGGCCCTGGATAAAACCGAACTCTGCAGTGATATGGAACATTTTTTCAGGAGACTGCGCCTGAGGGAATACTTCAATGATACAGAAGATTCAGATAACACTCGGACTGAAGGAAGAGGGATCCCAATAACCAAGAAGAGGTCAGACTGGACACCTCCACCTGGACGTAACCCTCATTTGGATAAATATATAGACTCATTCAGACATTTGATAAAATCCACCATCATAGCCACCAACAAGAGACAAGCCTCCAACATCAGTGCCCAGGAGAGAAAGGCCATACAGTCTCTGAAAACCAACAAAGAAATCATCATTAAACCTGCTGACAAGGGAGGTGCAATAGTCATGATGAACACATCAGACTATATGAAGGAAGCAAACAGACAACTTACGGACACACGCTACTACAGAAAACTGGAGTCGGACCCTACACAGGACTATTACAAGGAACTAAGCAAGTTGGTATCTTGTCTGTCTGACAAATCCATAAGAGCTGATGACCTGATACCAGAAAGTCCAAGAACAGGACATTCTACATGCTTCCCAAAATCCACAAAGCCGGAAATCCAGGGAGGCCGATTATTTCATGTGTGGACACCCTTACTGAGCAAGTATCTGGATGGGTAGAGGGTGTTCTTAAACCCCTGGTAAAGGATACACCCAGCTACATTCAGGACACAACTGACCTACTGAATAAACTAGCAGCAATAGGTTCTCTACCAGAAGGAACCATCCTGGCCACCATGGATGTGGAATCTTTGTACTCTAATATCCCACACCAGGATGGATTAAATGCCTGCAAAGTCTTCATGGGAAACACCGGGAATGATGCTGATTCTGTGGTGAAACTCACAAAATTCATCCTCACCCACAATTACTTCGAATTTGACAACAAGATCTATCTTCAGGAGACTGGCACAGCTATGGGAAGTAAAATGGCTCCACAGTATGCAAATCTTTTCATGGCCAAGCTTGAAAGCGAATTTTTGTCCTCCTGCCCCATCAGGCCTCGGGCCTACTACCGCTACATTGATGACATTTTAATCATCTGGACGGAGTCTGAACAACAGCTAAAGACGTTCCATGAACAGTTCAATCAATTTCATCCCACCATCAACTTAACACTTAACTACTCCAGCACTGAAATTAACTTTTTAGACACCACCATTAAGCTAAAGAACAATGAAATAGAGACATCCCTGTATCAGAAGCCAATCGACCGTCCAACATATCTTAAATGGGACAGTTTCCATCCTAAACACATAAAAAACTCTATTGTCTACAGCCAAGCCATCAGATACAACCGTATATGTTCCAACCCCATGGATAGAGATGAACACCTTGGTCGCCTCAGAAAGACTTTTTTGAACCAGGGCTACCATCCAAGAACAATTGAAAACCAAATTACAAGAGCCACCAGAATATCAAGGAATCACCTGCTACATTACAAAGCTAAAGAAGAAAATAACCGGGTGCCTCTAGTGGTCACCTACAATCCAAGTCTGGAGATGCTAAGGGGAGCTGCACGGAAACTACAACCTTTACTACAAAAAGATGCCCGATTACAATCCATATTTCCAGACCCCCCACTACTATGTTTTAGGCAGCCCCCAAATCTAAGAAGCATCATTGTCAGAAGCTCCCTGTCCTCCCCAACAGCTGCAGGAACCTTTCCTTGCAGACAAAAGAAATGCAAGACCTGTACATCTATAATGACCACGGACAGGATAAAGATCCCCAACTCCCATCAGGACTACAAGATACCAGGTACTTTCAGCTGCATCACATCTAATGTGGTGTACCTAATTATATGTACTAAATGTCCAACTGGGGGTCTGTATGTGGGGGAGACCGGGCAAAAACTGAGAACAAGGATGAATTCTCATCGCCACACGATAAGAGAAAAAAGAATGGATTTACCTGTGGCCAAACACTTTTGTATGCCCGGTCATAGCATGACAGATATGGAATTACTTGTATTAAAATCTAACTTCAAATCTGAGAAGGATAGAAAAGTCTGGGAATATAAACTTATGATGACCTTTGACACTCTTAGTGCTGGGATGAATATATCCCAGAGTTTTATGTCGTTCTACAACAATTAAGGAATCTGCCTCCCTGACCTTTTAGGGTCATCACAACACAATACCAGACCCCAATCAGAGGGTAATAAAACCTTCACTCCTTATCTATGAACTAGTCATATTTATGTTAATCCCTCTGCCATAATGACAGTTCTGCTTCATGTCACTTGTCCTACCTATTGCATTTTTTTCTGTGCTATTTTGTGTATAAATATGTGATTCTTCAGATGTTGTATTAGTCTATGCCTGATGAAGAGACCTGAGTAGTCTCGAAAGCTTGCAATTTGTTACCATCTTTTCAGTTAGCCATTAAAAGGTATCAACCACTGAGGACTCTCAAGTCTAAATATTTTTCTATCTACTGGCTAACACGGTACGAAGATACACATCTTTCCTATATCAAAATGGAGGATACCAGAATGTACCGCATCTTTATGGAACTGAAACCACTTCTGAAGAAACGTGCACAAATGGACAGCGACATTTTTTTCTTATCTAAATGCAAAAAGGAGAATCTAATTCCCAAAGGACTCTGGATTACAAACCCAATTCTTCACACCTACAATACCCATTATGCACAAAACCTTTGTCACAGGACTTCTGAAAGACTAAGGAACCATCTTTTGCATGTCTGCTACAGCATAAGGAGTAAAGTCCAAGGACAATTGGAAACTCTGAGGAAAACACTTACAGAAAGCACAGAGCAAAAATTACAACAATACTACAACAAACTACGGACCTTTCTGATTCAAAACAAGGAAAAGAAACTACACAGATTGCGCCTCCATTCTGGACTCTATACAAACAGATACAAAACAAAACCAAAACCTGACAACTCTGACAACCACTCCATTCCAGACACAAAAGCATCTAACTGTGTCATCAATCTCTCAGATTACAAACCCAGCAAAGTGGAGCTTGCCGTGCTTTCTAGAGGACTCTCATTTTGTCCCACTAAGGCCCTGGATAAAACCGAACTCTGCAGTGATATGGAACATTTTTTCAGGAGACTGCGCCTGAGGGAATACTTCAATGATACAGAAGATTCAGATAACACTCGGACTGAAGGAAGAGGGATCCCAATAACCAAGAAGAGGTCAGACTGGACACCTCCACCTGGACGTAACCCTCATTTGGATAAATATATAGACTCATTCAGACATTTGATAAAATCCACCATCATAGCCACCAACAAGAGACAAGCCTCCAACATCAGTGCCCAGGAGAGAAAGGCCATACAGTCTCTGAAAACCAACAAAGAAATCATCATTAAACCTGCTGACAAGGGAGGTGCAATAGTCATGATGAACACATCAGACTATATGAAGGAAGCAAACAGACAACTTACGGACACACGCTACTACAGAAAACTGGAGTCGGACCCTACACAGGACTATTACAAGGAACTAAGCAAGTTGGTATCTTGTCTGTCTGACAAATCCATAAGAGCTGATGACCTGATACCAGAAAGTCCAAGAACAGGGACATTCTACATGCTTCCCAAAATCCACAAAGCCGGAAATCCAGGGAGGCCGATTATTTCATGTGTGGACACCCTTACTGAGCAAGTATCTGGATGGGTAGAGGGTGTTCTTAAACCCCTGGTAAAGGATACACCCAGCTACATTCAGGACACAACTGACCTACTGAATAAACTAGCAGCAATAGGTTCTCTACCAGAAGGAACCATCCTGGCCACCATGGATGTGGAATCTTTGTACTCTAATATCCCACACCAGGATGGATTAAATGCCTGCAAAGTCTTCATGGGAAACACCGGGAATGATGCTGATTCTGTGGTGAAACTCACAAAATTCATCCTCACCCACAATTACTTCGAATTTGACAACAAGATCTATCTTCAGGAGACTGGCACAGCTATGGGAAGTAAAATGGCTCCACAGTATGCAAATCTTTTCATGGCCAAGCTTGAAAGCGAATTTTTGTCCTCCTGCCCCATCAGGCCTCGGGCCTACTACCGCTACATTGATGACATTTTAATCATCTGGACGGAGTCTGAACAACAGCTAAAGACGTTCCATGAACAGTTCAATCAATTTCATCCCACCATCAACTTAACACTTAACTACTCCAGCACTGAAATTAACTTTTTAGACACCACCATTAAGCTAAAGAACAATGAAATAGAGACATCCCTGTATCAGAAGCCAATCGACCGTCCAACATATCTTAAATGGGACAGTTTCCATCCTAAACACATAAAAAACTCTATTGTCTACAGCCAAGCCATCAGATACAACCGTATATGTTCCAACCCCATGGATAGAGATGAACACCTTGGTCGCCTCAGAAAGACTTTTTTGAACCAGGGCTACCATCCAAGAACAATTGAAAACCAAATTACAAGAGCCACCAGAATATCAAGGAATCACCTGCTACATTACAAAGCTAAAGAAGAAAATAACCGGGTGCCTCTAGTGGTCACCTACAATCCAAGTCTGGAGATGCTAAGGGGAGCTGCACGGAAACTACAACCTTTACTACAAAAAGATGCCCGATTACAATCCATATTTCCAGACCCCCCACTACTATGTTTTAGGCAGCCCCCAAATCTAAGAAGCATCATTGTCAGAAGCTCCCTGTCCTCCCCAACAGCTGCAGGAACCTTTCCTTGCAGACAAAAGAAATGCAAGACCTGTACATCTATAATGACCACGGACAGGATAAAGATCCCCAACTCCCATCAGGACTACAAGATACCAGGTACTTTCAGCTGCATCACATCTAATGTGGTGTACCTAATTATATGTACTAAATGTCCAACTGGGGGTCTGTATGTGGGGGAGACCGGGCAAAAACTGAGAACAAGGATGAATTCTCATCGCCACACGATAAGAGAAAAAAGAATGGATTTACCTGTGGCCAAACACTTTTGTATGCCCGGTCATAGCATGACAGATATGGAATTACTTGTATTAAAATCTAACTTCAAATCTGAGAAGGATAGAAAAGTCTGGGAATATAAACTTATGATGACCTTTGACACTCTTAGTGCTGGGATGAATATATCCCAGAGTTTTATGTCGTTCTACAACAATTAAGGAATCTGCCTCCCTGACCTTTTAGGGTCATCACAACACAATACCAGACCCCAATCAGAGGGTAATAAAACCTTCACTCCTTATCTATGAACTAGTCATATTTATGTTAATCCCTCTGCCATAATGACAGTTCTGCTTCATGTCACTTGTCCTACCTATTGCATTTTTTTCTGTGCTATTTTGTGTATAAATATGTGATTCTTCAGATGTTGTATTAGTCTATGCCTGATGAAGAGACCTGAGTAGTCTCGAAAGCTTGCAATTTGTTACCATCTTTTCAGTTAGCCATTAAAAGGTATCAACCACTGAGGACTCTCAAGTCTAAATATTTTTCTATCTACTGGCTAACACGGTACGAAGATACACATCTTTCCTATAGATAAGGAGAGAAAGTTTTATTACCCTCTGATTGGGGTCTGGTAATGTTTTGTGATGTTTTCACAGGGTATTTAGAGTAAATTCCTTAATTGATGTAATAGGCCATAAAACCATGTGACAGGTTCATTCCAGCATTAAGAGTCTCAAAGGTCACCATCAATTTGTATTCGCAAATTCTTCTCTGCCTTTGAGATGTGAATCTGCTTCTTAGTACCAGTATTTTCATATCTGACATGCTATGATCAGGGGAGCAAAAATGTTTTGCCACAGGTAGATCTAGATTTGCGAATACAAATTGATGGTGACCTTTGAGACTCTTAATGCTGGAATGAACCTGTCACATGGTTTTATGGCCTATTACATCAATTAAGGAATTTACTCCAAATACCCTGTGAAAACATCACAAAACATTACCAGACCCCAATAAGAGGGTAATAAAACTTTCTCTCCTTATCTATGAATTGTTCCAATATTTATGCTCATTCCTCTGCCATAATGACTATTCTGCTTCACGTCACTTGTCTTACCTATTGCATTTTTTCTGTGTTTTTGTGTATAAATATGTGATTCTTCAGATTTTGTATTAGTTCAGCCTGATGAAGAGACCTGAGTAGTCTCGAAAGCTTGCAATTTGTTACCATCTTTTCAGTTAGCCATTAAAAGGTATCAACCACTGAGGACTCTCAACTCTAAATATTTTTCTACAAGATGCTAGAAATTTAGACACTACCAAATAATCACGGGAGGCAACTATCTGCATAAAAGTACAGTGACTGGAGGAGGAGGAACGTGGTAATTTTCATGAGAACGTGCAGGAATGCAACGTCACTCGGTCAGACTTGCTGGTTCGTGGCGTGGGATTGCCCTTGGTCTCACCACTCAACCGGTCACCCCTCCAGACCCAAATGGACAATACGACAGGACCAAACAGTGACTGACACACAGGCAAGTGGGACGCATATAAAGTATATGATCCCAACTTACCGTGTTCAACGGAGGCTGCAGTCCTCGCACTCAGTCACCGCGGGCACCACCGCAAAGTCCTCAAGACGGGTCCGGACGGGTGGCAATCCACGGCCCCACGTTGGGCGCCAATTGTCGGGGTCGTAACGACAAACCACTCATCCTCCAGTCACTCCAAATTAGACTAAGAGCACGGGTCGACCGAGAATGAATCAGGCAATACGCTGGTTCAGACTTCAGAACGTGCCCTAAAGAAAATGGTGCTATTAGGCGGCCATCTCCAGTAAGCACTGAACTTTTTATTCACGTACATAAGATTACATACACAGAATATTGGGGTGGAGTAAAGGCGGGATTGAGGAGAAAGAGATATGCTGAGTTATGCCCATATATGTACACATTCAGCATCTGGTCATCCTAATTGGTCCTTAGATCTTCTTCTAAGTCCTCCTTGATCGTGTTGTCATCCTCAGTTTCGTTTCTTGAAGAAAGATTCTATTGTTCTCGTGTATCATGTGTTTCCTCCATTCTCCAAAGGTGGGGGCATTTCAGTAGATCCAGTTCAAGTTATTATAGTTAGTGTAATACAGTGATAGGACACAAGGTGGAGACAGACACCAGCAGATACTAACATTGTCCTAAAATAAGTTTCAATCTGAATAATATCATTTAAGGGAAACTTCGTGTTTACAAAATACATATACACACTATAAATATAAAAGTATAGTAGAAAATTATATTTTACCTTGACAAAATAATTATTTTTTATTTTCACGGCTCTACGTTATAAACTTCTGTGAAGCACTTGGAGGTTCAAAGTGCTCACCACACATCTAGATAAGCTCCTCAAAGGGTCTAGTTTAGTCACATCAGGGGCTCTGCAAACGCGACATGGCGTCCAGCCAATTCTGCGTTGAAAGTCAAACAGCTCTCCTTCCCTTGCGACCTCTGCCGTGCGCCCAAAAAGTGGTTTACCCCCACATATGGGGTATCAGAGTATTCAGGAGAAATTGCCCAACATTGTGGTTCATTTTCTCTTTTAACACTTGTGAAAATAAAAAAAATTGATTGTGAAGTAAAGTTTTTGCAAAAAAAGTGAAATGTTAATTTTGTCCTTCCATATTGCTTCAGTTCCTGTGAAGCACATAGAGGGTTAATAAACTTCTTGAATGTGGTTTTGAGCACCTTGAGGGGTGCAGTTTTTAGAATGGTGTCACTTTTGGGTATTTTCTATCATATAGACCCCTCAAAGTGACTTCAAATGTGATGTGGTCCCTAAAAAAAAAATGGTGTTGTAAAAATGAGAAATCGCTGGTCAACTTTAAACCCTTATAACTTCGTAAAGAAAAAAAAAATTGTTTCCAAAATTGTGCTGATGTAAAGTAGACATGTGGGAAATGCTATTTATTAAGAAATTTGTGCGACATATCTCTCTGATTTAAGAGCATAAAAATTTAAAATGTGAAAATTGCTAAATTTTCAAAATTTTCGCAATATTTCTGTTTTTTTCATAAATAGACGCAAGTCATATAAATTTTTTTTTACCACTAACGTGAAGTACAGTATGTCACGAAAAAACAGTCTCAGAATCAGCGGGATTCATTAAAGCGTTCCAGAGTTATAACCTCATAAAGTGACAGTGGTCAGAATTGTAAAAATTGGCCCGTCATTAAGGGGTTAAATGCATGTTCATTTTGTAAATAAATGTAATAGTTTATGCAGCTCTCACTACATTTTTTAAAAGTGGTTGTGATTAATGGGAGAAGGGGTCAAACTCCAGCCCAAAAGATTTACTATAATCCACCAGAATTTGTTTAATTCTAGCATAAATTTCAGTTTGTGGTGCATTGACAGCCCAAAATACACTAAATTCATTTATAACCTCGTATTCCAACACACAGATGAAGTGTGAATTAAACTTCAATCAATTACACAAGTCTGAAAACTGACTTAACCCCTTCACCCCGAAGCCTGTTTTCACCTTCCTGACTAAACCAATTTTTACAATTCTGACCACAGTCACTTTATGAGGTCATAACTCTGGAACGCTTCAACTTATCCCGGTGACTCTGAGATTGTTTTCACGGACCGCTCCTGGCACTTTAACACCCGGCACACTGCGATCAAACATGATCGCAGTGTTCCGGAGGCTGCAGAGGGGCTGCCATGAAGACCCGATTTCGTCACGACGACATCCGGGTCTCCAGGCCTGAGGGACTTCCTGTCATGCGCAGTGATGACCAGGAAGTCTCTCAGGTTAGTGCTATAGGAGCTGCAGCGATGACAGCTTCTATAGCATAATATAGAAGCGATCAGCCTGCACAAAATGAGTGTCCCATAGTGGGACAAAGTGTAAAACTAAGAATTAAATAAAAACACATTTTTTAAATAATTGTAAAAATATTTTTAAAAATAATAAAAAATAAAAAAAAATCAATATTCCAGCAATAAATAAATATTTTAATTAAAAAAATCTAAACAATAAAAGTACACATATTTTGTATCGCCGCGTCCGTAACGACCCCCCCTATAAAACTGTCGCATGAGTTAACCCCTTTAGTGAACACCATAAAAAAAGGCAGAAAACAATGCTTTATCATCATACCGCCGAGCAAAAAGTGGAATAACACGTGATCAAAAAAATGGATATAAATAAACGTGGTACCGCTGAATACGTCATCTTGTCCCGCAAAAAATAAGCTGCCTTACAGTGCCATAAGCAAAAAGATAAAAAGTTATAGTTGTCCGAATTAAGCGATGCAAAAATATTATTTTTTATATAAATAGTTTTTATTGTATAAAAGCACCAAAACATAAAAAAAATGGTATAAATGAGGTATCGCTGTAATCGTACTGACCCGAAGAATAAAACTGCCTTATCAATTTTACCACAAGCAGAATGGTGTAAACACCCCTCCCAAAAGAAATTCATGAATTGCTGTTTTTTGTTCATTATGACTCCCAAAAATCGGAATAAAAAGCAATCAAAACATGACATGTGCCCGAAAATGGTACCAATAAACACGTCAACTCGTCCCGCAAAAAAACAAGACCTTACATGACTGTGTGGGCCAAAATAAGGAAAAATTATAACTCTCAAAATATGGTGATGCAAAAACTATTTTTTGCAATAAAAAGCGTCTTTTAGTGTGTGACAGCTGCCAAACATAAAAATCCGCTATAAAAACCCGTTATAAGTAGTAAATCAAACCCCCCTTTATCACCCCCTTAGTTAGGGAAAAATAATAAAAAAATGTATTTATTTCCATTTTCCCACTACGGTTAGGGTTGGCGCTAAAGTTAGGGTTGGGGCTAAACTTAGGTTTAGGGTTGGGGCTAAAGTTGGGGTTAGGGTTTGGATTATGGTTAGGGTTGGGATTAGTGTTAGGGTTGAGATTAGGGTTAAGGTTGGGATTAGGGTTGTTGGTAGGGTTAGGTTTGTGGTTAGGGTTATGGTTAGGGTTGGGAATAGGGTTAGGGGTGTGTTAGGGTTATGGTTAGGGTTGAGATTAGGGTTAGGGGTGTGTTGGGGTTAGGGTTGAAGTTAGAATTGGGGATTTCCACTGTTTAGGCACATCAGGAGCTCTCCAAATGCGACATGGTGTCCGATCTCAATTCCAGCCAATTTTGGCTTGAAAATGTCAAACGGCATATGAGGTATCAGCGTACTCAGGACAAATTGGACAACTTTTGGGGTCCAATTTCTCCTCTTAACCTTGGGAAAATAAAAAATAGGGGACTAAAAGATCATGTTTCTGGAAAAATATGATTTTTTTCCACGGCTCTATGTTATAAATTGTGTGAAGCACTTGGGGGTGCAAAGTGCTCACCACACATCTAGATACGATCCTTAGGGGGTCTAGTTTCCAAAATGGTGTCACTTTTTAAACTAGGCACATCAGGGGCTCTCCAAACGCGATATGGCGTCCAATCTCAATTCCAGCCAATTTTGGGTGAAAAAGTCAAATGGCGCTCCTTCCCTTACGAGCTCTGCCGTGTGCCCAAACAGTGGTTTTCCCCCACATATGGGGTATCGGCGTACTCAGGAGAAATTGCACAACAACTTTTTCTGTAAATTTTCTCTTTTACCCTTGTAAAAATAAATAAATTGTTTGTAAAAGATGATTTTTGTGACTAAAAAGTTAAATGTTCATTTTTTTCTTCCACATTCCAAAAATTCCTGTGAAGCACCTGAAGGGTTAATAAACTTCTTGAATGTGGTTTTGAGTACCTTGAGCGGTGCAGTTTTTAGAATGGTGACACTTTTGGGTATTTTCTACCATATAGACCACTCAAAGTGACTTCAAATGTGAGGTGGTCCCTAAAAAAAATGGTTTTGTAAATTTTGTTATAAAAATGAGAAATTGCTGGTCAATTATGTGACTACCAGATTGATATCGGGTTTTTATGTTTGGCTGCTGTCACACACTGAAAGACACTTTTTATTGAGAAAACTAGTTTTTGCATCACCATATTTTGAGAGCTATCATTTTTTCATATTTCGGCTGACAGTCATCTGATGACTTTTTTGCGGGACGAGCTGACATTTTAATTGGCACCATTTTCGGGCATGTGACTTTTTTAATCGCTTTCTATTTTGATTTTTGGGAGACAGAATACACAAAAACTAGCAATTCAGGCATTGCTTTTTGTTTTTTATACCTGCGTGTGGTAAAATTGGTAAGATCGCTTTATTCTTTGGGTCAGTACGATTACAGCGATACCTCAATTATATCTTTCTTTATGTTTTGGCACTTTTACACAATAAAAACTATTTTATAGAAAAAATAACTATTTTTGCATCGCTTTATTCTGAGAACTATAACTTTTTTATTTTTCTGCTGGTGGAGCAGTATCGCGGTTTGATTTTTGCAGGACAAGATGATGTTTTCAGCGGTAGCATTTTTATTTACATCTGCCTTTTTGATCGCGTTTTATTGCACTTTTTGTTTGGCGGTATGATGATAAATCATTGTTTTTTTGCCTCGCTTTTATTTTTTCCCGGTGTCCACTGAAGGGGTTAACTAGTGGGACAGTTTTATAGACCGGGTCGTTTCGGATGCAGCGATACCAAATGTGTACTTTTATGGGTTTTTTTATTTACATAAATAAATGTATTTATTGGAAAAATATATATATTTTTTTAATTTATTTAGGGATTTTTTAAAAAATATTTTATTTTGTAATTTTTTTTTAACTTTTTTACATTGCCTCAGGATGGGATATTACTATATTGACTCAGATCGCTGATCTGACACTGTGCACAGCAGAGTACCAGATCAGGATCTGACAGGCAGGGAAGGAGGCATTACCTGCAGGACCCGGAAGGACTCCACGGCCATTTTGGAGATGGGGTCTCCATGGAGACCATCGGGACAAAGTGATCGCATCGCTTTGTCCCAAGGGAAGCGCGCAGGGAGCCCCCTCCCTGTGCGATGCTTCTCTATGCCGCTGTCACTACTGACAGCGGCATCAGAGGGGTTAAATGCCCACAACCGATGCTAGCACCGATCGTGGACATTGCTGCGAGGTGTCAGCTGTCACATATAGCTGACACCCGAACCCAATCGTCGCGGTGCTCAGCGTGAGAACGCGCGATCGGTGCCCTGTACTAGTACTTCTGTTTCCGGGAACGCATCTCCCGCAGAGCAGTTACTAGTACAGCGCATGTCAGGAAAAGGTTAAAGTGGTTGTCCGCCCTTGGGGTACAAGTCTGCAGTCATTCCATGTGCGCACGCTGTGAGAGATCACAAGCCTGCAGTCACATAGAATGACTGTAGATTTGTACCCCAAAGCCGGACAACCCCTTTATTGGCCTCTTTAATATGTCTGGTTTTAATGTACGCTTTATATCCGTGTTTTTCACTGATAGAACGAGTACCCATTATAGCCTACGGGGCGGTTTACATATTTGTGTTTTTTTTACAGACTGAGTGTCCGCAAAAAAAAAAAGACCAAATTACAGAGACATGCCCTTTTTTGATCCTCGTCATGGATCAAACTTGCCAATGCATGTTAATAGATCCATAAAAAAACAGATAGCACTTGGCTGCCATCCATGTTCTATTCGAGTGGTGTCTTTTTTTTAACTGTTAAATGGTTGGAGCTTGGAATTTTTTTGTGATAATAAAGTAAAAAGAATCAAAAATCAATAAAAATTGGATCTAACACACTAATGGAAATGGTCCCTTTTTTCCATATGCAAAAAAAGCAGGCACCTGAATGAAGCCTTAAAAAAAAAAAATCAGAATTTTCACATGCCAAATGAAACACCTAAGGCCTCTTTCACACATCCGTTTTGCGCCTGACGGCGCGCTCCGGCCTTTTTTTGTCAAACCGCATCCGGCGAAATGTAATGCTGGATCCGTTTTTTTTCCATTGAGTAACATTATTGCCGGATGGCGCCGCATGTCCCTGCGGCGCGTCCGGTTTTTGCCGGATCTGATGTCTGGTCGCAGTCCGGCGTCTGGGAAAAACGTCTACTGTAACGTTTTTTGTCTCCGGCGAAAAAGCCGGAAGCGCCGGATCCGGCGCTTCCGTCTTTTGTCACAATGAAAGTCTAAGAGCGCCGCAATGCGGCGGATCCGGCAGAAGCCGGATTCGGTGGCCGGATCCAGTTTTTCAATTGATATACCAGCCCACAGCAAACATATAAAAAGCATGCAGTGGGACACTCAGACATTACCATGCACAAGAGAGCAAGACAAAGCCAACGACGAGGACCATTACCAGCAACAGCACCAGCATCAGGTTCCGCATCAGACCAGCAGCAGATACGACAATGGAGCGCCAGGACAGCAGATGGTAAATATCACATCCCCACCCCAAATTTTACCACGCATCTGTCACCACTGCTGCCTGAGCTAGTGCAGTGCGGTGTCTTTGCACCCTGGTACAGTTTCAAAATCATGTTTTTGCTGTGATGGGGTTGGTCCCCCTGGTACTGTATGAAATGTTCATGGTTTTCCAGTGATGGGGTGGGTCCCCCTGGTACTGTTTAAAATGTGCATGTTTTTGAAGTGATAATGTGTATCCCGTGCTACTGTATAAAGTGCATGTGTTCAATTGATAATGTGGATCTCCTGGTACTGTAGAATGTGTTTTTTTTGCTGTGATGCGGTTGGTCCCCCTAGTACTGTATCAAATGTGCATGTTTTCACTGTGATGAAGTGTATCCCCTGGTAATGTTTATAATGTGCATGTTTTGCAAGTGATAATGTGCGTCACCATGGTTTCCCTGTGATGAAGTTGGTCCCCCTGGTACTGTATCAAATGTGCATGTTTTAAATTGATAATCTGGATCTCCTGGTACTGTAAAATTTTTAATTTTTTTGGCTGTGATGGGGTTGGTCCCCCTGGTCCTTGTATCAAGTGTGCATTTTTTTCCAGTGATAGGGTGGGTCCCCCTGGTACTGTTTATGGGTCCAATTCATAACGGGATGTTGTATTCCGTACACCATAATGCTCACTCCAGTCCATGTTTGACTTTTATTTTTTTCAGCCAGGGCCAAGGAATATACATATATTCACTGGCCCCTTTTGTCTGTTTATTCCACAGCAGAAGAATAGAAAGAGAGGCGGCAGCAGCAGCAGCAAGGGGAGAGGAGGATATAGTTGAAGCCAGGAGGACAGCCAGCAGAAAGTAAATCTGACATCCACCATTTCCCAAAAAAATTAATCATTTTTTTTCTCTTTCAGCCAGGGCCAAGGAATATATATATATTCACTGGCCCTTTTTGCCTGTTTATTCCACAGCAGAAGAATAGAAAGAGAGGCGGCAGCAGCAGCAGCAGCAGCAAGGGGAGAGGAGGATATAGTTCAAGCCAGGAGGACAGCCAGCAGAAAGTAAATCTGACATCTACCATTTTCCAAAAAATTTTATAATTTTTTTTCTCTTTCAGCCAGGGCCAAGGAATATACATATATTCACTGGCCCTTTTTGTGTCCTTACTCAACAGCAGAAGACGTCAAAGAGAGGCGGCGGCGGCAGCAGCAAGGGGAGAGGAGGAGATACATGCAGAGAGGACAGCCAGCAGAAAGTAAATATGACATCCCCCATTTCCCTAAAAATTCAATGTTTGTTTTTCTCTTTCAGCCAGGGCCAAGGAAAATACAGTACATACTGTATTTTTCGGACTATAAGACGCACCGGACCATAAGATGCACCCCAAATTTTCAGAAGGAAAATTGGGAAAAAAAAAAATGTGTCAAATGGGGTCCGTCTTACAGTCAGAATTTAGCTTACCACTGTGTGGGGTGGTTGGGCACTGTGGGGTGGCTGTGTTATGTGGGGTGGCTGTGTTCTGTGGGGTGGCCAGGGTGGCTATATACTCATAAATCCGGTGGCGGCGGCACTCCCAATGCAGCTTCCCTGCGATGCGGTGGTGGTGTCCGGGCAGCAGCGGGCCTCTGGGCTGCGTGGGGGGCTCCGCCGGCATCTCGTCCCAGCCGGAAATCCCCCCCGCAGCTGCGACGCGGTGCCGGACTGAAGGCCGCCAGGGGCCTCCGGTGGCGGTCCCCATCCAAAGTGTGGTGCGGTGGTGGTGTTCGGGCAGCGAGTGGGCCTCTGGGCTGGGTGGGTGGCTCTGCCGGCATCTCGTCCCAGCCGGAAAGCCCCCCCCGCAGCTGCGACGCGGTGCCGGCATGAGGAATGGCCGCCTGGGGCCTCCGGCAAGATGGCCGCCGCATACTCTCGTTGCCGAGATTTGAACGAGTGTATGCGGTGGCCATCTTGCCGGAGGCCCCAGGCGGCCATTCCTCATGCCGGCACCGCGTCGCAGCTGCGGGGGGGCTTTCCGGCTGGGACGAGATGCTGACGGAGCCCCCCACGCAGCCCAGAGGCCCGCTTGCTGCCCGAACACCACCACCGCACTACACTCTGCATCGGGACCGCCACCGGAGGCCCCTGGCGGCCTTCAGCCTGGCACCGCGTCGCAGCTTCGGGGGGGCTTTCCGGCTGGGACGAGATGCCGGCGGAGCCCCCCACGCAGCCCAGAGGCCCGCTGCTGCCCGGACACCGCCACCGCATCGCAGCGAAGCTGCATTGGGAGCGCCGCCGCCACTGGACTTTCCGGTATGTTGCGATCATAAGACGCACCCCCATTTTCCCCCAAAATTTTTTGGGAAAAAAGTGCGTCTTATCGTCCAAAAAATATGGTATATTCACTGGCCCTTTTTGTGTCTTTATTCCACAGCAGAGACCGGCAAACAGCAGCAGCAGCACTGGCGGCTTTAGCCGAGGAAGCGGCGGCAGCAGCAGCTCCCACCGAGTCAGTGGTGCTGCAGCCTGATGTGGAGACATCTTCTTCTGGGAGCCCTCCTTCCCATCGTCAGCATTTGGCAGTAAAAATATATAATTTTTTCTTTCTCCACAATCCATCTGTGGGATATATGTATTGATTGTCTTTTTTTAATAACAGGAATCGCAAGATGAAGAGGAGCTCCCAGAAGAAGAAGGACGGGGTGGAGCGATACCCGGAGTGGGCTCACAATTCGTAAGTAGCCTGCATCTATCGCAGAAAAACAACATCACACTACACACAACACATAGAAAACCATTTAGTACATACTTCACACAGCGGCCAACACATGCCTATATCAAACTTTTATTTTTTCTTTTTAGTCTCTCGGATCTGGTAGCCAACAAAGGGGACCTCACAGCGCCTCCCAGAGTCGTCGTCGTGAGAGCGGCGGCGGTTCCCACCGTGTAAGTTTTTTTTTTTTTATCCAATTTAATTGTTAGGTTTTTTTTTTCATTTAAACTTTTGAATTTTTTGCTTTGATTTAAACTTTTTTAGTCTTTTTACATTATTTTTAAAATATTTTTTATCTTTTTTCTAAATTTTTTTTAATTTTGGTATATATATATATTTTTCTTAATTGGATTTTGTTTAACATTTTTCCTTTTTCACTTGCTAGTGTGGAGGGTAATGTATTGTTTTTTCTGTTTTTATCTCACAGGCTTCACAGCGTGCTCCCGATTCGGACGGTGAGGAGAGGATAGACGTCGACCTCCTCATTGATCTGGTCAGAGAAAGGGAGCCGCTGTGGAACATGGGTGACCGCAGCCATTCTGATCAAGTAGTGACCCGACGGCTCTGGGAGGAAGTGGCATCAGCAATGGTGGACCGCTGGGAGGACCTCGATGTTCGGTCCCAGACTAAACACCGTAAGTATAGTTCAGGTTGCTGACTGTAAAGCTGTGTTTCCCAAACTTCAGTCCTCGTGTCCCCCACAGTTCATGTTTTCAGGATTGCCTTTTGTGAAACACTATGGAAATACTGAAAACATGACCTCTGGGGGACACGAGGACTCAAGTTTGGGAAACACTGATGTTGTATAGTAACCAATGTGTGCTTTCTCGTTTCAGGGGAGAGAATTGTGAAGCGGTGGCGGTCTGTGAGGGATCGCTTTAAGAAGGAGTTCAATAAGGACATGCGGGCCCCGAGTGGATCTTCAGGACGCCAGAGCAAATACAAATACGCACGAGCCCTGGCGTTCCTGCGGGAAACTATGGTCACCCGAAGGTAAATATTACCATAAAATGTTAACATCTATCCAATGTTTTTTTGCAGCCAGGGCCATTCCACATCTGTATATTCATTGTATGTTTTCTCTTTATTCCACAGCACGGTGACCAGCACTCTGGTCCCGCAGAGTTGGCGCCTTCTGGGGCGATCCCTCAGGAGACCGACACTGAGGGACACTTCGACCGCCCCGGTACATCTGCACCTTACCAGCCTTCCCTCACATTCGATCCCGCAGTCCCATCCACCACCGCTGGAGCATCGTGGCCGCCTGCATTACATGCAGCTGCTGGTGAGGAGATAGCATTCCCTTTACCCCACCCTTCTGCCACTGCCACCTCTAGTACAGCTGCGGGTACTGGGTGGCAGCGGCAGAGGGGTCAGGAAAGGAGCTATGCGCCCGAGTTCTTGCATTTGAATGCATCTTTCCAGAATTGTCTTAAAGTATTATCTGAACAACTTGCCGCAGGCATTAATCAGATAACCTCCGCAGTTTTGGAGGTAAAGACACTTCTGCAAACCATGCAGTCAGAAGCAAGAGCATCTCCTAACCACAGCTTTTTTCGGTCTGTGGCGAAGCGCATAGATACGCTATCTGCTGACCAGCAAATATATGTAATGCATACGTGCCACGCTGGTCTAGTGCAGGCTATCTCCCATCCTCCTCCATCCACCCCAGTCGTTCCTCCACCTCCCCCCCTCCAGCCGCCGTCCCTCCTCCCCCTCCTATTCAATTCCAGCCACCTCACCAGCTCCAGCAACCTCCCCAATTCCAGCAACCTCCCCAGTACCAGCCACCTACCCTGTACCACACTCCTACCTCTTACCAATCTCCTTCCCCCTTCCAATTCCCTACCATGTCACCTGCTCTTCCTGCCCAACCCTCCACTCCACCACCCACCTATTCTGCCTTGTCTTCCCATTCTCTCACTCTTTCCACCCCTTCACCTCTTCCTGTTCCTTCACCACCACCATCCCGGTCGTCCCTCCACACTCCCACGGTCGAAGTGTCTCGCAGCCCCTCCAAGACTATTTCCACCCCACACTACACACAACTGTAAATAGTTAATTTTTTTGGTTGCTTCAATAAAGAATAAAAACTTTATTTTAATAAAAAATTTATTTTATTACAATTTCAACATTTTGCCAAAATGCAACTTTTTCCACAAATTATATTAAAAAAATGTTGTTTTAATTAAAGTTAAAGTGGTTTACAAATGTTGTCTGTCATTTCTTTATAGGATGTTAAGTAACAAATGTATTAAACCAGGTAAACGTGGGTACACAAACACCAACATCTGTTAGGGTAATATGTCAAAAATATCTACATAACTTTGAGGAACATAAATGTTACCTTTTTGCCAAAGTTTTGTCCCGGGTTGTGGAGAATTTAAAGTATCTTACCTTTTTCCAAAACTTGTGTACTTTGTTCGGTTATCCCCTAGCAGGTACACATTTTTGGTAAAAAGGTGAAATACTGTGGGTTATTTCAAAAAGAAAGACAGGGACACAACTATGGCCAAAAGGTAACATACAGTACAAAACACACAGGAAAGTAGAAAACTTTCCTTATTGTGTACAGAAAGATTTTTAAAAGAAATAATCAATTGATCACACTCTGTCATTGGGCAAAATGGTCCCTCATTCTTGAAACCACAAGTGTACTCCGAGTGGTAATGTTGCTGTAATCGTGCAAGGTTGTTTCTTGATTGTGGTCCTCAATAGAAATCGGTTCCTTGGTGATGACAAAATTATGTAGGACCACGCATGCTTTAACAACATCATCCACAGTCTCTGTCTTCAAGTTTATCGCAGTCAAAAGGACACGCCATTTGGCTGTCATAATCCCAAACGCACACTCCACCATCCGTCTGGCTCTTGTGAGGCGGTAGTTGAAAATTCTCTTTGTATGGGTCAATCCCCTGCTGGCGTACGGCTTCAAGAGGTGTTCGGACAGCTGGAATGCCTCATCACCTACACACACGAAAGGCATAGGTGGGCCAGAGGTTTGAGGCAGTGGCCTAGGGGGTGGAAACTGAAAAGTGTTTCCGTACAGTCTCCGCCCCATAGCAGAAAGTTTAAACACTTGCGAGACATTGGACCGTCCATAAGACCCAATGTCCACAGCAATAAATTTGTACTCCGCATCAGCAATAGCCATCAGGACGACCGAAAAATATTTCTTGTAGTTAAAGAATTCTGATCCGGTTCCTGTAGGCTTTTGAATGCGGATGTGTTTGCCATCAACAGCGCCCAGGCAATTTGGAAACTGGCAGATACGGAGAATCTGGTCCGCTATTTCAAGCCACCGGTCTGTAGTTGGCTCTGGAAGAAATTCTCCAACCAAACAGTCCCACAGAGCACGACAAGTGTACTTGATGATGCCTGATAGCATAGAAATTCCAAGGCGATACTGGAAATGGAGCGATGACAGCGTTTCTCCAGTTGCCAGAAATCTGTAAACAAAATAGAAAAAATAAATTAGTTCACAATTACAGCATTACATAGCAGAACTCAGCTATAACTATTGGAGATACCAAAAATAATAAAATAAAGGAAAAACACTGTTTTTGACCATGTTTTATTGTACTGATATGGTTCCCTTGTTGTCCTGTGATGTTAAAAAAATTAGAACAACAATACAAGTGTGCTCAAGCAAACAGATCCAATACATATAGCTTACCTTATAGTGACCATGAGACGCTCCGCCGGAGAAATCGAGAAGCGACAATAGGTGTCGGATCTTCGGATTTGTTCTCCAACACGCTCCAGCAAACAGTCAACATTCTCTTTCTTCATCCGAAGATAGGCAAAAAATTTCTCAGGGTTTTCTCTCAGCTCCATGTTGAGTGTAGAATACACAACACGGTTAGTCTCTGGGCTGTGATGGGGTGCACATACGGCGTCGTCGTTGGCGCTGACGCATAATGCGCTGCTCTTTTCTCATTCTCCATAACGATTATCTTCAAGCGTTTCGCCTCCGCAGTAAAATCCACAAGATTCTTGAAGATATTGCCAATAATCAAATCCATGTTCACCAGTCACTTGCTACTTGCTCTTCTCTCCAACCTGCACTTGCTCCTCTACAATCTGTCAAAAGATGGGCTGTAGGAACAGTGTATATATAGGATTACAGTAGCCAATCATGTTTGGAACCCCAAAAAAGGGCGTTTTTTAAAAACCGGATCCGGCGTAATCCATCAATAAACGGATAAAAAACCGGATACACCGGATGAGACGGATCTGGTTTTTGTTCGGATGCGTCTCATCCGGTTTTACATACTAGGTGCCAGATGCAGCGATCCTGCAAAACGCCGCTGTCCTGGCGCTGTCAGGCGCAAAACGGATGTGAAAGAGGCCTAACACTGCGCTCAGTACTGTTATGGATCAGTCACTTCAATGTTTAAGTATGTCACACTGAAATAACCTGGTTATCTTCTAGTTAAAATAAGCAGCTGTAGTGAAGTTCCACCTTGGAAATGGAATGTGCTATGTTGTTCATTAATATTTCAGTATGTAAAGGTGTAAATTACACCATGGAAAGTCATTACACAAATGCTATTCATGGATTAAAGGCAACTGCTATTCAAAATGTCATGTATTCCATATTGTCATGCTTTAGTATGTTAGAGTGCAAACTTTTCTCGTATGTTTTACATGGGGGTAACATCCCTTGGTTTGCACCTAATTCACATTAGTCTGGATGTGCCAGTCAGATTTTTTTGTCTTTTGACAAAAAGGAGGCAGAGACCTTACAACCATATTGGCAATACATCTGTCCCATTGATATTCTTTTTGGTGCATCCCCTCCTAGAGGTCGAATCTATCCCGTCTCAAGCCGAGACCTGTTATGAATGTTTTAGAAATGAATTCTGAGCAGAAGCTCCCTCTGGTGGTTACAAACAGTACTGAACCATTCAATGAGGATTGGCAATCAGGAATTACAGACTGGCTAGATGTAAGGGAGGTTTCCCCCCATCATGGTTGCCGGTGATCAATTGTTCTTGTCTCAACGTTGTTTCCTGATTCTCTTGGAAGCTTGCTGAGTCTTGCCTCTTCTCCTGCTCTCAGATAAGATATTTTCTGTTTTTTGTTTTTGTGCTTGCCATTTGCATTTTCTCTGCATTTCTGTGAGGTTGGGGGGCTTGGGGCTCCTCTCGGTTCCTCTGGAGCCACTGTTGTTTGTTCATTTGCCTTTTCCAGTTTTTTCTGTGGCTGCGGCTTAGTTTTGTTACACCAGAGAACTAATTTAGGTGGTAGAGGTCATGTGATCTCAGGTGTTTTTGCAATTAGTAGCGTTGGCTTTTTTTAGGGTTTTTTGGAATTGCAGTAAGTATCCTTCCTATCCTTTTCTGTCTAGGCAGATTGGGCCCCAGCGTTTGCTCATACTATTTTCTGTCTGTGTCTGTATTTCCTCTTGTCTAACCGCCATTACATGTTTGGGGGCTTCCTATGTTCTTTGGGGATCTGCTCCGGGCAGATAGCTTTCCTCTTTCTATCTTTAGGTGTAGTTAGCCTCTCAGGCTGTGATGAGGCGTCTAGGACCAACGTAGGAACGCTCCACGGCTGCCTTTAGTTGTGGTGGTTAGTCAGGGTACTGCAATCCAGTAGATTCCAACCTCTCTGGTGTATTGCCGTTTTTGCCTGCTCTCCTCAGCTACCAAAACATAATAGAGACCCATGCAATGTCTGAATATTTTGAGGAGAACTTAGCCAGGGGTTTTATCCAGAAGTCGTCCTCCCCGGCTGGAGCTGGATTCTTTTTCAATTATAGGGGATTGAATCAGATCATGGTAAAGAAATATACTCGGCCTCTCATCTCTGAGCTGTTCGATCAATTAAAAGGGTCCTGAGTCTTCACTAAACTCAACATGTGGGGAGCATACAATCTGATCCGAATTCGCCGAAATATGCGTTATGGCTACTACGAGTATCGGGTAATGCCGTTTGCAACGCACCAGGCGTTTTTCAGGAACTAGTGAATGAAATCTTTTGGGATCTTCTCTACACGTTTGGTGGTGTACCTGGACGATATCTTGGTGTTCTCCCTGGATTTTCCCTCACAACAAAAAGATGTCCGCCAGGTTCTGCAGAGGCTTAAGAAGAACCGTCTATATGCCAAGTTTGAGAAATGCATTTTTGAGCAGACCTTTCTGCCTTTTCTGGGGTATAAAATCTCCAAGACCGGCCTGAAGATGGATCCTGAAAAAGTGTCCGCTGTTCTAAAGTGGCCTCGGCCTGAAGGCCTTTTAGCGGTTCCTTGGCTTTGCCAACTATCGTCAGTTCATACCTCATCTATCCTGGCAGATGGCTACTATTTCAGCTCTAACCTACAACGGGGCCAATCCTAAGGTATGGTCTCCAGAGACAGAGAACGCCTTTGTGTCTTTGAAACAGGCTTTCTCCTCAGCTTCTGTGCTGCATTGTCAGGACAATAACAAACAGTTCTTCCTGGAGACGGATGCTTCCTCTTCTGGGGCCGGAGCCATTCTCACCCAGAAGTCCTCCTCCAGCCGTATGGTGACCTACGGCTTCTTCTCCAAGATTTTCTCGCTGACGAACACAATTATTCTATTGGAGATCGTGAACTATTGGCTATAAAGCAGTTTTTGGAAGACTGGTGCGTCTTGCTTGAGGAAGCTATGCATCTGGTGGTTACATACACTGACCACAAGAACTTGGCAAATCTGCAATCAGCACAGCTACTTAATCCATGACAAGCCTGGTGGTCTATGTTTTTCAAGTTTCAACTCTCTCCATTTTCGTCCGGCAGATAAAAATGTCACTCTCTACATCATTCCTGACTTCCGACCAAGAAGAGGAGCCCCAACACATCATTAGGCTCTCCAAGATTATTACAGTTGCTCCGTTAGATTTGTCCCGGCTCCCTTCCGGTAAGACTTATGTGGCCGAACCCGCTTCAGTGGGGACATTCGTCTAAGGTGGCTGGGCATGCTGGTCAGAGAAAACAATACTCCTGTCACGCTGGGTGAGAGAGAACCTAGGTGCACAACAATGGGAAAAGGGTGGGGAACCCAAACACTAGGAAAGGGGGGAGTGGAAACCCCCAGGCAGATCTGACAACACCCTGCCAGCCCTATTGTCCCTAAATAGGTTCCGCACCTATTGCTGAGCAGGAACCTAATCCCTGACTGCCCCTGGCGATAGGCCCTGGATAGTGAGGGGACAGGGTGAGCACTAGTCAGCCCCTCTACAATTAAAGACAAAGCAGTAAGACGAATGAGGTAATACATTTAGCTTGAGACGACACAAGAGAGCTCATGCCAGCAATCCTCCAAGATGCTCCAAGAAGAAACTAGTCTACTTCTAGCACTTCAAAAAGACAGCAGTAACTAGAGCCATCACTGGTGCCTTTGCTGAAGCGACTAAAGGTATTTAAACATACAGCAAGGGTGTGTCAATCAGCAGCAGACGGTGGAGATCACTGGTAGGTCCTACAGGGAGAAGGATATCACTCCACAGCAAGATGCAGAATATGCCTGCAGAGCCAAGCGCAATAACCTTCTACAGCCGGATCAGGAATGACTGTCACGCAGGGAATAGAAAGGATGCGCACACAGCAGTGGAAGGGGTGCTGGCAGAACTGGACAAATCCAAAGTCACACGAGTTGAGGTGAATCAGCCACACTCACAGAGGTTTTTAACATGAAGTTATTTCATTAAAAGTTCAGTATAAAATTGTACACAACAACACAAAAGTGGATAATAGGCAAAGTGATATCAAGTAGCAAGTGAAGTTTCAACCCCGTCTTGGTCTATTTCAAACATACCTATATTATATAGTATATCTAGGTAGTGGTCTGGTGCGTTAGATACAATGGTGTAGTTTCAAATGGGGGAGCTTAGGACAAGCTGTCCAGGGAGCCTGTGTGGAAGCGCAACCATGCGGTAAGGTAGTGGTGGCATGTGACAGTGCGCAACACGCTCCCCGTGACGGACGCCACAGTGCGCGGCATGCTCCCAGTGACGGACGCCACAGTGCGTGGCACGCTCCCAGTGACGGACGCCACAGTGCGTGGCACGCTCCCAGTGACGGACACCACAGTGCGCGGTGTGCTCCCAGTGACGGACGCCACAGTGCGCGGTGTGCTCCCAGTGACGGACGCCACAGTGCGTGGCACGCTCCCAGTGACGAAGGCACCAATGCGCGGCGCGCTCTCAGTGACAGACGCCGCAGTGCACGGCGCGCTCCCAGTGACGAAGGCACCAGTGCGCGGCGCGCTCTCAGTGACAGACGCCGCAGTGCATGGCGTACTCCCAGTGACGGACACCACAGTGCGCGGCGTTTCTCCCAGTGACGGACGTGACGGACGTCAATGCATGGCGCGCTCCCAGTGACGGACGCCACAGTGCGCGGCACGCTCCCAGTGACGAACGCCACAGTGCGCGGCGCGCTCCCAGTGACGGACGCCACAGTGCGCGGCATGCTCCCAGTGACGGACGCCACAGTGCGCGGCATGCTCCCAGTGACGGACGCCACAGTGCGCGGCGTGCTCCCAGTGACGGACGCCACAGTGCGCGGCGTGCTCCCAGTGACGGACGCCACAGTGCGCGGCGTGCTCCCAGTGACGGACGCCACAGTGCGCGGCGTGCTCCCAATGACGGACGCCACAGTGCGCGGCGTGCTCCCAGTGACGGACGCCACAGTGCGCTCCTAGTGACGAAGGCCACAGTGCGTAGTGGTCCCAATGACGGACGCCGCTGTGCGCGGCACGCTCCCAGTGACGGACGTCAGTGCGCGGCATGCTCCCAGTGACGGACGCGACGGACGTCAATGCGCGGCATGCTCCCAGTGACGGACGCCACAGTGCGCGGCATGCTCCCAGTGACGGAAGCCACAGTGCGCGGCATGCTCCCAGTGACGGAAGCCACAGTGCGCGGCATGCTCCCAGTGACGGAAGCCACAGTGCGCGGCATGCTCCCAGTGACGGACGCCACAGTGCGCGGCATGCTCCCAGTGACGGACGCCACAGTGCGCGGCATGCTCCCAGTGACGGACGCCACAGTGCGCGGCATGCTCCCAGTGACGGACGCCACAGTGCGCGGCATGCTCCCAGTGACGGACGTCAGTGTGCGGCATGCTCCCAGCGATGCTCCCAGTGACGGACGTCAGTGCACGGCATGCTCCCAGTGACGGACGCCACAGTGCGCGGCATGCTCCCAGTGACGGACGCCACAGTGAGGCGTGCTCCCAGTGACGGACATGACGTCAATGCGCGGCATGCTCCCAGTGACGGACGTCAGTGCACGGCATGCTCCCAGTGACGGACGCCACAGTGCGCGGCATGCTCCCAGTGACGGACGCCACAGTGAGGCGTGCTCCCAGTGACGGACATGACGTCAATGCGCGGCATGCTCCCAGTGACGGACGTCAGTGCATGGCATGCTCCCAGCGACGGACGTCAGTGCGCGGCATGCTCCCAGCGACAGACGCCAGTGCGCGGCATGCTCCCAGCGACGGACGCCAGTGCGCGGCATGCTCCCAGCGACGGACGCCAGTGCGCGGCATGCTCCCAGCGACGGACGCCACAGTGCGCGGCATGCTCCCAGTGACGGACGCCACAGTGCGCGGCATGCTCCCAGTGACGGACGCCACAGTACGCGGCATGCTCCCAGTGACGGACGTCCAGTGCGCGGCATGCTCCCAGTGATGGACGCCACAGTGCGCGGCATGCTCCCAGTGACGGACACCACAGTGCACGGCATGCTCCCAGTGACGGACGCCACAGTGCGTGGCATGCTCCCAGTGATGGACGCCAAGTGCCGGCATGCTCCCAGTGATGGACGCCACAGTGCCGGCATGCTCCCAGTGATGGACGCCACAGTGCGCGGCGTGCTCCCAGTGATGGACGCCACAGTGCGCGGCATGCTCCCAGTGACGGACGCCACAGTGCGCGGCATGCTCCCAGTGATGGACGCCACAGTGCACGGCATGCTCCCAGTGATGGATGTCAGTGCACGGCATGCTCCCAGTGACGACGCCACAGTGCGCGGCATGCTCCCAGTGACGGACACCACAGTGCACGGCATGCTCCCAGTGACGGACGCCACAGTGCGTGGCATGCTCCCAGTGATGGACGCCACAGTGCACGGCATGCTCCCAGTGATGGACGCCACAGTGCCGGCATGCTCCCAGTGATGGACGCCACAGTGCGCGGCGTGCTCCCAGTGATGGACGCCACAGTGCGCGGCATGCTCCCAGTGAGGACGCCACAGTGCAGCGGCATGCTCCCAGTGATGGACGCCACAGTGCACGGCATGCTCCCAGTGATGGATGTCAGTGCACGGCATGCTCCCAGTGACAGACGCCACAGTGCGCGGCATGCTCCCAGTGACGGACGTCAGAGCACGGCATGCTCCCAGTGATGGACGCCACAGTGCACGGCATGCTCCCAGTGATGGATGTCAGTGCACGGCATGCTCCCAGTGACGGACTCCACAGTGCGCGGCATGCTCCCAGTGACGGACTCCACAGTGCGCGGCATGCTCCCAGTGACGGACATCAGAGCACGGCATGCCAGTGATGGACGCTCCCAGTGACGGACGCCACAGTGCACGGCATGCTCCCATTGTGGACGTCAGTGCACGGCATGCTCCCAGTGACGGACGCCACAGTGCGCGGCATGCTCCCAGTGACGGACGCCACAGTGCACGGCATGCTCCCATTGATGGACGTCAGTGCGCGGCATGCTCCCAGTGACGGACGCCACAGTGCGCGGCATGCTCCCAGTGACGGACGTCAGAGCACGGCATGCCAGTGCCAGTGATGGACGCTCCAGTGACGGAGCCACAGTGCACGGCATGCTCCCAGTGACGGACGCCACAGTGCGCGGCATGCTCCCAGTGACGGACGTCAGAGCACGGCATGCCAGTGCCAGTGATGGACGCTCCAGTGACGGACGCCACAGTGCACGGCATGCTCCCAGTGATGGACGTCAGTGCACGGCATGCTCCCAGTGATGTCCGTCAGACATCACACAATCAGCATCAGAGCAGCCGCCACAACACAAACCTCACTGACCAAACTACTCAACTACTGCGCCTGCGTCTGACGTTAGACTAAAACCCGCCTTTCACTGAAAAAAGCGTCAAATGAAAACCAGTCTTCCGGGACACGACTCCAAAATCACTTTGGTTGCAATTTGACAAGTTCGACGCTAGAGGGCGTGGTGAGCAGGATTGAAGAGGGTGAAGCTGGCGCACTGATGACGGTAGCAGAGGTGCAGTGAGAGACCTGCGCATGCGCTGTGCGGGCAGAGTAGTTCCCTCAGTGTCTGGATTCTGCTGCCCTCTGCGTTTTCCTCACTAGTCCTGTCTCCTCGCAGCACCTGTACTCGGGCTGGAAGACACGGGCGCCGGGCCGGGAGTTACTGCGGGGCCGAGACCTGCTGCTCCGTGTGAGAGGAGTGCTCCTGTCACTGACATTCAGCGGCCACTCCGGGAAGTGTCATGTGCTGGTAACCCGCTGTGTGCCGGGCTCTATGCGGCCGCTGGACCATGAATCTGCACCAGGTGCTGACAGGAGCCGTCAACCCCGGGGATCACTGCTTCTCTGTGGGGAGCCTGCAGGAGCAGCCCGTAACGGTGAGACCCCAGACATGGCGGCACTGTGTGGGGGGCACTGTACATGGCGGCACCAATACTGTATGGGGAGCACGTTACCTGTGGTGCAGCACTGTGGTGTGTGTGGTACAGTGTGGGCACATTACATGGCTGTGGTGTGTGGTACAGTGTGGGCACATTACATGGCAGCACTGTGGTGTGTGGTACAGTGTGGGCACATTACATGGCAGCACTGTGGTGTGTGGTACAGTGTGGGCACATTACATGGCTGTGGTGTGTGTGGTACAGTGTGGGTACATTACATGGCAGCACTGTGGTGTGTGGTACAGTGTGGGCACATTACATGGCAGCACTGTGGTGTGTGGTACAGTGTGGGCACATTACATGGCTGTGGTGTGTGTGGTACAGTGTGGGCACATTACATGGCTGTGGTGTGTGTGGTACAGTGTGGGCACATTACATGGCAGCACTGTGGTGTGTGGTACAGTGTGGGCACATTACATGGCTGTGGTGTGTGTGGTACAGTGTGGGTACATTACATGGCTGTGGTGTGTGGTACAGTGTGGGCACATTACATGGCTGTGGTGTGTGTGGTACAGTGTGGGTACATTACATGGCAGCACTGTGGTGTGTGGTACAGTGTGGGCACATTACATGGCAGCACTGTGGTGTGTGGTACAGTGTGGGTACATTACATGGCAGCACTGTGGTGTGGTGGGTACATTACATGGCAGCACTGGTGTGTGTGGTACAGTGTGGGTACATTACATGGCAGCACTGGTGTGTGGTACAGTGTTGGCACATTACATGGCTGTGGTGTATGGTACAGTGTGGGCACATTACATGGCTGTGGTGTGTGGTACAGTGTGGGTACATTACATGGCAGCACTGTGGTGTGTGGTACAGTGTGGGTACATTACATGGCTGTGGTGTGTGGTACAGTGTTGGCACATTACATGGCAGCACTGTGGTGTGTGGTACAGTGTGGGTACATTACATGGCTGTGGTGTGTGGTATAGTGTGGGTACATTACATGGCAGCACTGTGGTGTGTGGTACAGTGTGGGTACATACATGGCAGCACTGTGTTGTGTGGTACAGTGTGGGTACATTACATGGCTGTGGTGTGTGGTACAGTGTTGGCACATTACATGGCAGCACTGTGGTGTGTGGTACAGTGTGGGCACATTACATGGCAGCACTGTGGTGTGTGGTACAGTGTGAGCACATTACATGGCTGTGGTGTGTGTGGTACAGTGTGGGTACATTACATGGCTGTTGTGTGTGGTACAGTGTTGGCACATTACATGGCAGCACTGTGGTGTGTGGTACAGTGTGGGCACATTACATGGCAGCACTGTGGTGTGTGGTACAGTGTGGGCACATTACATGGCTGTGGGTGTGTGTGGTACAGTGTGGGTACATTACATGGCTGTGGTGTGTGGTACAGTGTTGCACATTACATGGCAGCACTGTGGTGTGTGTGGTACAGTGTGGGCACATTACATGGCAGCACTGTGGTGTGTGGTACAGTGTGGGCACATTACATGGCAGCACTGTGGTGTGTGGTACAGTGTGGGCACATTACATGGCTGTGGTGTGTGTGGTACAGTGTGGGTACATTACATGGCAGCACTGTGGTGTGTGGTACAGTGTGGGCACATTACATGGCTGTGGTGTGTGGTACAGTGTGGGTACATTACATGGCTGTGGTGTGTGGTACAGTGTGGGCACATTACATGGCTGTGGTGTGTGGTACAGTGTGGGTACATTACATGGCAGCACTGTGGTGTGTGGTACAGTGTGGGCACATTACATGGCAGCACTGTGGTGTGTGTACAGTGTGGGTACATTACATGGCAGCACTGTGGTGTGTGTGGTACAGTGTGGGTACATTACATGGCAGCACTGTGGTGTGTGGTACAGTGTTGGCACATTACATGGCTGTGGTGTGTGGTACAGTGTGGGCACATTACATGGCTGTGGTGTATGGTACAGTGTGGGCACATTACATGGCTGTGGTGTGTGGTACAGTGTGGGTACATTACATGGCAGCACTGTGGTGTGTGGTACAGTGTGGGTACATTACATGGCTGTGGTGTGTGGTACAGTGTTGGCACATTACATGGCAGCACTGTGGTGTGTGGTACAGTGTGGGTACATTACATGGCTGTGGTGTGTGGTATAGTGTGGGTACATTACATGGCAGCACTGTGGTGTGTGGTACAGTGTGGGTACATTACATGGCAGCACTGTGGTGTGTGGGTACATTACATGGCTGTGGTGTGTGGTACAGTGTTGACACATTACATGGCAGCACTGTGGTGTGTGGTACAGTGTTGGCACATTACGTGGCAGCACTGTGGTGTGTGGTACAGTGTGGGCACATTACATGGCTGTGGTGTGTGTGGTACAGTGTGGGTACATTACATGGCTGTGGTGTGTGGTACAGTGTTGGCACATTACATGGCAGCACTGTGGTGTGTGGTACAGTGTGGGCACATTACATGGCAGCACTGTGGTGTGTGGTACAGTGTGGGCACATTACATGGCAGCACTGGTGTGTTGTACAGTGTGGGCACATTACATGGCTGTGGTGTGTGTTTTGGTACAGTGTGGGTACATTACATGGCTGTGGTGTGTGGTACAGTGTGGGCACATATTACATGGCAGCACTGTGGTGTGTGGTACAGTGTGGGTACATTACATGGCTGTGGTGTGTGGTACAGTGTTGGCACATTACATGGCAGCACTGTGGTGTGTGGTACAGTGTTGGCACATTACATGGCAGCACTGTGGTGTGTGGTACAGTGTGGGCACATTACATGGCAGCGCTGTGGTGTGTGGTACAGTGTGGGCACATTACATGGCTGTGTTGTGTGGTACAGTGTGGGCACATTACATGACTGCGCTGTGGTGTGTGTGTAATACAGTGTGGGCACATTACATGGCAGCGCTGTGGTGTGTGGTACCGTGGGGGCATATTACATGGCAGTGGTATGTGTAATAGACTGTGGGTACTACATGTGTGGTACACTATGGGCATATTACATGTGTGGGTATACTACATGGCAACAATGTGGTGAATTTCCTAGCACAGTTTTCTCCCATGAGTTTCCTATGAGCAGTACTCTGTGTCCTGTTCTTGGTGTGTACGTATCGCTGCGTGAACATGTTTTGCAGCGTGAGGCCAGTCTGGTCAGTGTCCTAGTAGCTGGCATTCTTACCCCTGGACACAGAGACTTGGTTGCTCCTGTAGAAAAACCACAAGTTTGGCTCTCTTCCCAATGACTTGTTCTGTCACATGACTGAATGTTTCATGTAAGACAGGACAAGCCGCTGTGTAACTCCAGTCTGTACTCTATAGCAGGGAGCCATGTTATTTGTGCCGTGTGTAAGTTATATTTTTACAAACGTCAGGGGCTGGTAATGATAGAGCTGAGCGGTGCTAGATGCAGTAGGTGCTGCTTATCACTCCTGTCACAGATCCGGCTTGCAGGAGCTTTTTTTTTTCTTTTTTGCCCTTCTCTGATTGATAGAGGAATAATATACTAAGGTTTTCATGACACAAGCAGTTACAGTTGTGCTCAAAAGTTTACATACCCCGGCAGAATTTTTTCTCCACTCATGGTTAGTGGTTGGGTGAAGCCATTTATTGTCAAACTACTGTGTTTTCTCTTTTTAAATCATAATGACAACCCAAAACATCAAAATGACCCTGATCAAAAGTTTACATACCCTGGTGATTTTGGCCTGATAACATGCACAGAAGTTGACACAAATGGGTTTGAATGGCTACTAAAGGTAACATCCTCACCTGTGACCTGTTTGCTTGTAATCAGTGTGTGCAGAAAAGCTGAGTGAGTTTCTGGGGTCCAGACAGACTCTTGCATCTTTCATCCAGCCACTGACGTTTCTGGAAAACAAAAGAATTGTCAACAGATCTGCGGGAAAAGGTAGTTGAACTGCGTAAAACAGGAAAGGAATACAAAAAAATATATCCCAGGAATTGATAATGCCAGTCAGCAGAGTTCAAACTGTGATTAACAAATGGAAAATTAGGGGCTCTGTAAAAACAAAACCGCGGTCAGGTAGACCAAAAAAAAATTGCCAACAAGTGCCAGGAAAATTGTGCGGGATGCAAAGAAAAATACACAAATAACATCAGCTACAATACTGGACTCTCTGAAAACTAGTGGTGTGGCTGTTTAACCCCTTCACCCCCAAGGGTGGTTTGCACGTTAATGACCGGGCCAATTTTTACAATTCTGACCACTGTCTCTTTATGAGGTTATAACTCTGGAATGCTTCAACGGATCTTCGCGATTCTGAGATTTTCTCGTGACATATTGTACTCAGGGTGGATTGATTTAAATCACGCCGATTTAAATCATGATTTAAATCAAATGATTTTTTTCTCTTTAAATCAGATCGATTTAAATCGTGATTTTAATCATGATTTAAATCACTGATTTAAATCAAAAGATTTTTTTAATATAAATCACGATTAAAATCTAAAACTTTCAATCATTGTTCAATTAACTCCACACTTCTAGCTTGGTTTCACTTTCTATAGCTTGGTTTCAGTTTCTTTTTCCATTCAGTTGACATGCCCAAACTTGTTGGATAGTCAGTCAGCAGTACTTGGCTGTAGTAACAATCAAACTTCAGAAGTGATCTGCGTGAGCCATGGCAGGTCGTAAGAGAGACCCTATTTGGGTTCATTTTGTTGAGATGCCAGCAGAGCTTGGAAAGAAAGGTGGGAGAGCAAAGTGCAAATACTGTCAAAAGGATATCCAAGGACTTGTTTGCCGTTTGAAATCACATTATGAAAACTGCAACCAGAAGGGAAATGAAGATGTTGATAGTGATACAACTAATGTCAATGAACCCCCACAGCTTCTTATGCACCAGGACCCTAGCACTAGTGGTAAGTCTGGCAATTACAACCTATTTTAACAGACGTTTTACTGGGATGGTTAAAGTCTATGAAAAGAAAAATTTCTAGCACTAGTTCTGGAGTATAGAATTTAAATTTATGTTAAGGCAATATTTCACAGAAGATTAACGTTAAGTAAAAATAAAAGAGTGTGTATACGCCTATTTTTTTTTTATTGTAGGCTACAATTCACTTTTGAAGTCTGCCAAATTGACCATTTTTTTAAAAAAACATTTTTAAAACTTTTGTGACATAATTTTTTTCAGTTGCTCTGATATTACTAGTATTACAGCAACTTCACCGGAAACTTGAGTAGCATAACTTTTGAGACAGCCCTTATAGGACGAGGACCATTACATTGTTCAAAAAGTTTGTTTCAAAATATTTTCGTTATATTTCTTCAAATACGCAGTCAAATTATATTTTTAATTACTGTGCTTTCAGGGTCAAATATGGCTTGTGCTGCACGTGACAATCAATATCTGGGTACAACTTCAACAAAGCAGCCCAACAAAAAACTTTGCGTGCAAAGTGTAGAAAAATTCCTCTTAAAGACTACGACGAGCCAGAAAGAACATTTTGATGAATTAATTGCTAAATTCATATTTGCAACCAATTCTTCTTTCCGACTAGTTGAACACCCATTGTTTGTACAAATAATCGAAGGAATAAGACCAGGCTACAAACCACCAAGTAGATTTGATATCTCAGGAAAACATCTTCAGGCTGTATACGACAAAGAAAGAGCGGCTTGTACAAAATATTTGAAAGACAAAGTTGTTAACATGAGCTTGGATGGTTGGAGCAACATCCACAACGACCCCATAATTTGCACTTGTGTCACAACAGAAGATGGTGAAACTTACCTTACAGACACAATCGACACATCTGGAAATTCACATACTGCTGAATATTTACTTGAAATTGCTAAGAACTCAATTCACCAATGCCAAGAACAGTTTGGATGTAAAGTAAGGAGCTTAGTTACTGATAACGCAAGCAATGTGGCAAAAATGCGAGCGGAACTGGCACATGAGGATGACACAAATGTCATTACATACGGTTGTTCTGCCCATTTGTTGCATCTTTTGGCAAAAGACCTGCATATTTCGGGTGTCAAGGAACATGTAGAAATTGTTAAATATTTCCGCAATAATCATTTTGCACATGCAACCTACAAGGAAATGGGAGGACTGAAGTTGGTTCTACCACAAGATGTTAGATGGAATACCTTGGCTGAATGCTTGGAACTGTGTATTAACAACTGGTCAAAATTAGTGTCCATTTGCGAAACACATCGGGATAAAATTGATGCTAATATACGAAGCAAAGTATTAAATCTTGGTGTGAAGAGAAATGCCGAGGACCTTTTGGAAAGGTTAAAGCCAATATCTATTGCGTTGGATAAAATGCAGAAAGATACTGCAACCATAGCTGATGCCACAGAAGTTTGGAAAGATTTAGAAGGTTCGCTAGATCGCTTGAACCTCTCAAACAATGTAAAGGTTGCAATACACCACCGCAAGGACCAAGCATTAAAAGAAGAACACTATTTAGCCAATATCTTGCATCCCATGTACAGAGGGAAAAAACTATCTGAGGCGGAAATCAACTCTGCAATGGAGTGGCTCGCCAATACTAACCATGACATTGTGGCAACTGTGCTGAAATTGAAGTGTGAATCTGCACCATTTCAAAAATACATGTTTGCAGATAACGTCGTTAATGAACTAAAACCATTGGACTGGTGGAAGTCGCAATCACTTGTTCTTCCAGCGAAGATAATAAATGTAGCTACTCAGCTACTGACTGCATCGGCTTCATCGGCAGGAGTAGAGAGATTGTTTTCTTCATTTGGTTTTGTGCACACAACAGTCCGAAACCGCTTAGGAACTGCTAAAGCAGGACAACTAGTTTTCCTATTAAAAGTCCTAAATAAACAGTAGGCTTAAAGGACTGATGTATTCACTGAAGATGTTTGCTTACTTCAAACGTTAGAGATAGGCTATTGTTAAAAAGTACTTACTCTCTGTAGTTCAATTCTGATTGTTTAATAGTGCAAATAAAAATTATTAGGTTTCATAATCATCAACTGTTTTAATATTTTTATTTGTGTAAAATAATTTGATTTGCAAAAAGACAAAGTTTTGCTTGTGTACAACTTGATTAAAAAATCCGATTTAAATCAAAAAAATCCGATTTCTTTTTTTTTATTTTTTTAAAAAAAAATCATGATTTTTATCCACCCTGATTGTACTTCACGTTAGAAGTATAATTTCTTCGATATAACTTGCGTTTATTTTTGAAAAAAACACAAATATGGCGAAAATTTTGAAAATTTTGCAATTTTCAAACTTTGAATTTTTTTTCCCTTAAAACAGAGAAATATGTCACACAAAATAGTTAAGAAATAACATTTCCCACATGTCTACTTTACATCAGCACAATTTTGGAACCAAATTTTTTTTTGTTAGGAAATTATAAGGGTTAAAAGTTGACCAGTGATTTCTCATTTTTACAACAAAATTTACAAAGCCATTTTTTTAGGGACCACCTCACATTTGAAGTCACTTCAAATAAGTAAAAGTAAGAGTGGCTGGGACCCTAGGAGGTAGTGACCATGCTATTTTAGAATTTTGGATTACAAGAGGAGGAAGACCTGTGAATACTCAGACTTCAAGGTTAGATTTCAGAAAGGCAGATTTGAAGGGACTCAGAAAGAGAATTGGAGGGATCCAATGGCAGGATATCCTTAAGGACAAAAATGTCCAGGAAGGATGGGACATCTTGAAAAATGAGATTCTCAAAGCACAATCGTTAACAATTCCAAAAAGAGGGAAGAATGGGAAGCATTTAAGGAAACCAGGATGGATGAACACAGAACTTAAACACATGCTAAAAAGGAAGAAAGAAATGTTTATCAAATGGAAAGAGGGAGGCTTATCTAAAGAAGAATATAATGCCATCTGCAGAACCTGCAGGGCACAAATCAGATTATCTAAAGCTGACAATGAATTAAGGCTTGCAAGAGATGTCAAAAGCAACAAAAAAGGATTTTGGGGATACGTCAAAAGTAAAAAAAAAAAAGTCAAAGATGCTATAGGATTTTTACAGGATGAAAATGATGAAATGGTAAGAAAGGATGTTGAGAAGGCTGAACTTTTAAATTCCTATTTTGCATCTGTTTTCTCTCAGAAAGGTAATGTAACATCAACTGATCTTCACTGTCCTATTAAAGGAATAGAAGAATCCAGGATATCTATAAACAGAAAGACAGTGAGGAAACACTTAGCTAACCTAAATGAATTCAAGTCTCCAGGTCCAGATGAATTACACCCCAGAATACTGAAGGAGATAGCAGAAGAAATTCTTGAACCACTGTCCATAATCTTTGAAAATTCTTGGAGAACAGGAGAAGTCCCAGAAGACTGGAGAAGAGCAAATGTTGTTCCTATCTTCAAAAAGGGGAAGAAGGTGGACCCAGGGAACTACAAGCCGGTGAGTCTGACTTCTATACCAGGAAAAATCTTTGAACAAATTATTAAAGAACATGTATGTAAGTACCTGCATAAGAATGAAGTGATTAAACAGAGTCAGCATGGGTTTGTAACTAATAAGTCATGTCAGACTAACTTAATTTCCTTCTATGACAGAATCACTGACTGGGTGGATCAGGGAAATGCTGTAGATATAGTATATCTTGGCTTCAGCAAAGCATTTGACAAAGTATCTCACACAATCCTTATTGAAAAAATGACTAAGTATGGAATAGACAAGGCAACTGTTAGGTGGATTCATAACTGGCTTAGTGATCGGAATCAAAGAGTGGTCGTAAATGGCTGCACATCCAGTTGGAAGAATGTCTCAAGTGGGGTACCACAAGGCTCTGTTTTGGGCCCTGTATTGTTCAACATCTTTATCAATGATTTAGATGAAGGAATTGAGGGTAAACTGATCAAATTTGCTGATGACACAAAGCTAGGAGGGGTAGCTAATACTAGAGAAGAGAGAGAGAGGATTCAAAAAGATATAAATAAACTGGAGCAGTGGGCAGCAACTAACAGAATGGATTTTAACAGGGAAAAATGCAAAGTACTACATCTGGGCAATAAAAATGAAAAAAGCATATACAAAATGGGAGGAATAGGGCTAAGTAACAGCACATGTGAAAAAGACTTGGGTATACTAATTGATCACAGACTGAACATGAGTCAACAGTGTGATGCAGCAGCAAAAAAGGCAAATACAATTCTAGGATGTATCAACAGAAGCATACAGTCTAGATCACATGAGGTCATTGCCCTCTACTCCTCTTTGGTCAGACCTCATCTGGAATACTGTGTCCAGTTTGGGCACCACATTTTAAAAAAGACATCAACAAACTGGAGCAAGTTCAAAGGAGAGCCACCAGAATGGTGACCTGTCTGCAAACCATGTCCTATGAGGAACGGTTGCAGGATTTGGGAATGTTTAGCTTGCAAAAAAGACTGAGAGGAGACTTAATAGCTGTCTACAAATATCTCAAGGGCTGTCACATTGTAGAAGGATCATCTTTATTCTCATTTGCACAAGGAAAGACTAGAAGCAATGGGATGAAGCTGAATGGGAGGAGACACAGATTAGATATTAGAAAAAACTTTTTGACAGTTAGGGTGATCAAGGAGTGGAACAGGCTGCCACAAGAGGTGGTGAGTTCTCCTTCAATGGAAGTCTTCAAACAGAGGCTGGATAGACATCTGTCTGGGATGATTTAGAGAATCCTGCTTTGAGCAGGGGGTTGGACCAGATGGCCCAGGAGGTCCCTTCCAACTCCACCATTCTATGATTCTATGACGGGTCTATATAGCAGAAAATACCAAAAAGTGACACCATTCTAAAAACTGCACCCCTCAAGGTACTCAAAACCACATTCAAGAAGTTTAATAACCCTTCAGGTGCTTCACAGGAGCTGAAGCAACGTGGAAGGAAAAAATTAATATTTAACTTTTTAGCCACAAAAATGATCTTTTACAAACTTTCTTTTATTTTGACAAGGGTAAAAGGAGAAAATGGGCAGATAAAGTTGTTGTGCAATTTCTCCTGAGTACGCCAATACCCTATATGTGGGGAAAACCACTGTTTGGACACACGGCAGAGCTCGTAAGGGAAGGAGCGCCGTTTGACTTTTTCAAACAAATTGGCTGGAGTTGAGATTGGACGCCATGTCGTGTTTGGAGAGCCCCTGATGCGCCTAAACAGTGGAAACCCCCCACAAGTGACACCATTTTGGAAACTAGACCCCCTAAGGTACTTATCTAGATCTGTTGTGACCACTTTGAACCCCAAAGTGTTTCACAAAAGTTTATAATGCCTGGGTATGAAAAAAAAAAAAAAATTTCCACAAAAATGATTTTTTAGTCCCAAATTTTTGATTTTTTCCCAAGGAAATTGGACCCCAAAAGTTGTCCAATTTGTCCTGAGTACGCTGATACCCCATATGTGGGGGGGGAAACTGTTTGGGCGCACGGCAGGGCTTGGAAAGGAAGCAGTAACGTTTTGGAATGCAAACATTCATGGGGGTCATGTTCCGTTTGTAGTGCCCCAGATGAGCCTAAACAGTGGAAACCCCCCACAAGTGACCCCATTTTGGAAGCTAGACCCCCTAAGGAACTTATCTAGATCTTTGGTGAGCACTTTGAACCCCCAAGTGCTTCACACAAGTTTATAATGCCCGGGCATGAAAATAAAAAAGCCTATTTTTTTCTCACAAAAATTATCTTAGTCACTAATTTTTTATTTTCCCATAGGTAACAGGAGAAATTGGACCTCAAAAGTTGTTGTCCAATTTGTCCTGAATATGCTGATACCCCATATGTGGGGGGGGGGACCACTGTTTGGGCGCATGGCAGAGCTCGGAATGGAAGGAGCACCATTTGACTTTTTCCAACCAAAATTGGCTGGAATTGAGATTGGACCCCATGTTGCATTTGGAGAGTCCCTGATGTGCATAAACAGTGGAAACCCCCCACAAGTGACCCCATTTGGGAAACTAGACCCCCTAAGGAACTTATCTAGATCTTTGGTGAGCAATTTGAACCCCCAAGTGCTTCACACAAGTTTATAACGTAGAGCCGTAAAATTAAAAAATCATATTTTTTCCACAAAATTGATCTTTTCACCCCAATTTTTATTTTCCCAAGGGTAACAAGACTCCAAAAGTTATTGTGCAATTTGTCCTGAGTACACTGATACCCCATATGTGGGAGTAAACCACTGTTTGGGTGCATGGCAGAGTTTGGAAGGGAAGGAGCGCCGTTCGACTTTTTCAACGCAGAATTGGCTGGATGCCATATCGTGTTTGGAGAGCTCCTGATCTGCCTAAACAGTGGAAACCCCCCACAAATGACACCATTTTGGAAATTAGACCCCTCAAGGAACTTATCTAGATGTGTGGTGAGCACTTTGAACCCCAAAGTGCTTCACAGAAGTTTATAACGTACAGCCGTAAAATAAAAAATCTTTTTTTTTTTTTTTTTTTTTTTTTTTACAAAAATGATTTTTTCGCCCCCAATATTTTATTTTCACAAGGGTAACAGGAGAAATTGGACCCCAAAAGTTGTCCAATTTGTCCTGAGTACGCTGATACCCAACGTGTGAGAAAACGACTGTATGGGTGCACGTCTGGGCTCGGAAGGGAAGTAGTGACGTTTTGGATTGCAGACTTTGATGGAATGGTCTGGGGGCGTCATGTCGCATTTGGAGAGCCCCTGATGCGCCTAAACAGTGGAAACCCCCCACAAGTGACCCCATTTTGGAAAATAGACCCCACAAGGAACTTATCTAGAAGTGTGGTGAGCGCTATGAAGCCCCAAGTGCTTCACAGAAAATTTAGAACATACAGCCGTAAAAACAAAAATATCATTTTTTTTTTTTTTTTTTACAAAAATGATTTTGTCGCCCCCAGTTTTTTATTTTCCCAAGGGTAACAGAAGAAATAGGACAAATTGCACAATAACTCTTGTGACTTAGAGTACGCTGATACCCCATATGCGGGGGTAAACTACTGTTTGGGCGCATGGCAGAGCTCAGAAGTGAAGGAGCACCATTTGACTTTTTCAACGCAGAATTGGCTGGAATTGAGATCAGACGCCATGTCACATTTGGAGAGCCCCTGATGTGCCTAAACAGCAGAAACCCCCCAATTCTAACTCCAACCCTAGCCCCAACACACCCCTAACCCTAGTCCCAACCCTAACCACAAACCTAACCCTAACACACCCCTAACCCTAATCCTAACGTTAGCGCCAACTCTAACCCTAACTTTAGCCGCAACCCTAACCCTAATGGGAAAATGGAAATAAATACATTTTTTTAATTTTATTATTTTTCCCTAACTAAGGGTGTGATAAAGGGGGGTTTGATTTACTATTTATAGCGGGTTTTTGTGATTGGCAGCTGTCACGCTAAAAGACGCTTTTTATTGCAAAAAGTAGTTTTTTGCATCACCACATTTTGAGAGCTATAATTTTTGCATATTTTGGCCCACAGAGTCATGTGAGGTCTTATTTTTTGCGGGACGAAGTGACGTTTTATTGGTACCATTTTTGAGCACGTGACATTTTTTGATCGCTTTTTATTTCGATTTTTGGGAGGTTAGAATGAACAAAAATCAGCAATTCATGAATTTCTTTTGGGGGAGGCGTTTATACCGTTCCGCGTGTGGTAAAATTGATAAAGCAGTTTTATTCTTCGGGTCAGTACGATTATGACGAAACCTCATTTATATAATTTTTTTTATGTTTTGGCGCTTTTATAGAATAAAAACAATTTTATATAAAAAAATTATTATTTTTGCATCGCTTTATTCTGCGAGCTATAACTTTTTTATTTTTTTCGCTGATGATGCTGTATGACGGCTCGTTTTTTGCGGGACAAGATGACGTTTTCAGCTGTACCATGCTTATTTATATCGGTCTTTTTGATCGCGTGTTATTCCACTTTTTGTTTGGCGGTATGATGATAAAGCATTGATTTTTTTGCTTAGTTTTTTTTTTTTTTTTTTTAAGGGGTTCACTAAAGGGGTTAACTAGTGGGACAGTTTTATAGGGGGGGTCGTTACGGACGCGGCGATACCAAATATGTGTACTTTTATTGTTTTGTTTTTTTTATTTACAGGAAGACATGAATTTATTGGGGAATATATAAATTTTTTTTTTATGATTTTTTTTACCACTTTTTATTTTTATTTTTTTTACTTTTTTACTTTGTCCCAGGGTGGGCCATCACAGTATTTTATCAGATCGCTGCAGGCTTCCTCAGCGCCTGCTCTCAGCAGGCGCTGAGGAAGCCGCCTCCCTGCAGGACCCCGGCGCCATACTGGATCCGGGGACCTGGAGGGAGGACGGACCCTCGGAACAGCGCGACACATCGCGCTGCTCTGAGGGTCACAGGGGAGCGCGCAGGGAGCCCCCACCCTGCGCGATACTCCCCTGTGCCCCGGGTACACCGCGATCATGTTTGATCGCGGTGTGCCAGGGGTTAATGTGCCGGGAGCGGTCCGTGACTGCTCCTGACACATAGTGCTGGGTGTCAGCTGTGATATACAGCTGACACCCGGGAGCGTAGCTGATCGCCCATGACGTACTATTCCGTCCATGGGAATTGGGTCCAGGGTCACATGGACGGAATAGTACGTCTGATGACAGAGAGGGGTTAAAGATGCACAATAAGGAGACACTTGAAAAATGGGCTGCATGGTCGAGTCGCCAGAAGAAAGCCATTACTGCTCAAGTGCCACAAAGTATCTCGCCTACAATATGCAAAACAGCACAGAGACAAGCCTCAAAACTTTTGGAACAAGGTAATTTGGAGTGATGAGACCAAAATTGAACTTTTTGACCACAGCCATAAATGTTAGAATTGGAGAGAGGTCAACAAGGCCTATGATGAAAGGAACACCATTACTACTGTAAAGCACGGAGGTGGATTGTTGATATTTTGGGTATGTGTGAGCTACAAAGGCACAGGAAACTTGGTCAAAGTTGAAGGAAAGATGAATGCAGTATGTTATCTGCAAATACTGAAGGCAAATTTGCGATCATAAGCCCGGAAGCTGTGCATTGGGCGTACTTGGATGTTCCAACATGACAACGATCCAAAACACAAGGCTAAGTCCACCTGTGATTAGCTACAGCAACAAACTGAAAGTTCTGGAGTGGCCATCTCAGTCTCCTGACCTCAATATGATTGAACCACTCTGGTGAGATCTCAAGCACACAGTAGACTGCCCAGGAATGTACAGGAACTGGAGGCTTTTTGCCAAGAAGCATGGGCAGCTTTACCATCTGAGAAAATAAAGAACCTCATCCACAACTGCCACAAAAGACTTCAAGCTGTCATTGATGTTAGAGGGGGCAATACACGGTATTAAGAAATGGGGTATGTGAACTTGTGATCAGGGTCGTTTGGATGTTTTGGGTTGTCATTATGATTTAAAAAGAGAAAACATAGGAGTTTGCCAATAAATGGCTTCACCCAACCACTAACCATGAGTGGAGAAAAAGGTTTGGTGTTATAATTCATATTATGTGAAAAAAGGCCTAGAAAGCCGGGGAATGTAAACTTTTGAGCACAACTGTAATTGTGGGAAGGATGTGATCGTAACTCGCAACTAGCAAAGTTGTATCAGGACATACCACAAGATTTCTGGAACAATGAATGTCCTTTGGAAATGCAAGACCAAAGTGAAGATGTTCCTCTGTAATGTCCTACACCACAAATACCTCATACCAGTTGTCAGGTGGAGGGGTAATGACTTCAAATTTGCTGACACTGGATCTGGGCAGTTTGCAGTTATTAAATTAACCATGAACTCCTTTTTATACCAAAGTATTGTATAGTCAGTAGTGAGGCTTTCTGGCCCAAACTGGGTGTTGCAACAAGACAATGACTGGAAGCACAACAGAAAATCTACTCCATAGTGGCTGAAAAAGAGAAAAGAATCTGTTGCAATGGTCCCTTCAAAGTTCGGACCTCAACCAAGCTGAAATTCGGTGGCAACACCTTAACTCCTTCCTGCAAATAGATGTAACTGATTGCAGTTGATTTCCCATACAGTTGTACACTTGCATCTTTGTATCAAGAGCTAGCTGTTAAAAACAACCAGGCTTCTGCTGAAAATAGCACCGATCCCAGCTCTTTAACCCCTTCATGTGCCGTTGTCGCAGCTGTTAATCTGTCACAGCAGCATTTACATTGTGAGGGGGTGCACCATTCTATGCATCCATCGGTGCTCCTATGACTTGAAAGCGTGTAATAACAGCCGTTCAAAACATTCTATGTACCCCAAAAATTGAAAATTGGTCGGGTCTCGGAAAATAGTGTCACAAGCCAATTATTTTTTCCAAGCACCCATGACGGCACCTTAGTTAGGGTGGGATCCACCCCTATCACTGGACAGAAAGCCAAGCGCACAAAATAAAAAGGCAACTCCCACTTCTTCATTCAATGTGGTGTCCTGTCCTTTGGATGTAGGAACTTTGAGCACACAGCTGGAGCAGCCGGGAATCCTAGAACACCATAGCGTGTTCGATAGCAACCTCTAATAAGAATGGCTGTGAGTACAGAGGCCCAGTTAGGCACTGAAATTCTAAGATAATTCTGGGAGAATCTACATTTGATACTTCTGTACGTACCTAGGTTTTGTGTCAGACCTGGGGGCTTGTGTTTCAGGCGTCCTGGGGCCTTGTGCTTCTGGCTAGTCGTGCAGCCTGTTGTTTCTCGTCCGGCCTGCAGCCTGGTGTGTGGCCTTGCAGCCTGGTCTTTCTTGTTTAGGTACTATGGCTTAGCTGGTTAACCTCTTAGTGACCACCTATTCGTCTTTTTACCGACCTGAGTTATAAGATGGGTGGCAATAAAGCAGCTATCAGCTGTCCACTATAGCTGACAACTTGCTGCATCAGCCACGATTAATTTTGGTACCGACTATAGTTGTTTAACCCCTTAAATGCTTTGGTCAATAATGACTAGAGTTGAGCGAATATGTACGGATTTGGTTGCCGAATATGAATTTGCCATATTCGTGCTATACTGCTACCCAGTTTTTGCCGAATTTGTTTGATGATCGGTTGCGAATATATTCGGTAATTTCTACTCCAATTGACGCCAATGATGTTTGGCTATGTTCGACGAATATTGCAAAATTAATATTCACCGACTAGCGTAATCGGAACTGAATATTTAAAAATTCGTTCAACTCTTAATGACTACAGCATCTAGATGACTGATTAAGAGAGTGGGGCTCCCTCTTTAACCCCTTCCCGACCTACGTAGGCGTCATGGTATAAATCGCGTTCCTGCGGGTCACTGAAAGGTCACCCGACCCGCAGGCACAAGACCCTTTGTGGTTCACCACAGGGGGGTGGCTTAACCCCCACGTGGCTACAATCGCTCTGAAACAGCCAATCAGAGCGATTTGTAATATTTCACCAATGAAATTTGGTGAAATATTACAATCTAGCCATGGCCGATGCTGCAATAGCATCTGCCATGGCTGGAGACTGAGATCCGACCCACACCTGCACCGAGTGATGGCGGCGATCGGCCGCCACCACCTATTGATGGCGGCGATCGGTCGCCGCTGTCATTGTCTGCTCCCCCCGCCTTCCGATCCCCCCCCTCACCTCTCCCGGGACCTGCGATGTCCCTGTGGCCGTCCCGGAGTCCCTCCAGGATATTTCATGGGTGCCGCCATCTTGGAAAATGTCGGGCGCATGCACAGTGCGCCCGCCGGCCGCAGATTCCATTAATTTATTTTGATCACTGTGATAAACTCTCATAGTGATCAAAATAAAAAAAAAAGTAAATAACCCCCCCCCCCCCTTTATCACCCCTTTAGGTAGGGACAAGTAATAAAGAAAATATTTTTTATTTTTCCATTAGGGTTAGAACTAGGGTTAGGGTTAGAACTAGGGTTAGGGTTAGAACTAGGGTTAGGGTTAGAACTAGGATTAGGGTTAGGATTAGGGTTAGGGTTAGAATTAGGGTTAGGGTTGGAATTAGGGTTACAGTTAGGGTTAGGCTTGTGGTTAGGGTTAGAGTTGGGATTAGGGTTAGGGGTGTGTTGGGGTTACGGTTGGGATTAGGGTTAGGCTTGTGGTTAGGGTTATGGTTGTGATTAGGGTTAGGGTGTCTTAGGGATAGTGTTATTGTTAGGGTTGGGATTTGGTTAGGGTGTGTTGGGGTTAGGGTTGTGGTTAGGGATGTGTTGCAGTTAGGGTTGGAGTTAGAATTGAGGGTTTCCGCTATTTAGGCACATCACGAGGTCTCCAAACGTGACATGGCGCCACCATTTATTCCACTCAATTTTGCGTTCAAAAGTCAAACAGGGCTCCCTCCATTCCGAGCCCCGACGTGCGCCCAAACAGTGGTTTACCCCCATATATGGTGTATCAGCGTACTCAGGAAAAATTGCACAACAATTTTGAGGGTCTAATTTCTTCTGTTACCCTTGGGAAAATAAAAAAAATCGGGGACTAAAAAAATTATTTTTGAGGAAAAAAAATTATTTTTTATTTTCACGGCTCTGCGTTATAAACTTCTGTGAAGAACTTGGAGATTCAAAGTGCTCACCACAAATCTAGATGAGTTCCTTGGGGGATCTAGTTTTCAAAACTGGGTCCCTTGTGGGGGGGCACATCATGGGCTTCAAACGTAGCATGACGCCGTAGACCATTCCATCAAAGTCTGCATTTCAAAACGTCATTACTTCCCTTACAAGCCCCGACGTGTGCCCAAACAGTGGTTCCCCCCACAAATGGGGTACCAGTGTACTCAGGACAACAACTTTCGGGTCCAATTTCTCCTGTTACCCTTGTGAAAATAAAAAATTGCGGGCTAAAAAATCATTTTTTGAGGAAAAAAAATGATTTTTTATTTTCATGGCTCTGGGTCATAAACTTCTGTGAAGCACTTGGGGGTTCAAAGTGCTCACTACACATCTAGGTAAGTTCCCTGGGTGGTCTAGTTTCCAAAATGGGGTCACTTGTGGGGGTTTCCACAGTTTAGGCACATTATGGGCTCTGCAAACGTAACATGACGCCCACAGACCATTCCATCAAGTCGGCATTTCAAAATGTCACTACTTCCCTTCCGAGCCCTGACGTGTGCCCATACAGTAGTTTTCTCCAACATATGGGATATCAGCGTACTCGGGACAAATTGGACAACAGCTTTTGCGGTCCAATTTCTCCTGTCACCCTTGGGAAAATAAAAAAATTGGGGACTAAAAGATCATGTTTGTGGAAAAAATATGATTTTCTTTATTTTCATGCCTAGGCATTATAAACTTCTGTGAAGCCCTTGGGGGTTCAAAGTGCTCACCACACATCTAGATAAGTTCCTTGGGGGTCTACATTCCAAAATGGTGTCACGTCAGGGGGATTTCCACTGTTTAGGCGCATCAGGGGCTCTGCAAATGTAACATAACGCACGCAGACCAAAGTCGGCATTTCAAAACGTCACTACTTCCCTTCCGAGCCCCGATGTGCCCGAACAGTGGTTCCCCCCCACATATGGGGTACCAGCGTATTCAGGACAAACTGTACAACAACTTTTGGGGTCAAATTTCTCCTGTTACCCTTGTGAAAATAAAAAATTGCGGGCTAAAAATCATTTTTTGAGGAAAAAAAATGATTTTTTATTTTCACGGCTCTGCATTGTAAACTTCTGTGAAGCACCTGGGGTTCAAAGTGCTCACTATGCATCTAGATAAGTTCCTTAGGGGGTCTAGTCTCCAAAATGGGGTCATTTGTGGGGGAGTTCCAAAGTTTAGGCACACAGGGGCTCTCCAAACACGACATGTTGTCCGCTAACGATTGGAGCTAAATTTTCCATTCAAAAAGTCAAATTTCGCTACTTCCCTTCTAAGCCCTGCCGTGCGCCCAAACAGTGGTTCCCCCCCCCCACATATGGGGTACCAGCATGCTCAGGACAAACTGGACAACAACTTTTGGGGTCCAATTTATCCTGTTACACTTGGGAAAATAAAATATAGCCGGCGAAAAAATAATTTTTGAGGAAAAAAATTATTTTTTTATTTTCACTGCTCTGCGTTTATAAACTTCTGTGAAGCATCTTGGGGGTTCAAAGTGCTTGCTCACTACACATCTAGATAAGCTCCTTGGGGGTTCTAGTTTCCAAAATGGGGTCACCTGTGGAGCGTATTCAGGACAAATTGCACAACAACTTTTGTGGTCCCATTTCTCCTGTTACCCTTGTGAAAATAAAAAATAGCGGGCTAAAAAATCATTTTTTGAGGAAACAAATGATTTTTTTTATTTTCACTGCGTTATAAACTTCTCTGAAGCACTTGGGGGTTCAGAGTGCTCACAACACATCTAGATAAGTTCCTTAAGGGGTCTAGTTTCCAAAATGGTTTCACTTGTGGGGATTTCCACAGTTTAGGCACATCATGGGCTCTCCAAACGCGTCATGGTGTCCGCTAACGATTGAAGCTAATTTTCCATTCAAAAAGTCAAATGGCTCTCCTTCCCTTCTGGGCCCTGCCGTGCGCCCAAACAGTGGTTTATGACCACATATGAGGTATCTGTGTACTCAGGAGAAATTGCCCAACAAATTTTAGGATCCATTTTATCCTGTTGCCCATGTAAAAATGAAAAAAACTGATGTTAAAAGAACATTTTTGTTGGAAAAATTAAAATGTCCATTTTTTTCCTTCCAGGTTGCTTTAGTTCCTGTGAAGCGCCTGAAGGGTTAATAATATTCTTGAATGTAGTTTTGAGTAGCTTGAGGGGTGCAGTTTTTATAAAGGTGTCACTTTTGGGTATTTTCTGCCATATAGACCCCTCAAAGTAACTTCAAATGTGAGTTGGTCCCTAAATAAAATGGTTTTGTAAATTTTGTTGTAAAAATGAGAAATCGCTGGTCAAGTTTTAACCCTTATAACTTCCTAACAAAAAAAAAATTTCTATTTTTTTTTCACAAACGCAAAAAATATCAACCTAAATTTACCAATAACATGAAGCCCAATATGTCACGAAAAAACAATCTCAGAATCGCTAGGATCCGTTGAAGCGTTCCTGAGTTATTACCTCATAAAGGAAAATATTTAGAGTTGAGAGTCCTCAGTGGTTGATACCTTTTAATGGCTAACTGAAAAGATGTTAAAAAATTGCAAGCTTTCGAGACTACTCAGGTCTCTTCATCAGGCAGCCATTAAAAGGTATCAACCACTGAGGACTCTCAACTCTAAATATTTTTCTATCTACTGGCTAACACGGTACAAAGATATACATCTTTACTGTACCTCATAAAGGTACACTGGTCAGAATTGCAAAAAATCGCAAGGTCTTTAAGGTCAAAATAGGCTGGGTCATGAAGGGGTTCACCCCATCGCCACCCTGAGATCTTCATCATGTGCTCCTGATGTTTGCGATGGCAATTCATGGCCAAATAATTATCTTAGAGTCTTCCAGCAATAGTGGCCTGTTCAGAAGTTAGAAACAGGTGGTAAAAATAAACGTCTTCATTACTGTCATGTCAATTGGCAATAATTCCTGAAAAGCACCCGAAGGGTTAATAAATTACCTGAAAGCAATTTTGATTATATTGAAGGGTGCTGTTTTTAAAATGCTATCACTTTTGGGGGTTTCCAACATATAGGACCCCCAAAGTCACTTCAAAACTTAATAGGCCCCTAAAAAAAAATAAGTGCTGTAAATTTTCTTGAAAAAATAGAAAAATAGTGCTACATTTTTAAACATTTTAAAATTCTAACAAAATGTTACAAATGATGCTGATATGAAGCAGGTATGCGGGAAGTTATATTTACTATTGTTTGGGGAGACCCTCCACGACAGCACCATAGAAAACTCCCTGCCCTAATAGGGGCAGGAAACACAGAAAGGTCAAATAGCCCCACCCCACTTCCTCTATCCAGTGATTTTTCCTGTCCCTATGGGGCACGAGGAGGTCCTCCTGCTTTGCTCTGTGGCCGGCGACAGAGACGGTGTAGATTACCTGTGCAAGCCGGGCAGCTGAGGTGATCGCTGCTCCCATCTCCCCCAAACTCGGGACCTTTTCCACCCTTCCTGCGCTTCCGGGCAAAGCAGGGCAGCTGGAGCCGGGGTCCTCTTGGAGCTCCTTGTCTCTCCTCTATCTCGCTCTTCATTCGCGCGTGTCAGGCGGTGACCGGAATTGATGTCAGACGTGGAGTCGCGGTCTGATCATGTCACTTCCAGTTGCATTCCACGGTGGAACGCACCACCGGAAGATGCTCTTGCGAGTACACATGCGCTTGTCGAAGGCATAATGCCGAAACACCAGAGGATTGGCTGGAATCGTCCGCACCTGGGGGCACTTCCATGAAGACGGTGAGGGGGAGGGTCATTCTACCAGGATGATGCGCTGAGATCTCGGCCCCTATATAAGGAGTCCAGATGGAAGACACCACAAGGTAGGACCTTTGCTGTGATAGAGGATGGTTGTTCTTCTTGCACTGCATCTGCAGAACCCAGCGCTGTCCCAAACCCAGTAAGTGCCTGGCTTTGTCTCTCTATCTTTGGAGCAAGAATGTCCTTAGGGGTTATTCTTATGGTCCCTTCTTTCCTCTTTTCAGGGAGACAAGAATCCTGCTCCAAAAAGAAAAGACAAGTTGTCCCTCAAGTGTAAAATCTATCTTAAAAAGTTACTTTCTTCATGCAAGAAATGCCTGTGTCAGGATTACACAGATAAAATTGTTTAAAGAGGAACAGCCCTCTTTCATAGAAGTATTAAGGGGTATAGTTCGCCAGGATGTCCAATCATCCCTAGCCACCTTATCCCAGTCCCTCCCAGTAGCGCCATCAAAGGCGAAAAGGAGAAAGATATCCATAGAGGAGCACTCAGACTCTGACTCTCAGGGAGGTCCAGAATCCTTCACTAGTGAGTGGTGGGAAGGCGAGTCTGTGTCAGAGGCAGATCAGTCTCGGAGCAGTAAAAAAATATTATTTTACATTTATCCAGTGCTCTGCGCTGAGCACTTACTTGAGGTTTCCATCGAAATGTCCGAGTGACGTGATTCAGATGAAACCTCCGAAGGACCCATCTACTATATAATCTTCTAATTCGGTCTGTCTGTAACGGAAATCCCGCGAATTGGCGCAGGATTTGAACCACGCACGCCACCGTTATCGTCGGGAGATCAGCGGCTAGTGCCGCTGATCTCCTGACAGTAGTCGCGGGTCATTTCCTGCCGCATGGAGGTCAGCGGCGATGTAACCGGGAGATACATATTCTAGAATACCCGATGCATTAGAATCGGGCCACCATCTAGTTCACTATGATGAGGCAGCAGTTACCTCTGTTCTGCAATGTCCTTTTTTCAGAAGTGCACAAAACTGTGGTGGACCGCGTTTTTATGCACATCTAAAAAGACTGACACCTCTGGATCATAGGCCAGACAGCATCCACATTGTCTCCACCTACCTAATTTTAGGGAATCTTCTGCCAGGAGTGCTGTCTGAATCACATATTTCAGAAATTTACACGAAAATATCAGTGTAAGCCATCAAGCGCAGAGCGCGGGATGAATGTGAACCGAGCCTTACTGCGATCTTTGGGAAGCAGAATGAATAAATCAACAGCAGGTGAAGAATTGGTTTCATTTATCTTTTTATGCCATTCATTGTGCGGTATAACTGATTAGGTGACTTTATTCTTTGGATAACTGATTAGGTGACTTTATTCTTTGGGTCAGTGCGATTACAGCGATACCAGATTTAGATCAGGTTTTTTTTTTTGGCTGCTGTCATACATGAAAAAAAGCTTTTTTTTTCCTTGTAAAAACTAGTTTTTGCATATCCATATATTGAGAGCTATAATTTTTCAATATTTCCATACACAGTTATGTGATGGCTTGTTTTTTTTGTGGGACGAGTTGACGTTGTTATTGGTACCATTTTCGGACGCAAGACATTTTTTGATAATTTTCTATTCCGAATTTTAGGAGGCAGAATGAACAAAAAACAGCAATTCAGGAATTGCTTTTTTTATGTTGTTCAGCATGTGGTAAAATTGATAAGGCAGCTTTATTCTTTTGGTCAGAACGTTAGCAGCGAAACTACATTTGTATATATTTTTTTATGTGTTGCTCTTTCACACAACTTTCTATAAAATAGTTTTTATTATTTTTGCATCGCTTTGTTCTGAGAGCTATAACTTTATTTACACTGCTGTATGGCTTTTTTTTTTTTTTTTTGTGGGACGTTTTCAGTTATGCCATTTTTATTTTCATTCGTCTTTTTGATCGTGATTTATTCCACTTTGCGGTATGCTGATAAAGAATTTTGTTTTTTTGCCTTTTTTTTTCTTTTTTGGGGGTGTTAACTAGTGAGACAATTTTTTTCAGTCTGATCACTTGTAAAACATAGGAATGTGAGAGCTTTGCTATGCTTTACAAACTGTCAGCACTGCACTGACAGACAAACTGTGTTAGCTCTGGTGACCCGGATGTCGTCTCCCTATGTGGTCACCATAGCAAAGATCAGCCCCTCGCGTGATGATGTCGCCAGGGTGCGATTGGAGTGTAGAGGGGGCTCCCTCTCTCTGCTTGCCTGCTAAATGCTGCAATTTTGATTGCAGTATTTTTGGGAGTTAAATTCCGGAAGCGGTGTGGGCACTGCTCCTGCACTGTGTGCTGGGAGTCAGTTGTAAGAATCAGCTGACACCCAGCGGTGATCGCGCGCACACGACATCTGTGCTCACAAAATCGCCATGACGTGTCCGTACGTTCAAGGTCGGTGTCTACCAGGTGACCTAGAAGTCAAAGGTCATAAAAGGGTTAACAAGTACACAAAAACTAATTAAATCCGAGGAAGAACCCATACACATAGGTGAAATCTGTACATATAGTTTTAGATATCATTCAATCTTTCAATCTTCCTTCCTAAAGCTCTATCCGTTGAACTAAGATATTCTTGGAATCTTTCTTCAGGTGTAAGATCTTAAAGGGGTGCTCCCTCCCTACCAAAAGATTCCTTGGTCATCGTCTCTCAGGTGCTGTCATGGGTGAGGAGAAAAATGATACTTACCGTAATTTTATTTTCCTGCAACCCATGACAGCACCCCTATTTATTCCCTCACTGTAGCTTATGACTTGTGGTTCTCTTCTCAGGGAAGGGCTTGAGTGAACATATAAATAATAACAATAATTAGTATAATTTGGGTGATTCTTACTTGACTTCCTGGAAATCACATTGAAGGAGGAATTGGGAGTTGCCTTTTTATTTTGTTCTTTTGGCTTCATGTCCAGTGATGGGATCAGATCCCATTCTTTTTCAAAAAAATCTAATTATTGGTAAAAAAAAATTCTCACCACTTACTGTAAGTAAAGCAAAATCTGTTCAAGTTTGGTATCTCCGTAATAATACTGGCTTGGAGAATTGCAACGCCCCCTGGGCCGTGGGGTACTCGGTCCGAGTCAGACAGTTCTTTGGGAGGAAGGTCACAGCAGCAACGACCCGGGCCGTGGCCCTGGTGTGCAATAAAATGAGGGAGAGATAAGTTTATAGGGGAATAAGTTCGTGATGCCACCCGTGGTGTTCGGCAATAGAGGGCAGACGCTGCGATTCAAGTCCACTGGGGCGGTTGATGACGCAGCAGAGATGTTACAGCCCTCCACGGGTAGAGCTAGGCCCCAGGGCAGTTATAGGCAGTGTCGGCGTCAGCACCCGGCATACCCAGGCAAGTGCCGGGGCCCTGAGCAGTGGGGGGGCCCACTCGCCGTCGGGCACCCCGGCGCCCGTTAGCAGATGTGGGCGGTGCCAGCGCCGCCACTGGGGCCCCCCGCTTGCTCAGGGCTGAGAGCAGGCACTGAGAAGCCTGCAGCGATGCCAGAGCGATCGCTGGTGTGACAGAGTGCTGTGCACACTGTCACACCAGCGATCTGCTAAAATACAGTGATGTCCCACCCTGGGACAAAGTAAAAAAGTTAAAAAAATAAAAATTGTTTAAAAAAATCATAAAAAAAAAAAAAAAAATCCCCAATAAATTCATTTTTTCCTGTAAATAAAAGAACAAAAACAATAAAACTACACATATTTGGTATCGCCGCGTCCGTAACAACCCCCCCTATAAAACTGTCCCACTAGTTAACCCCTTTAGTGAACCTCTGAAAAAAAAAACAAAGCAAAAAATCAATGCTTTATCATCATACCGCCAAACAAAAAGTGGAATAACACGCGATCAAAAAGACGGATATAAATAAACATGGTACCGCTGAAAACATCATCTTGTTCCGCAAAAAACAAGCCGCCATACAGCATCATCAGCGAAAAAATAAAAAAGTTATAGCTCGCAGAATAAAGCGATGCAAAAATAATAATTTTTTTATATAAATTGTTTTTATTGTATAAAAGCGCCAAAACATAAAAAAATGACATAAATGAGATATCGCCGTAATCGTACTGACCCGAAGAATAAAACTGCTTCATCAATTTTACCACACGCGGAATGGTATAAACGCCTCCCCCAAAAGAAATTCATGAATTGCTGATTTTTGTTCATTCTAACCACCCAAAAATCGAAATAAAAAGCGATCAAAAAAACGTCACATGCTCAAAAATGGTACCAATAAAAACGTCACCTCGTCCCGCAAAAAATAAGACCTCACATGACTCTGTGGGCCAAAATATACAAAAATTATAGCTCTCAAAATGTGGTGATGTAAAAACTATTTTTTGCAATAAAATGCGTCTTTTAGCGTGACAGCTGCCAATCATAAAAACCCGCTATAAATAGTAAATCAAACCCCCCTTTATCAACCCCTTAGGGAAAAATAATAAAATAAAAAAAAAGTATTTATTTCCATTTTCCCATTAGGGTTAGGGTTGCGGCTAAAGCTAGGGTTAGGGTTGGCGCTAAAGTTAGGATTAGGGTTAGGGTTGGGATTAGGGTTATGGGTGTGTTAGGGTTAGGTTTGTGGTTAGGGTTGGGACTAGGGTTAGGGTGTGTTGGGTTAGGGTTGGAGTTAGAATTGGGGGGTTTCCGCTGTTTAGGCACATCAGGGGCTCTCCAAATGTGACATGGCGTCTGAACTCAATTCCAGCCAATTCTGCATTGAAAAAGTCAAACGGTGCTCCTTCACTTCTGAGCTCTGCCATGCGCCCAAACAGTAGTTTACCCCCGCATATGGGGTATCAGCGTACTCTGGACCCCAAGAGTTATTGTGCAATTTGTCCTATTCTGTTACCCTTGGGAAAATAAAAAACTGGGGGTAAAAATATCATTTTTTTTAAAAAAAAAATGATTTTTTTTGTTTTTACGACTGTACGTTATAAACTTCTGTGAAGCACTTGGGGCTTCATAGCGCTCACCACACATCTAGATAAGTTCCTTGTGGGGTCTATTTTCCAAAATGGGGTCACTTGTGGGGGTTTCCACTGTTTAGGTGCATCAGGGGCTCTCCAAATGCGACATGACGACCCCAGACCATTCCATCAAAGTCTGCAATCCAAAACGTCACTACTTCCCTTCCGAGCCCAGACGTGCGCCCATACAGTACTTTACTCCCACATATTGGGTATCAGCGTACTCAGGACAAATTGGACAACAACTTTTGGGGTCCAATTTCTCCTGTTACCCTTGTGAAAATAAAATATTGGGGACGAAAAAAAACATTTTTGTAAAAAAATTTTTTTTATTTTACAGCTGTACGTTATAAACTTCTGTGAAGCATTTCGGGGTTCAAAGTGCTCACCACATATCTAGATAAGTTCCTTGAGGGGTCTAGTTTCCAAAATGGTGTCATTTGTTGGGGTTTCAACTGTTTAGGCAGATCAGGAGCTCTCCAAACACAACATGGCATCCATCCAATTCCGTGTTGAAAAAGTCGAACGGCGCTCCTTCCCTTCCAAACTCTGTCATGCACCTAAACAGTGGTTTACCCCCACATATGGGGTATCAGCGTACTCAGGACAAATTGCACAATAACTTTTGGAGTCTTGTTACCCTTGGCTCTCCAAATGCAACATGGCGTCCAATCTCAATTCCAGCCAATTTTGTTTGGAAAAAGTCAAATGGTGCTCCTTCCATTCCGAGCTCTGCTGTGCGCCCAAACAGTGGTTCCCCCCCACATATGGGGTATCAGCGTACTTAGGACAAATTGGACATCAACTTTTGTGGTCCAATTTCTCCTGTTACCTTTGGGAAAATAAAAAATTAGTGACTAAAAGATAATTTTTGTGGGAAAAAAATAGGATTTTTTATTTTCATGCTCGGGTCACTTTTTGGGGATTTCCACTGTTTAGGGACATCTGGTGCACTGCAAACGGAACATGACCCCCATCAACGTCTGCATTCCAAAACGTTACTACTTCCTTTCCAAGCCCTGTCGTGCGCCCAAACAGTTTCCCCCCCCCCCCCACATATGGGGTATCAGCGTACTCAGGACAAATTGGACAACAACTTTTGGGTCCAATTTCCTTGGGAAAAATAAAAAATTTGGGACTAAAAAATCATTTTTGTGGAAAATTGCTTTTTTTATTTTTCAGACCCAGGCATTATAAACTTTTGTGAAACACTTTGGGGTTCAAAGTGCTCACAACAGATCTAGATAAGTTCCTTAGGGGTCTAGTTTCCAAAATGGTGTCACTTGTGGGGGTTTCCACTGTTTAGGCACATCAGGGGCACTCCAAACACGACATGGCGTCCAATCTCAATTCCAGGCAATTTTAGTTTGAAAAAGTCAAACGGCGCTCCTTCCCTTACGAGCTCTGCCGTGTGCCCAAACAGTGGTTTTCCTCCACATATTGGCTATTGGCGTACTCAGGAGAAATTGCACAACAACTTTATCTGTCCATTTGCTTCTTTTCCCCTTGTGAAAATAAAAAAAAAGTTTGTAATAGATCATTTTTGTGGCTAAAAAGTTAAATATTAATTTTTTCCTTCCACGTTGCTTCAGCTCCTGTGAAGCACCTGAAGGGTTAATAAACTTCTTGAATGTGGTTTTGAGTACCTTGAGGGGTGCAGTTTTTAGAATGGTGTCACTTTTGGGTATTTTCTGCTATATAGACCCCTCAAAGTGACTTCAAATATGATGTGGTCCCTAAAAAAAATGGCTTTGTAAATTTTGTTGTAAAAAATGAGAAATCGCTGGTCAACTTTTAACCCTTATAATTTCCTAAAAAAAAAAAATGTGGTTCCAAGATTGTGCTGATGTAAAGTAGACATGTGGGAAATGTTATTTCTTAACTATTTTGTGTGACATATTTCTCTGTTTTAAGGGAATAAAAATTCAAAGTTTGAAAATTGCAAAATTTTCAAAATTTTCGCCATATTTGCGTTTTTTTTTCAAAAATAAACGCAAGGTATATCGAAGAAATTTTACCACTAACGTGAAGTACAATATGTCACGAGAAAACAATCTCAGAATCGCGAAGATCCGTTGAAGCGTTCCAGAGTTATAACCTCATAAAGAGACAGTGGTCAGAATTGTAAAAATTAGCCCGGTCATTAACGTGCAAACCACCCTTGGGGTTAAGGGTTAAGACCCTCTAAGGACCAGATGTATGTATCACGGTAGGAGAAACTGTATGGTTCAATGAGGGTGTATTTGTTTTTCTCATGACTGTATAGTTTGGAGAATAAGTATTTGATACACTGTCAGTTTTGCAAGTTTTCCCCCATATAAAGAATGGAGAGGTCTGTAATTTTTATCGTAGGTAAACTTCAACTGTAAGAGACAGATTCTTAAAAAAAAATCCAGAAAATCACATTACGTGATTTTTACATAAATAATTTGCATTTTATTGCATGAAATAGTATTTGATACAATAGAAAAACAGAACATAATGTTTGGTATAGAAACCTTTGTTTGCAATTTCAGAGGTCAGACGTTTCCTGTAGTTCTTGACCAAGTTTGCACACACTACATTGTAGCAGGGAATTTGGCTCAATCCTCCATACAAATTTTCTTCAGATCTTTCAGGTTTTGTGGCTGTTGCTAGGCAACATTGAGTTTCAGCTCCCTCCAAAGATTTTCTATTGGGTTCATGTCAGAAGACTGGCTATGCCACCCTGGACCTTGAAATGCTTCATACGGAGCCTCTCCTTGGTTGGCCTGGCTGTGTGTTTTGGGTCATTGTCATGCTGGAAGACAGTTACGACCCATCTTTAATGCTTTTACTGAGAGAAGGAGGTTGTTGGCCAAAATCTCTCGATATATATATGACCCCATCCATCCTCCCTTCAATACAGTGCAGTTGTCCTGTCACCTTTACAGAAAAGCACCCCCAAGGTATGATGTTTCCCCACCATGCTTCACAGCTGGACTGTGTTCTAGGGGTTGTACTCATCCTTCTTCTTCCTCCAAATACGTCATGTGCAGTTGATACACAAAAATTCTATTTGGTCTCATCTGACCACATGACCTTCTCCCATGGTCATTGGCAAACTTCAAACGGTCCTGGACATGTGCTGGCATGAGCAGGGGGAATTGCGTGCCCTGCAGGATTTAGTAATGTTTGAGACTGATCTCAGCTCTCTTCAGTTCATTGACCGGGTCCTCCTGTGTAGCTCTGAGGTAGGTATCCTCCATGTGTAGTTTATTTTGGAGTTTTCTGTGCTCACCTATTCCTTAGGCTAAGTGCACACGTTTGCAGAATGTTTGCAGAATATTCCTGAGCAAAACCAGACTTTTTTCGCGGCAAAAACGCGAGTTTTTTTGCGCGGTTTTGGTGCATTTTTTTTTTTGCGCGGATTTGACGCGTTTTTACCGCGATTTTTTCCTGAACTTTCTAGGTCAATAATATAGCGGGAAAAACGCTAGAATTCCACAAAATTAATGGACATGTTGCTAGATTTTCCGCGATGCGTTTTTTTCGCGGAAAAAAACGCACCATGTGCACAAAAATTGCGGAATTCATTCTAAATGATAGGATGCTTAATACATGCGTTTTTGACGCGTTTTTTTTCCGCGAAAAAACGCGAAAAAAACGCAAATATTCCTGAACGTGTGCACATAGCCTCACTGATAGTGACTGAAATGGCAGGTAGTTCTGGACAAGGTCGCTTGTAGCCTTAGGCTGGTTAAATATACCTTGATGTTGTTCCAAGTTTTGTGGTTATACAAGTCGAATATTTCATATCTGAATGGAGCCTTTAATGTCAGGGAATAATATCTCACAGTAGTCAGTGTAAGACGGGGTGGAGAATCTGTAGCAAAGCCACATGTAGTGCAGCCTGAATCATTCTTACACAGTAAAGGCTTCTGTGGTTTAAAAAAAAAAACAACAATTATTCCATTATATTTGTTCCAAAATCTTGCTGTTTGTATTGACGTTATTTTTTTTTTAATTAAAAAATGTATTCTAGTATAATGCTCTTTTTGCACTAAGTTTTTTGCCTATTGTTATATGCATGTGCCTGAAGTGGGTGAGAGACAGGTTTTTTTTTTTTTTTTAGTGAAAGTTTACAAATCTCTGTGAAGTCAAATTATCACCTGTCCTGGCAAGAGGCTACTTATAAACCAGCAGGAATGGATAGTTAATGAAAATAGAACTGGTAATTTATTTATCTAAGCACTACAGAAAATAATGGAAAAAATAATGGTAAATCTAAATAAAGGCCTTATTTTATTTTTTCTCACCCTTTATAATGTATTTTTGATGCTAAGATTACTCCATAACCAAGGGTCCAAAGTCATTACAGATGCTGGAAGGAAAGCTCTGCTATCAGAGATCATTGTAGCGCACCTTTGGTAATTTGTATTGGGCCAGGGGCAATGGCTCATGCTTTACCTTCCAGGCGTTGGATAGATTCCTGGATTTTGTTTGACATTTGCTTTCCACAATTGCAATAATAAAATTACTCCCAAGTATCCTTAGGTGTGAGGCCAGAACAAATGCTGTTCAGATTGATTTAATGTCCCTTACTGAAAGCGAAATCTAATATTCCTTCTACAGAACATTATTCTTCACTTTCTAACTGATGAAGAAAATGATCTACAAATTATATACCAATTCTAATGTGAAAATAATTAAAGCAAATGTATTTTAAAGGGAGCTATATGTGGGTGTCTCATTCAAGGAGCCTACTGCTGCTCTATTCTTACTCCATGCTTTATACTGCAGTTCAGTATTTCTGTGCATTTAAGAAACAAGTAAACCTAAGGGCTTGTACTCGTGCTGCGTTTTTGCATAGTTTTCAAGAATAAAAATGCTGCACTTTACAGGACCAGCAATGGGAATGAGCTTACTGAAAATTGCGGATTTGAATCATCAGGGTATCTTCAAATCTGCAGCATGTCAATTCTAGCATTTTCTTGACAGCATTCACATTAATTGGAGGGAAAAAACCAGGTCAAAAATTTACGTAATTTTAGGCAACTATTTTTCCTGCTGGCACTCTTTTTTTTTTTTTTCTTTTGTGCAGAAAAATCTACTGCAAATACTCAGTGTGCATATACCCTGGATTGTCCAGTTACTTGGTAACTTGATAATCATGGTATTGCATTGTGATATTGCATCAATATAACGGTTAATGAGGTCGTAGGGTGACCTATTATATTATTAACAGTCCAAGCAAAAATTGCACTCTTTCGATTTTTGTTTCCATGCTTCTTTGGCTCAGTAGGCTTCATCTACAGTTTGGCTATGTACATCGCTAAAATGGTGGCACGATGGTAAGCTGCACAATTTTGGGGGGTTTAGTGTGGAGTCGCAGTATAGCTCTATCACTAAGGGGTGTCAGTCAGTAAAGTAACATGTTGTAATACAGGGAATGTAGGTACGTAATCGGAGGCTGGAAAGTGTTCGGAAGAGGGAGTCTGCTGCCTGAGCCCTTTGGCCAAAATGTAGAGTGAACTAATAGGTCATGATGTTTCCTACTTTTGCATACAAGCCTAGGAAATGTTTGCTTGGAAGTGAGTTCTGCCTACCGGTAATTAAAAAAAAAAATTGAAGAATATTCCACCACTAACTACTGAATAAGATAAATTACTCTGCTTTAATATGTAATAATGATCCACTAGGAAAAAAAAATAATCAAAGGATGCGTTTCAAAGTATCGCTATAGTTATCCTACACTAGCATAGGTCACATTACATGGGGTAGCTGTAAAGTGCCAATTTAAGTATATTTTAATTTGTAAATTGCTATGATGGTTTCATACAAAATATATTGAAGCCTTTGTTGAATGTTTACATAGGAGAGACCTGTTATAAATAGTGTTAATGTAATAATAATAATAATTTTATTTCTATAGCGCCAACATAATCCGCAGCACTTTACATTATAGAGGGGACTTGTACAGACAATAGACATTACAGCATAACAATAAACACAGATCAAAGTAGATACCAAGAGGAATGAGGGCCTTGCTTGCAAGCTTACAATCTATGAGGAAAAAGGGGAGACACAAAAGGTGGATGGTAACAATTGCTTTCATTGTTCGGACCAGCCATAGTGTAAGAATCGGGTGTACATGTAATTCTGCATGAACCAGTTAACAGCCAAAGTATGTAACAGTACAGACACAGAGGCTATTAAATGCATAAAGCGGGTGAGAACAAAATACGAGGTACCTGATTATGGTAGAAAATTTTTTTTGAATGGGCCAACAGGGATAGTTAGGTTAATGCGTTGAGGCGGTATGCCAGTCTGAACAAATACGTTTTTAGGGCACGCTTAAAACTGTGGGGATTGGGGATTAATCGTATTAACCTGGGTAGTGCATTCCAAACAATTAGCGCAGCACGTGAAAAGTCTTGGAGACGGGAGTGGGAGGTTCTGATTATTGAGGATGCTAACCTCAGGTCATTAGCAGAACGGAGGGCACGGGTAGGATGGTAGGCTGAGACGAGGGAGGAGATGTAGGGTGGTGCTGAGCCATGGAGTGCTTTGTGAGTGAGGGTAATAAGTTTGTACTGAATTCTGTAGTGGATGTGTAATGACTGGCACAAGGTAGAGGCATCGGTATAACGATGTACTGGCATTTAGGCTAAGTTCACACGTTGCGGAATTGCCGCGGAAATTTCCGCGGCAATCCCGCACTTCTCTGCCGCGGGAAATACGCATTTTTTTGGTATGCGTATTCCCGCCAGAAACTAGCGTTTTGCAAGCGTAATTAGCTTGCAGAATGCTAGCGTTTTCCTAGTGATCTGTAGCATCGCTTGGAAAACTGATTGACAGGTTGGTCACACGAGTCACACATAGTGTTTGACACGTGTGACCAACTTTTTACTATTGATGCCGCCTGTGCAGCATCAATAGTAAAAAGATCTAATGTAAAAATAATAAAAAAAATAATAAATAATGATATTCTCAGCTTCCGGCAGTCCCCGCAGCCTTCCCGCCTCTCAGGGACGCTCCCGGCCTATCGCGTTCTCAAGGATGCATTGCGACAGACCCCAGATGACGTAGCATCACGCGAGACCGCAACGTCATCTGGGTGATTCTCGCAATGCATTACTGGGAACGGGAGCGTCGCTGAGAGGCGGGAAGGCTGCGGGGGCCGCCGGAAGGTGAGAACATCATTATTTTTTATTTTCATTATTGTTTTACAAGGGATATGGTACCCAGGGCCTGGAGGAGAGTCTCCTCTCCTCCAGACCCTGGGTACCATCCGCACATGAACCGCTTACATTGCGCGGAGATCACGCGAAATTAATGAACATATTGCTTTTTTTTCCGCAAAGCGTTTTTTTCGCGGAAAAAAACGCTGCATGTGCACAAAAATTGCGGAATCCATTTAAATGAATAGGATGCTTAATGCTTGCGTTTTTTTCGCGTTTTTGCCGCGGGGAAAAAACGCGAAAATTGCTGAAGTGTGCACTTAGCCTTAAAGTTAATGGGGCAGAAAAGGCATGTTTCAGACTCTTGGACTGAACTGTGCTCACAATATGTACCATTTGTATGCATTATGTAAAACTTCTCCTTTGGATGAGGGAATGGAGACAGATCTTCTCAAATTGCTGCTATTTGTACTATTGCACATCCTTTGCATACAAAGAATAAGCATCTGAAACAAAATTGGAGATGACTTTCTTATCTTTGACATTGATGCCCCTTAAGTGACATTTTATTTAATTGTACAAGTTACTTATAAATAGATGTGGGATTTTAACCACTTAACCCCCGGAGCATTTTTCAGTTTTGCGTTTTCGTTTTTTCGCTCCCCTTATTCCCAGAACCATAACTTTTTATTTTTCCGTCAATATGGCCGTGTGAGGGCTTGTTTTTTTACAGGATGAGTTGTACTTTTGAACGACACCATTGGTTTTACCATTTCGTGTACTAGAAAACAGGAAAAAAATTACAAGTGCGCTGAAATTGCAAAAAAAAGGGCAATCCCACACTTGTTTTTTTGTTTGGCTTTTTTACTAGGTTCACTAAATGCTAAAACTGACCTGCCATTATGATTCTCCAGGTCATTACGAGTTCATAGACACCAAACATGTATGGGTTCTTTTTTATCTTAGTGGTTAAAAAAAATTCCAAACTTTGTTAAAAAAAAAAAAATTGTGTCATTTTCCGATATGATACCATTTTGGTGCAGATGCGATATTTTGATCGCTCATTATTGCATTAATGTTGTGGTGACCAAAAGAACGTTATTCTGGCGTTATGACATTTTTTCTCGCTACGCTGTTTAGCGATCAAGTTAATTCTTTTTTTTTTTTATTGATCGGGCGATTCTGTAAACAGCGATACCCAATATTTGTATGTTTGATTTTATTTTTATTGTTTTATTTTTAATGGGTCGAAAGAGGGGTAATTTCAACTTTTATATTTTACTTTTTTAATATTTTTAAAAGCATTTTGTTTTTATTTTTGGCATGCTTCAATAGTCAGCTGCCGCTACCCAATCGGCTCTGCTAAATAGAGGCGATGAGCCGATCGCCTCTATATAGCAGATTTACTCACTTGCTATGAGCGCTGATCACTGGGTGGCGCTCACAGCAAGCCAGCACTGACAACCATAGAGGTCTCAAGTAGACCTCTGGCTGTCATGCCAACAAACCGGTAACCCGCGATCACGTGACTCAGGTCAACGGTGAGCGTATTTCCGGTGTGCTTGCCGGAAGACCTTGTTAAATGTCGCTGTCAGCGTTTGACAGCGGGATTTATCTAGTTAATAGCCGATGGTGGATCGCGATTCCATCCGCGGCTATTGCGGGCACATGTCAGCTGTTCAAAACAGCTGACATGTCATGTCATGTCACCGCCCGAGCCCACATCAAAGGGAGAGGAGTCCAACATCGGTGCAAATGAACGCCCAATGTCAGAAAAGGGGTTAAAGATATACAGTGGGGGAAATACGTATTTGATCCCTTGCTGATTTTGTAAGTTTGCCCACTGACAAAAATATGAACAGTCTATAGTGTAGGTTAATTTTAACATTGAGAGATATCAAAAGTAAAATCCAGAAAATCACATTGTATAAATTATATAAATTTGCATTTTGCAGTGGGAAAAAAGTATTTGATCCCTCTGGCAAACAAGACTTAATACTTGGTAAAACCTTTGTTGGCAAGCACAGCAGTCAGACATTTTTTGTAGTTGATGATGAGGTTTGCGCACATTCAGGAGGAATTTTGGTCCACTCCTCTTTGCAGATCATCTCGAAATCATTAAGATTTTAAGGCTGTCACTTAGCAACTTGGAGCTTCAACTCCCCCATAAGTTTTTTTTATGGGATTAAGGTCTGGAGACTGGCTAGGCCACTCCATGACCTTAATGTGCTTCTTTTTGAGCCACTCCTTTGTTGCCTTTGGCTGTATGTTTTGGATAATTATCTTGCTGGAAGACCCTGCCACGACCCATTTTTTAATGTCCTGGCGGAGGGAAGGAGGTTGTCAATCAGGATTTTAAGTTACATGGCTCCATCCATTCTTTCATTGATTCGGTGAAGTAGTCCTGTGCCCTTAGCAGAGAAATATCCCCAAAACATAATGTTCCCACCTCCATGATTGACAGTGGGGACGGTGTTCTTTGGGTCATAAGCAGTATTTCTCTTCCTCCAAACACGGCGAGTTGAGTTAATGCCAAAGAGCTCAATTTTTGTCTCATCTGACCACAGCACCTACTTCCAATCACTCACAGAATCATCCAGGTGTTCAGTGGCAAACTTCAGACAGGCCTGCACATGTGCCTTCTTGAGCAGGGGACCTTGTGGGCACTACAGGATTTTAAACCTTTGCGGTGTAATGTGTTACCAATGGTTTTCTTGGTGACTGTGGTCCCAGCTGCCTTGAGATCATTAACAAGTTTCCCCCTTGTAGTTTTAGGCTGATCTCTCACCTTCCTCATGATCAAGGATACCCCACGAGATGAGATTTTGCATGATGTCCCAGATCGATGTCAATTGACAGTCATTTTGTATTTCTTCCATTTTCTTACTATTGCACCAACAGTTGTCTCCTTCTCACCCAGATTCTTACTTATTGTTTTGTAGCCCATTCCAGCTTTGTACAGGTCTATGATCTTGTCCCTGTCATCCTTATAAAGCTGTTTGGTCTTGCCCATGTTGTAGAGGTTAGTCTGACTGCTTAATGGAGTCTGTGGACAGGAGTCTTTTATAAAGGTGACTATGTAAGACAACTGTCTTTAATGCAGGTAACAAGTTGATTATCAGCGTCTAACTGGTCTGTAGGATCCAAAACACTTAATGGTGGTAGGGAATCAAATACTTATTCCTCCCACTGTAAGATATGCTTATTCATGAGGAGTAACGTTATTTTTGGCCATTGTATGACATATGTCCTGCATTTACCTTAGTTTTCTCCTTTGTGATCTTTTTCTCTAATCCTCAGTTGGGTCATTCCATGGTAACTTACGTTACAGTTACAAACCAAAAACTGACACTGTTCTTTGAAGGAAGCCACAAAAATGAGTGAATGTATATTGTACATTAAACTATTCTCAATAGATTTCAACACAGTTTGATTTTTCAACAATTAAATTAAATACAAAATACAGTGTTATTACTTGGTAACTTGCGTTACAAAAAAAGGAAAGGCAATTGTCCATCATGATACTGCCAAATTATCTGTTCTAGTAAACAGGGGAGAAGCACTATTTCTCTAGTAGCCTTCCACGACAGCATAGGACAAGGAGACATCCTCCTATACAGCATAGGACAGCATAGGAGGATGTCTCCTTGTCCTATTGGGGGACAGGAACACAGAGAGGTTAAAAACCCCTCCCACCTCCCAATAACCAGTGTTTTCCTGTCCCCCTTGGGGCATGGAGAGATCCGGGATCGCTGTGTGGCCGGCTGTAGCAGCGTTACCTGAGGAAAGTTCTTGGCGGGCAGTGGTGGTCGGGGCCCTGCGCCTTCCTCCTCTGTCCTGCTCCCGTCTTCTTTGGATCCGGGACCACCCGAGCTGGCCTCCCTGCGTCTCCACTGGGGATAAAGCGGGCCAGTTCTCCCCGCCGGAGGCCTCCTGCAGCTCTCCGGCGTCTTCCCCTTCATGTGCGCTGCTCTAACTCGGAAGTGGTAGGTCACTTCCGGGTTTTGCGTTCCACCTGTGGAACGCACACCTCTTCCTGTCGGGAGATATGCTGAGCGGCGCTGGAGCGCACGCTAATGCCTGCGCCGGGACCGGAGGGGGAGGGGGATAACGATATTGCGCTGGGCAGCGCCTATATTTTACATATACAGTCAGGGCCAGAAATATTTGGACAGTGACACAATTTTCGCGAGTTGGGCTCTGCATGCCACCACATTGGATTTGAAATGAAACCTCTACAACATAATTCAAGTGCAGATTGTAACGTTTAATTTGAAGGGTTGAACAAAAATATGTGTTAGAAAATGTAGGCATTGTACACATTTCTTTACAAACACTCCACATTTTAGGAGGTCAAAAGTAATTGGACAAATAAACATAACCCAAACAAAATATTTTTATTTTCAATATTTTGTGGCGAATCCTTTGGAGGCAATCACTGCCTTAAGTCTGGAACCCATGGACATCACCAAACGCTGGGTTTCCTCCTTCTTAATGCTTTGCCAGGCCTTTACAGCCGCAGCCTTCAGGTCTTGCTTGTTTGTGGGTCTTTCCCTCTTAAGTCTGGATTTGAGCAAGTGAAATGCATGCTCAATTGGCTTAAGATCTGGTGATTGACTTGGCCATTGAAGAATGTTCCACTTTTTTGCACTCATGAACTCCTGTGTACCTTTGGCTGTATGCTTGGGGTCATTATCCATCTGTACTATGAAGCGCTGTCCAATCAAGTTTGCAGCATTTGGCTGAATCTGGGCTGAAAGTATATCCCGGTACACTTCAGAATTCATCCGGCTACTCTTGTCTGCTGTTATGTCATCAATAAACACAAGTGACCCAGTGCCATTGAAAGCCATGCATGCCCATGCCATCACGTTGCCTCCACCATGTTTTACAGAGGATGTGGTGTGCCTTGGATCATGTGCCGTTCCCTTTCTTCTCCAAACTTTTGGCTTCCCATCATTCTGGTACAGGTTGATCTTTGTCTCATCTGTCCATAGAATACTTTTCCAGAACTGAGCTGGCTTCTGGAGGTGTTTTTCAGCAAATTTAACTCTGGCCTGTCTATTTTTGGAATTGATGAATGGTTTGCATCTAGATGTGAACCCTTTGTATTTACTTTCATGGAGTCTTCTCTTTACTGTTGACTTAGAGACAGATACACCTACTTCACTGAGAGTGTTCTGGACTTCAGTTGATGTTGTAAACGGGTTCTTCTTCACCAAAGAAAGTATGCGGCGATCATCCACCACTGTTGTCTTCCGTGGGCTCCCAGGTCTTTTTGGATTGATGAGTTCACCAGTGCTTTCTTTCTTTCTCAGGATGTACCAAATTGTAGATTTTGCCACTTCTAATGTTGTAGCAATTTCTTGGATGGGTTTTTTTCTGTTCTTGCAGCTTAAGGATGGCTTGTTTCACCTGCATGGAGAGCTCCTGTGACCACATGTTTCCTTCACAGCAAAACCTTCCAAATGCAAACACCACACCTCAAATCAACTCCGGCCCTTTCATCTTCTTAATTGAGAATGACATAACAAAGGGATTGCCCACACCTGTCCATGAAATAGCCTTGGAGTCATTTGTCCAATTACTTTTGGTCCCTTTAAAAACAGGGTGGCACATGTTAAGGAGCTGAAACTCCTAAACCCTTCATCCAATTTTAATGTGGATACCCTCAAATGAAAGCTGAAAGTCTGAACTTCAACTGCATCTGATTTGTTTTGTTTCAAATTCATTGTGGTAATGTCTAGAACCAAAATTAGATAAATGTTGTCTCTGTCCAAATATTTATGGACCTAACTGTATAAAGCTCCCGAAGACGTCACCAGGTAAGCTACCCCAACCTGTGCCTGCCATGGAGACGTCCAGCCCTACACCTGCAGAGCCCAGCGCTCCCCCAGCCACCGTGTCGGGGAAGGGTTGCTGTTATGTTTCGGTAACTGAGGAGAAATAGCAAAAGCCGTAATACACCAGAGAGGCTGGAACCTATTGAATTGCAGTAACCTGAACTAACCACACAACTAGAGGTAGCCGTGGAGCGTTCCTACGGTGATCCTAGACACCTCGTCACAGCCTGAGAGAGAACTACACCCAAAGAAAATAGGAAGCCCCCAAACATGTAATGGCGGTTAGACAAGAAGAAAGCACGGACACAGACAAAGTAGAATGAGCAAATGCAGACAGAAAAGTACAGGAAAGAATTCTGACTGCAATCTAACAAAACCCTAACAAAAATATCAACACTTCTGATTGCCAAAAAACCTGAGATCACACGATCTCATCCACCTAAATCTGATCTCTGGTGTAACAAAAGGCTATTCAGCAAATAAAAAGTAACAAAAGAGCAAAGCAAAAGTGCAGACACAAACGGAGCACAATTGCAGCGCCAGACCCCCAAAAGGGGACAGGCTGCAGTCCACTGCAGGCAGCAAACCAGCAGAGAAAATCAAACAGAGGAAAAAAAAAAGCAAACACTTATCTGAAGGAGAGCAGGAAACTAGCAGTGCTTCAAGCAAGACCAGAAGGAACAATTGATAACCGGCAAGGCTGCTGGGAACGCAGGTCACTTATATCCTACCATTCAGCGCCAGCTGAAGGCCATTCAGTAATCAGTTCATTGCCCTCAGCAACCACCGGAGGGAGCCCCAGCTCAGAAGCCGCCTCCAGCATATTCACAACAGATCCCCCCTTAAAAAAGGTTCTCTGCAATTCCCGCTCTTACCCATCTCCCTCTATTACAGGGAGAAGTAGCTACCCAGAGACCTTCAAATAAACGGAACAAACGTGCAATCTGCACTCTCAAATTGCCACTAAAGTGGGATAAAAAACTGTGCCAAAAATGCACAGATAAGGTTGTTAGAGGCGAGCACCCCTCTTTGCTAGAAGAGATACACACGTTGGTGAAACAGGAGGTGCAGACCTCCCTGGCCGCGTTTTCTCCTCCACCCCCTCCACCACCATCACCCTCACCTGGTCCACCTCACCCTAAAAAGAGGAAGTTTCAGGAGGAGCAGTCAGATTCTGAGTCCGACATCTCCCAGGGGTCATCCACATCTAAATGGGAAAATTCTTTATCCCACAAAAATGCTGAAATCAGGAAATATCTTTTCTCTTCAGAATATACCGAAGAGCTGGTGAGTGCTATCCGTAGAACCATGGGGTTGGAAGACCAACCAGCCCCTCATTCTATTCTGGATGAAATGTTTGGTGGGACCCAGGCGGAAGAGCCGACAGGCTTTCCGGTGCATAAAAGCATATCTGACATGGTAAATCGGGAGTGGGATCTCCCGGAAAAACGTCTAACGACCACCGCAGATTTTAAAAATAGATTTCCCCTTGACGAAAATTCAATCAAGTGGGATATACCTAAAGTGGACGTACAAGTAGCAAGAGTGGCGAAAAAAACGGCCCTGCCATTTGAGGATTCCTCTCAGCTAAGGATCCCATGGACAGGAAAATTGAAAGCCTCCTTAAAAAATCGTGGGAGACCTCCACCTATGCCCTCAAATATAACATAGCGTCCACCTGCATTGCCAGATCTCTATATCGCTGGCTAGAGGAATTGGAGAACCACATCTCCCAGGGCACTCCACGGGTGATTTGCTGGATTTGTTACCTATTCTTCACAAAGCAACAGGATTTCTAGCTGATACCTCAATGGAGTCTATTCGCATTGCAGCTAGAAACCTGGTCCAGACGAATTCAGCCCGGCGAGCACTCTGGCTTAAGATGTGGAGCGGGGATGTCTCTTCCAAAATAAAATTATGCTCTATTCCCTTTAAAGGAGACTATGTATTTGGGCCAGCCCTAGATGAGATCTTGGAAAAGGCCACTGATAGGAAAAAAGCTCTCCCAGAGCAAAGGCCGCCAAAAAAGCGTGTTTTTCGACCCTCCCAAACTCAATCCTCTCAATACAGAGGTGAAGGGAAGATGGAGCTATACTAAAGGGAAACCCAAGAATATCCTTGTTCCCCAACAAACTCAGCAGGAGAAACAATGACTCCAATCCGGTGGGGGGGAGACTCTCGAACTTTCTAAGCCGTTGGCAAGAAATTTCCAACAGCCAATGGGTGTTAAATGTGATAAGAGAAGGTCTCTTGATAGAGCTCGAGACTCCCCCTCCCCCAAAGTTGAGAGTAACCTACCTTCTATCCCGGGAGGCCCAAGCTCTGATCTCAACAGAGTTACAACAGGTGATAGCCTCAGGCGCCATATCTCCAGTCCCGGCAAACGAGCAGGGAAAGGGTCATTACTCACAAATTTTTTTGGTGAAAAAAACGTCAGGGAAGGCAAGGGTTATAATAAACCTGAAAACCCTCAATCAGTCGGTAACCTATCAGAAATTCAAGATGGATTCAGTAAAAACTGCTATCCCCTTGATTACTCCTCATTCCTTTATGGCAACAACAGATTTAAAAGATGCCTATTTTTATATTCCGATACATCCCCTGCATCGGAAATATCTGAGATTTGCAGTCCGGCTGGGTCACGAAGTACTACACTTCCAGTTCAAAGTGCTCCCCTTCGGGATTTCTTCAGCCCCCAGGGTATTTTCAAGGATCATGTCAGAAGCAGTGGCACACATTCGGGGACAAGGCGTAGCTATAGTTCCTTATTTGGACGACCTTCTAATCATCGGTCCCTCCGCCGAGATGCTCAAAGCACGGGTTGCCAAAGCTCAAGACATCCTGCAGAACCTTGGGTGGATTATCAACACAAAGAAATCTCAGCTCCAGCCCACGAAGATAATAAGATTCCTAGGGATCCTCCTAAACTCAGAGAAGCAGAGATCGTGCCTACCGGACGACCACCGTCAGAATCTAATAGACAAGGTCTTATCCTTCAAAAAACAGAGATCACCTTCTCTACGAACAGCCATGTCTCTGTTGGGATCAATGACGGCCTGCATACAATCAGTTGCATGGGCTCAAGCCCACTCCAGAACTCTGCGTGCGCACATCCTAGAGAATTGGAACGGGATTCCTGCCTCTCTGAACAAGATGATCCCGACTCCAGCGAGAGTCAAAGCCTCCTTTGCGTGGTGGTTAAATCTAAAAAACCTCCGCAAAGGAGTACTCTGGTCTCAGACACCCCTGGTAACAGTAACTACCGACGCAAGCCTAAAGGGCTGGGGAGCAGTGATCCTTCAGACACCTTTCCAAGGCCTCTGGAGTCATCAGGACAGTATCAAGTCCTCCAATTACAGAGAACTAAAGGCTGTACAAAAAGCCTTTCAGGCAGCGGGCCCTCTATCAGGTCATCATGTAAAAGTACTCTCGAACAATATGACCACGGTGGCTCATCTCAAGCTTCAAGGGAGCCCCAAATTCAACAGTCTGAGAAACGTTTCAAACCAGATCTTCAACTGGGCCGAAGCTCATCTCTCCTTATCGGCAGTTCACCTAAAAGGCTCAGAAAACTCTCAGGCAGACCATCTGAGCCGTCAGGACATACATCCAGGGAGTGGAGCCTAAAAAAGGAAGTCTTCTCACTCACGGAGATGTGGGGCCATCCCGAGGTGGACCTGATGGCCTCAGTCCAAAATGCCCAGGTCAAAACCTTCTTTTCACTAGATCCAGGAGATGGATGCCAAGGTGTGGATGCCTTCAGCCGCTCCTGGAATTTCCGGCTAGCCTATGTGTTTCCCCCAATACCTCTATTGGCAAGGACCCTTCGGAAAATTCGGGACGATCAAGTCCCAGTCATCCTAGTAGCACCAGCAGGGCCAAAGAGAAGTTGGTTCCATCTCATCTTAGAACTCCGGGCGGGAGGTCCAGTCTTCCTACAACCAGTGGACGACCTTCTTCAACAAGGGCTTTTTCATCATCCAAATCCCCAAAGGCTGAACCTAGCAGCCTTGCTGCTGAAGCCCAGGTTTTGAGATCAAAAGGCCTCTCGGATTCAGTAATTGCCACCTTGCAAAAATCCAGAAAACCAGTAACTAATGCCATTTACAACAAAATCTGGAAGAAGTTCTCCTCCTGGTGCCATTCTGATACACCAGACCCGTTCCACCCCAATATATCCCAAATTCTGGACTTTTTACAAAAGGGATTAGACCTAGGCCTCAAACCAAGCACATTAAAGGTCCCGGTGTCTGCATTAAGCGCTGTATTCGACCAAGACCTAGCCTGCCATAAATGGATTAAGAGATTTATGGTCTCAGCGCTCAGACTGAATCCCAGGAAACAATCCTTCGTCCCACCATGGGACCTAAACCTAGTGCTCAAAGGTCTTATGGGTCCTCCCTTTGAGCCTCTAGCCTCCTGTTCTCCTCAACTACTCTCGTATAAAGCGGCCTTCCTGGTCGCAATTTCGACGGCTAGAAGAATAGGAGAATTACAAGCCCTCTCAATCAGAGAACCCTATCTATCCATAACAGACGACTCAATCACATTTCGACTTGAACCGTCATTTTTGCCAAAGGTAGTATCAGACTTTCACCGTTCTCAAGACATAATCCTTCCTTCATTTTGCCAAAATCCAGCGAACTTGAGAGAACAGGAGTTTCATACCCTGGACGTGAGAAGAATAATACTTCACTACCTGGAATTTTCTACAGCTTTTAGAATCAACCAACATCTTTTTATCCATCTATATGGTAAAAATAAAGGTAAAAAAGTGGCAAAAAACATGATTGCCACTTGGATAAGGAAAGCCATAACTGAAGCATACTTAGCTCAGAATTCATCACCGCCAGCGGCCCTAAAGGCCCACTCCTGCATCCTGGGCAGAGAGAGCTGGAGCCTCTTCAGAGCAGATTTGTAGGGCTGCGACATGGTCTTCCCTTCACACCTTCACAAAACATTATAGATTAGACTTTTGGTCCAATCGGGACCTACTTTTTGGCCGGAAGGTACTTCAGGCCGTAGCCCCCCCCTTAATGAAGAATTGGTTGGTATACCTCCTATGCTGTCGTGGAAGGCTACTAGAGAAAAAAGAATTAGAACCTACCGGTAATTCGGTTTCTAGTAGCATTCCACGACAGCACCAATTCCCTCCCGAATTTCTTGGATTAAGTTCTGAGAATACTAAGGTAACCGTTCCTAAATGTGGTTGTAAAACACTGGTTATTGGGAGGTGGGAGGGTTTTTTAACCTCTCTGTGTTCCTGTCCCCCAATAGGACAAGGAGACATCCTCCTATGCTGTCCTATGCTGTATAGGAGGATGTCTCCTTGTCCTATGCTGTCTTGGAATGCTACTAGAAACCAAATTACCGGTAGGTTCTAATTCTTTTTTTTTATTGTATTAAAACACCATAGTCCAAGCAACTTTAACAAATTTATTTTAACCTCTCAAGTTAAATGCAACAGTTTTTATAACAAGAAATGTAGGCAACTTACGTTACAAAGCTGATGGTAACTTGCGTTACAATGAGTTACCTTCATAGGAAAAACACTGTTTGTAACGTAAGTTACCATATTATGTTGTAACATAAGTTATCATGGAATGACCAGTTGTACCTGAGCTGGTAGGTGTAGACTAGCTGCTATGATTTCTCCCATGCACAGTTCACGGCGACTTGAGGGATTCCTGCTCTCCTTTGTTTACATGGCATTTGGGATTCTGCATGGAGGACATTTATGCAGGGTTATTGAGCTGTGTAGCTGTAAATCCAGCACTTATTGTAGATAAATTATTGTGCTTCTCCCCTTTCCTCTCTCATCTCGATAGACTCCAAAAGGCAGCTGTAGTCAGATGCCTCTCATTTGTTTTGAACAGGATGTTTGAGTGAAGGATGAGTTTTCTTTTGGAGTCGAGGGGAGGGGGTGAAGTGACCCAGAAGTTTAGAAAGCAGCATCTTTCTCGAAACCGATACATTACAAATTTCCTACGTATATTCATCATTGCTATTGATTTATGCAAAGTTTGTTGAAATGGCAATGATCATTTTAATATTCTCATGTGGAGAAGCCTCTAAGCTTTCATTACTAACGTATGACAATGTTGCAAAGTTTAGGCCTAGCAAAGCTCTCTTTAACCCCTTAACGACCAAGCCATTTTGAAGGTTAATGACCAGGCCAATTTTTACATTTCTGACCACTGTCTCTTTATGTGCTTATAACTCTGGAACGCTTCAACGGATCTTGGCGATTCTGAGATTGTTTTCTCGTAACATATTGTACTTCATGATAGTGGTAAAATTTCTTCAATATAACTTGCGTTTATTTATGAAAAAAATGGAAATATGGCAAAAATTTTGCAATTTTCAAGCTTTTAATTTTTATGCCATTAAATCAGAGAGATATGTCACAAAAAATAGTTAATAAATAACATTTCCTACATGTCTACTGTGTTACATAAGCACAATTTTGGAACCAAAATTTTTTTTTGTTAGGAAGTTATAAGTGTTAAAAGTTGACCAGCAATTTCTCATTTTTCCAACAAAATTTACAAAACCATTTTTTTAGGGACCACCTCACATTTGAAGTGAATTTAAGGGGTCAATATGACAGAAAATACCCAAAAGTGACACCATTCTAAAAACTGCACCCCTCAAGGTGTTCAAAGTCACATTCAAGAAGTTTATTAACCCTTTAGCTAGTTCACAAGAATTGAAGCAATGTGGAAGGAAAAAATGAACATTTAACTTTTTTTCCCAAAGTGTTTCTTTCGACACAATTTTTTTAAATTTTATCAAGGGTATCAGGAGAAAATGAACCACAATATTTGTTGTACAATTTCTCCTGAGTACACCGATACCCCATGTGTGGGGAAAACCAATCTTTAGGCGCACAGCAGTGCTCAGAAGGGAAGGAGCTTCATTTGAGATTTTGAATGTCAAATTGGCTGGATAGAGAGTGGACACCATGTCGCGTTTGGAGAGTCCTTGATGTACCTAAACAGTGGAAACCCCCCACAAGTGACCCCATTATGGAAACTAGACCCCCCACGGAACTTATCTAGATCTGTGGTCAGCACTTTGAACCCCCAAGGGCTTCACAGAAGGTTATAACGTAGAGACGTAAAATTTAAAAATCATATTTTATCCACAAAAATGATCTTTTCACCCCCAATTTTTATTTTTCAAAGGATAAAAGGATCCCAAAAGTTATTGTGCAATTTGTCCTGAGTACGCTGATACCCCATATATGGGGGTAAACCACTATTTGGGCGCATGGCAGAGCTCGGAAGGGAAGCAGCGCCATTTGACTTTTTTGTCTGGAATTGAGATTGGACGCCATATCGCATTTGGAGAGTCCTTGATGTGCCTAAACAGTGGAAACCCCCCACAAGTGACCCCATTTTGGAAACTAGACCCCCCAAGTAACTTATCTAAATGTGTTGTGAGAGCTTTGAACCCCCAAGGGCTTCACAGAAGTTTATAACGTAGAGCCGTAAAATTAAAAAATCATATATTTTCCACAAAAATGATCTTTCCACCCCCAATTTTTATTTTCCAAAGGGTAACAGGACCCCAAAAGTTATTGTGCAATTTGTCCTGAGTACGCTGATACCCCATATATGGGGGTAAACCACTATTTGGGCGCATGGCAGAGCTCGGAAGGGAAGCAGCGCCATTTGACTTTTTTTGTCTGGAATTGAGATTGGACGCCATGTCGCATTTGGAGAGTCCCTGATGTGCCTAAACAGTGGAAACCCCCACAAGTGACCCCATTTTGGAAACTAGACCCCCCCAAGGAACTTATCTAATTGTGTTGTGAGAGCTTTGAACCCCCAAGGCTTCACAGAAGGTTATAACGTAGAGCCGTAAAATTAAAAAATCATATCTTTTCCACAAAAATGATCTTTCCACCCCCAATTTTTATTTTCCAAAGGTTAACAGGACCCCAAAAGTTATTGTGCAATTTGTCCTGAGTACGCTGATACCCCATATGTGGGGTAAACCACTATTTTGACGCATGGCAGATGTCGGAAGGGAAGGAGCGCCGTTTTCAAATGCAGACTTTGATGGAATGGTCTGCGGGTGTCATGTCACGTTTGGAGAGCCCCTGATGTGCCTAAACAGTAGAAACCCCCCACAAGTGACCCCATTTTGGAAACTAGACCCCCCAAGGAACTTATCTAGATGTGTGGTGAGCACTTTGAACCCCCAAGTGCTTCACAGAAGTTTATAACATAGAGCTGTGAAAATAAAAAAATCATATTTTTTTTCACAAAAATAATTTTTTGCCCCCAAATTTTTATTTTTATAAGAGTAACAGGAGAAATAGGACCCCAAAAGTTATTGTGCAATTTGTCCTGAGTACGCTGATACCCCATATGTGGGGGGGAACCACTATTTTGATGCATGGCAGAGCTCGGAAGGGAAGGAGCACTGTTTTTGAATACAGACTTTGATGGAATGGTCTGCGGATGTCATGTCGCGCTTGGAGAGCCCCTGATGTGCCTAAACAGTAGAAACCCCCCACAAGTGACCCAATTTTGCAAACTAGACCCCCCAAGGAACTTATCTAGATGTGTGGTCAGCACTTTGAACCCCAAGGGCTTCACAGAAGTTTATAACGTAAAGCCGTGAAAATAAAAAAAATCATATTTTTTTCCACAAAAATTACATTTTTGCCCCCAAACTTTTATTTTTATAAGGGTAACAGGAGAAATAGGACCCCAAAAGTTGATGTGCAATTTGTCCTGAGTACACTGATATCCCATATGTGGGGGGAACCTCTGTGATCGCCTTACTGCGATCTTTGGGAGGCAGAATGAACAAATCCACAAAAGGTGAAGAATTGGTTTTATTTTTTACACCATTCCTCGTGCGGTATTAGTGATTAGGCGACTTTATTCCTCGGGTCGGTGCGATTACAGCAATACCAGATTTATACCCTTTTTTCATGTTTAGCTTCTGTCACACACTAAAAGATGCTTTTTTTTTTGGAAGAATTTTTTGTTAGAAATTTTTGCATCGCCGTATTTTGAGAGCTATAATTTTTACATATTTCGTCCGACATAGTTATCTGTGGGCTTATTTTTTGCGGGACGAGCTGACGTTTTTATTAGTATCATATTCGGGCACATAACGTTTTTTGATCGCTTCCTATTCCGATTTTTGTGGAAGCAGAATGAACAAAAACCAGCAATTCAGGATTTTTTTTTTTCTCCTCCGTTCCGCGTGTGGTAAAATTGATAAAGCAGCTTTATTCTTCGGGTCACTACGATTACAGCGATACCTCATTTATATATTTTTTTATCTTTTGGCATTTTTTTTACGCCATAAAATTTTTTATAGAAATATAATTATTTTTGCATCAGTTTTTTTCCGCGAGCTATAACTTTTTTATTTTTTCGCTGATGATGCTGTATAGCGGCTTGTTTTTTGCGGGACAAGATGACGTTTTCAGCGGTACCATGATTATTTATATCCGATTTTTTGATAGCGTGTTATTGCACTTTTTCCAAGCGGTATGATGATACCGCTTGGAAAAAGTATAATTTTCTACTTTTTTTTTTTTACGGCTTTCACTGAAGCGGTTAACTAGGGTTACGCTTTTATAGATGGGATTTTTACGGACGCGGCGATACCAAACGTGTATTTTTTTTTTTTTGTTTTTTTATTACATAAAAATGTGTATTTTTTAGTGGAATTTTTTTACATTTTTTTTTACAATTTTTTTTAAAAAAATCCTTTTTTTTACCTTGTCCCTTTATGGGACTTTCACTTTTTTACTTTTGGTTGCAGGTACAATGCATTGCAATGCTCCAGCATTGCAATTCATTGTACCTATAGTGAAAGCTGCTGTGACCATGGTCACAGCGGCTTTCCGTAGCTAGATGACCTGGAGGTTGTCATAACAACCCCCGGGTCATCAAGGCAGAGATCGGGCCCTGCAAATACATTGCGGGGCGCCGATCTGAGGCAGGGGGAGCTCCCGACCCTCTGCCTCCCCCCCCTGAGCGCTGCGATCGCGCTCGATCGCAGCAGTCAGGGGGTTAACAGCCAGGGGCGGCGGGGGCGCCACTCCTGGCTGTCAGTGCAGGAAGCTCGGCCACTGCAGCGCTGAGCTCCTGCACTGATCGGGCAGAAGAGGCTGAAATTTCAGCCTCTTCTGCCTGATCGCTGCTGTGTTTGGTAAGTCACATTGACTGACCAATCACAGCGCTGTAGGTGCGGAGACTGACTGCAAAGGTCCCCCACCACTTGCTGTGCCTGTCAGCTGTCTGTGACAGCTGTCGGCACTGAACTACCACTGCGTGTTTACATGCAGTGGTAGTTCAAAGGCATGACGTGCACAGTCCGTCAATGTGCCAAAACTGACACCTTGTCATGACGGACTGTGCACGTCATTGGACATTAAGGGGTTAATGACGCTCTAAAATTCCTTTGTTTATTTTTTGTTTTTCAATCTTTATTGTACCTGTGAAAAGACCATTACATACTAGATGACTATGATACATTGACAGGTAATTTGTGACAAAATGTGTTTTCTCTGTGGACTGAATGTCTGTAGATGCCTGAGATCTGGTTTATAAATCTGAGGCTTTGGTCACTCCTGCATTTTGCAATTTTGGTTGCCTGTAGAATTCATGCACAGTATGGATACAGTAAAGATGTATATCTTTGTACCGTGTTAGCCAGTAGATAGAAAAATATTTAGAATTGAGAGTCCTCAGTGGTTGATACCTTTTAATGGCTAACTGAAAAGATGGTAACAAATTGCAAGCTTTCGAGACTACTCAGGTCTCTTCATCAGGCTGAACTAATACAAAATCTGAAGAATATAAATATGTGATTCTTCAGATTTTGTATTAGTTCAGCCTGATGAAGAGACCTGAGTAGTCTCGAAAGCTTGCAATTTGTTACCATCTTTTCAGTTAGCCATTAAAAGGTATCAACCACTGAGGACTCTCAACTCTAAATATTTTTCTGCACAGTATGGAGGCATTGTTATAATGAATGCAGACTGCACCCGAAGGAGCCCATTGTCTGTAAAGGAGTCTTTCTATTTTTTGATTTTTTTTTAATCCTTGTTTTTATTGAATACAAAGATTTTTTTTTTCCTTACATACATACAACAATGCAAACATTACCTGGGGAGTATAAGTCAAAACATCTACTCCAGAAATTGCATTGGTTGATAGAAGAATAAGTCAAAACAAGAACTGGGAAAGAGGGGAGGGGGGGAAAGTATGTAAAAAAAAAAAAAAAAAAAAAAAAAAGGGTATTTTTTTTACCTATCGGACACCTAACATGGGTGCCTATCTTTAAGCTCAGGCCCACTGACACCAAAGTTTACCCCCAACACCTAGAAGTGACCCCATGCAGTGGTTCCCCCAGAGATATATAGGTGTCTCTCCCAATAGTAGCTGCTCTTGATACCAGACTGTTGGTTGAAAACAGGTTTTAATGTCATCCTGGATGCGTTATGGAAGCAGAGAAATGAAGCATTCCCAAGTTTCAAAAAAGGAATGCACCCTTTCCTTTTTATGCAAGGAGGCCTCATCCCAATCCATCTGAAGCAGAAATGACAGTTTTTCTAAAAAGAGCTTGAAAGGAGGGGCATGGTCATGAATCCATGTCTGCAGAATGGCCTTAGTACCTGCTGCCACCACCAAATGTAGTAGTTTACGTGACCCTGACGAGCAGGTGTATTTATATGGTTCTAAACATCCAAAAATGGCCCATACAGGTTCGTCAGGAGCAAAGTTGGTCAGATTTGTACTGGTGAATCGTCGTATTCTCTCCCAAAATGGTCTGATGACTGGGCATGCCCATAGGCAATGGAACAAGTTGGCCTATGGGTTGCGGCATTTGAAACATTTGGAGATTGTGTACAGCCCCATTCTATGACCCTTTTGCGGAGTGAGGTAGAATCTATGACAGATTTTCAATCTCATTTTTAGAAAACGAACTGAGGGGAGGAATTTATAGGCTTGATCTAGAGCTTTCAGAATGGTGATCCAGGACAGGCTGGAGTCCTCAGTTTGTCATTTTGTTAGCAGAAATTGGGATTGATCATAATCCAGGGCTACATGGATGAATTTGTAGTTGGTGGCTATTTGGCCAGACGAAGAATTAGACTTGGTGAACCATCTAAGCAGGCATGGTCTCCACTCGTGCTTAGGAAAATGTGCTAGTATTTTTGTTACGTAACTTTTACCTTATAAGTATTGGAAGGGAGGGAATATGGCGGTGGGGTATTTACATTGCAACTCCCCTATTGAGTATATCCGTCGTTCCTTGAGGTGGACTAGGTGTTTAACCCCTTTCCGACATCGGGCGTCATAGTATGCTGATGTCGGAATCCCTCCCTTTCATGTGGGCTCCGCCGGACATGTGCCCGCAATAGCCGTGGGTGGAATCGCGATCCATCCGCGGCTATTAACTAGTTAAAAAGAAGGACCTGCACATCTAAGCTAGTGTGAATAGGCGCCAACCAAAAAAAGCATATACCGTATATACCCATGTATAAGTCGAGATTTTCAGTCCATTTATTAGGGCTGAAAGTCCCCCTCTCGGCTTATACGCGGGTCATATACGGGTGTCGGCGGGGGAGCGGGGGTGTCGGATCATACTCACCCCTCCGCCGTCGCGGTCTCTGCAGCCCCCCCTACTTCTCCCACGATCTCCGGCTCCTTCCTGCAGCTGTCACATGGCACCGCTCATTAAAGTCATGAATATGCACATATTCATGACTTTAATGAGCGGTAGCACGTGACCGCTGCAGGACTGAAGCGCTGCGGAGAGCGCCGGGAGAAGAGGAGAGGCTGCAGGGACGCGCGGCGGAGGGGTGAGTATAGTGATATTTACCTGTCCCTCGGTCCACCGCAGCGCACTGCTCCCTCGGTCTGACTCCTCTGTGTGTGAATGATCAGGCAGAGGGCGCGATGACGTCGTTAGTGCGCGCCCCGCCCCCTGCCAGATCATTCTCACACAGAGGAGTCAGACCGAGGGAGCAGTGCACTGCGGTGGACCGAGGGACAGGTAAATACCTCAGGTGCCGGGGTCCTGAGCGAGCGGTGACACCCCGCCTGCTCAGGACACCGGCACCTGGCCCCCAGCGACGAGAGGTGAGTATGTCATTTTTTTTTTTTTTTTGCAGCAGCAGCATATGAGGCCTATACTATGGGGCATAATTGTGCAGCATATGGGGCATAATATGGAGCATATGGGGGCATAATCTGGAGCATATGTGGGCATAATCTGGAGCATATGTGGGCATAATCTGGAGCATATGGGGGCATAATATGGAGCATATGGGGGCAAAAGCTGTGGAACATATGGGGCATAATGTGGAGCATATGGGGGCATCATGTGGAGCATATGGGGGCATAAGATGTGGAACATATGGGTCATAATCTGGAGCATATGGGGGCATAATATGGAGCATATGGGGGCATAAGCTGTGGAACATATGGGGCATAATCTGGAGCATATAGGGGCATAATATGGAGCATATGGGGGCATAATATGGAGCATATGGGGGCATAAGCTGTGGAACATATGGGGCATAATCTGGAGCATATGGGGGCATAATATGGAGCATATGGGGGCATAAGCTGTGGAACATATGGGGCATAATCTGGAGCATATGGGGGCATAATATGTAGCATATGGGGGCATAATATGGAGCATATGGGGGCATAATCTGTGGAACATATGGGGCATAATCTGGAGCATATGGGGGCATAATCTGTGGAGCATATGGGGCATAATCTGGAGCATATGGGGGCATAATCTGTGGATCATACGGGGGCATAATCTGGAATATATGGGGGCATAATCTGTGGAGCATATGGGGGCATAATCTGTGGAGCATATTGGGCATAATCTGTGGAGCATATGGGGGCATAATCTGTGGAGCATCATATGGGGGCATAATCATTTTTCACCCTAGGCTTATACGCGAGTCAATAAGTTTTCCCAGTTTTTTGTGGCAAAATTAGGGGGGTCGGCTTATACATGAGTATATACGGTAAGTCAAAAAGATTAAGCTTTGCACCATAACTTACCAAGAATGATTACTAGAGCATAGGAATTGCATTGCTGCCATAGAAAATGGGAATTTTTTTAAAAAAAAGCGCTATATAGTGTATATATGGAATATGTATCTGCAAAAATTGCTATGAAAAAATGAAGGTTCTTAGCGCATAGATTGGCCAATATGTGTGCCCGATTTCCCCCCCATTTTCTATGGCAGCAATGCAATTCCTATGCTCTAGACCAGAGGTCTCAGACTGCATTTCTCAAGGGCAGCAAGCAGGTAATGTTTTCAGGATTTCCTTGTATTGCACAGGTGATAATTTAATCACCTGCACAGATAATGATTCCAGCACCTAGTGCAATGCTAAGCAAATCTTGAAAACACGCACGGTTTGCAGCCCTCGAGGAATTCAGTTTGAGACCCCTGCTCTAGAGTAATCATTCTTGGTAAGTTATGGTGCAAACCTTAATCTTTTTGACTTGTATGCTTTCTTTGGTTGGCGCCTATTCACACTAGCTTAGATGTGCTGGTCCTTCTTTTTGTCTTTTTGTATCAAAGCCTTTTGGACATGTGCACTCACTCCCAATAGCCACAGGTGATTTTAAGCAGATTAGCTGGTCCATAAATTCTAGGCTTTTTTGCCCAAGAGAGGTGACGTTACAGGACAGGGACCCAATTTACGAAGGACACCTTGATGTGGTAATTGGGCACACATATATTGGCCAATCTATGAGCTAAGAACCTTCCTTTTTTCATAGCAATTTTTGCAGATACATATTTCATATATACACTGCGTGCAGAATTATTAGGCAAATGAGTATTTTGATCACATCATCCTTTTTATACATGTTGTTCTACTCCAATCTGTATAGGTTTAAAGCCATCTGCCAATTATGTAAATCAGGTGATTAGCATCTCTGTAATGAGGAGGGGTGTGGTCTAATGACATCAACACCCTATATAAGGTGTGCTTAATTATTAGGCAACTTCCTTTCCTTTGGCAAAATGGGTCAGAAGTTAGATTTGACGGACTTTGAAAAGTCAAAAATTGTGAGATGTCTTGCAGAGGGATGCAGCAGTCTTGAAATTGCCAAACTTTTGAAGCGTGATCACCGTACAATCAAGCGTTTCATGGCAAATAGCCAACAGGGTCGCAAGAAGCGTGTTGATAAAAAAAGGTGCAAAATAACTGCCCATGAATTGAGGAAAGTCAAGCGTGAAGCTGCCAAGATGCCATTTGTTACCAGTTTTGCCATATTTCAGAGCTGCAACGTTACTGGAGTATCAAAAAGCATAAGGTGTGCCATACTCAGGGACATGACCAAGGTAAGCAAGGTTGAAAAACGACCACCCTTGAACAAGAGACATAAGATAAAACATCAAGACTGGGCCAAGAAATATGTTAAGACTGATTTTTCTAAGGTTTTATGGACTGATGAAATGAGTGACTCTTGATGGGCCTGAGGCTGGATCAATAAAGGGCAGAGAGCTCCACTCTGACTCAGACGCCAGCAAGGTGGAGGTGGGGTATTGGTATGGGCTGGCATCATCAAGGATGAACTTGTGGGACCTGTTTGGGTTGAGGATGGAGTGAAGCTCCACTCCCAGACCTACTGCCAGTTTCTGGAAGACACATTCTTCAAGCAGTGGTACAGGAAGAAGTCGGTATCGTTCAAGAAAAACATGATTTTCATGCAGGACAATGCTCCATCACATGCATCCAAATACTCCACTGCGTGGCTGGCCAGTAAAGGTCTAAAAGAAGAAAAAATAATGACATGGCCCCCTTGTTCACCTGATCTGAACCCCATGGAGAACCTGTGGTCCCTCATAAAATGTGAGATCTACAGGGAGGGAAAACAGTACACCTCTCGGAACAGTGTCTGGGAGGCTGTGGTGGCTGCTGCACACAATGTTGATCATAAACAGATCAAGCAACTGACAGAATCTATGGATGGAAGGCTTTTGAGTGTCATCGTAAAGAAAGGTGGCTATATTGGTCACTGATTTTTTTTTTTTTGAATGTCAGAAATGTTTATTTCTAAATTTTGTGTTGTTATATTGGTTTACCTGGTGAAAATAAACAAGTGAGATGGGTATATATTTGGTTTTTATTAAGTTGCCTAATAATTCTGCACAGTAATAGTTACCTGCACAAACAGATATCCTCCTAAGATAGCCAAATCTAAAAAAAAAAACACTCCAACTTCCAAAAATATTAAGCTTTGATATTTATGAGTTTTTTGGGTTGATTGAGAACATAGTTGTTGTTCAATAATAAAAAGAATCCTCTCAAATGCAACTTGCCTAATAATTCTGCACACAGTGAATAGCGCTTTTTTTAAAAAAAAAATTTCCCCCATTTTCTATGGCAGCAATGCAGTTCCTATTCTCTAGAGTAGTGTTTCCCAAACTTCAGTCCTCACGGCCCCCATCAGATCATGTTTTCAGTATTTCCTTAGTATTGCAAGTAGTATCACCAAGGCATCAGGAATTTTCTCACAACACTATGGAAATCCAGAATATATGACCTGTGGGGGGCTGTGAGGACTGGAGTTTGGGAAACACTGCTCTAGAGTAATCATTCTTTGTAAGTTATGGTGCAAACCTTAATCTTTTTGACTTATTAACTAGTTAAATTCCGCTGTCAAACGCTGACAGCGGCATTTAACAAGCGCTTCCGGCAAGCGCGCCGGAACTACGCTCACCGATGACCTGCGTCACGTGATCGCGGGTCACCGATGTCTTGGCATGACAAATGAAGGTCTTGGAGACCTCTATGGTTGTCATTGCCAGCTTGCTGTAAGCGCCACCCAGTGGTTGGCGCTAATAGCAAGAGAGTAAATCTGCTATATAGAGGCGATGTGCTTATCACCTCTATGTGGCAGAGCCGATCGGGTAGTGGCAGCTTCTAGTCTCGCATGGAGACTATTGAAGCATGCCAAAAGTGAAAAGAAAATGTTTTTAAAAATATAAAAAACATAAAAGTTTAAATCGCCCCCCCCCTTTTGCATCATTCCAAATTAAACAATAAAAATCAAAATCAAACATTCACATATTTGGTATCGCCGCGTTCAGAATCGCCCGATCTATCAATAAAAAAAGATTAACCTGATTGCTAAACGGTGTAGCGAGAATAAAAGTCAAAACGCCAGAATTAAGTTTTTTGCTCGCCGCGACATTGCATTAATATGCAATAACAGGTGATCAAAAGATCGTATCTGCACCAAAATGGCATAATTAAAAACTACAGGTCAGCACGCAAAAAATAAACCGTCACCCAACCCGAGATCACGAAAAGTGGAGACGCTGCAGGTATCAGAAAATGGAGCAATTTTTTTTTTCACCACTTAGACAAAAAAGAACCTAGACATGTTTGTTGTCTATGAACTCGTAATGACCTGGAGAATCATAATGGCAGGTCAGTTTTGGCATTTAGTGAACCTAGTAAAAAAGCCAAACAAAAAACAAGACCACTTTTTTTTGCAATTTCACCGAACTTCGAATTTTTTTCCCATTTTCTAGTACACAACATGGTAAATAACCAATGGTGTCGTTCAAAAATACAACTCTTCCTGCAAAAAACAAGCTCTCATATGGCCATATTGGCGATAAAATTAAAAAGTTATGGCTCTGGGAAGAAGGGGAGTGAAAAACGAAGATGCATAACCAAAGTAAGCTCTGGGAGTTAAGGGGTTAATAGATGTTATACCCTGAGAGTGCCATCGATAGAAGACGGGGTGAGAAGGTCCATTTTGAAAGTGAGGGTTACCAACGAGTGGAAGAAGGAAGGACACCAAGGGGGAGAACCGAAACTGTCGGTGTATCTTTTGCCATGCCTTTTATGTAGACATCAAAAGTGGGTTAACTCGTAGTTCAGCTGACAACTCAGTATAAGGGAGGTGTAAGAGGGTAGGGAGAGCTAGCCCCCGGGGTGAGGCAGCACTCCAAGTCATATTGGGCGTAACAAGACGTGCCTCCTAGCCAGTCCACCACCACGCGAATAGGAATGCTAAATTAGTGTCTAATATCAGGGAAGTTTATCCCCCATTTCCTCTCAACTGTTGGAGTAATTTGCATGCTATACGGGGCTTTTTTCCCTCCCAGATAAATGAGTGGTATAGATAATTGATCCGTTTCTCTTTAGGAGCTAAATAAATTGGGAGAGTATGGAAGAGGTATAGAAATTGTGGAAATTCTGTCATTTTAATTAAATTGGCTCTGCCTAGCAGGGCTGTGGAGTCGGAGTTAGGTTTGGTTGGAGTCGGTGTCGGTAGAAATGTACCGACTCCAGCTTTAAAAAAAAAAATGTATTAATATTCATAATTGAACTTTCATATGAATTTTATAAATGTTACTCAAATATATATGTTCTATCAAACTATGAACAACAGTGATAAGCAGTTCTGCTGGAGATAGAGACATTTCTAAAGCCTGTGTCTCACATAGCGATACACCAGCGATCCTGACAACGATCAGGATCGCTGGTGTATCGGTACATGATCGCTGCTGAGCTGCCAAACAGGCAGCTCAGGGCAGCGATCAGCACAGCGACACTGCGGGTAACATCGCTTAGTTACCCGCAGTGTACGTTGGATACCAGCGCCCTGATGCAGGGAGCTGGTAACCAAGGTACACATCGGGTTTCCAGGCGCTGCGCGGTGCCTGGAAACCCGCTGTGTACCTTGGTTACCAGCTGCCTGCATCAGGGCGCTGGTATCCAAGGTACATGTCGGGTTTCCAGGCACAGCCCCGCTCCTGAAAACCCGATGTTTACCTTGGTTACCAGGAGATCGCTGGTCTCCTGCCTGTCACACACAGCGATGCGTGCCTGACAGCGGGAGACCAGCGATCAAAAAAAATGTCCTGACATTTCTGACACGACCAGCGATTCACAGCAGGGGCCTGATCGCTGGTACGTGTCAGAATAGTGAGATCGCTGCTGAGATCGCTGTTTAGCAGCGATCTCGGTAGCGATCTCGCTATGTGAGACGGGCCCTTTACTTCTTGTGTGTCACTGTTCTCCACTGCCCTTATCTAATCTTATACTTGGTTAACCTCATGCTGCCCCAACCCCCCTACTTACAATGTATGAAACTGAAAGTGAAAATGTGTTGCAAATTCTTAGTAGTAAAGCTCCTCCTCTAGACTAGATGTTTACTTGGTGTGAGTCTTCCTAGCATCTCACAGCTGCTACTCGGAAGAGGAAGACTGTAAGAAGTATTATCCTTTCAACAAACTTTGCATCAGTTAACTGTGAGTACATGAGGAATAACAGTATTACTGACCACTATATCAGTTGTACGACCTGGCAATAATTTTGTACAATTGTTTTTAGGAAAAACAATTGTCATTTGGATTGTGAATGAAGAATTAAAAACCTGAGAATGTCAAAGAAGCGTCACATTAAATCAGCTGTATTTGAACATTTCACCATCAATGATCTAGACGAAAACAAATGCTGTGAAGCCAAGATCAGTGCATATTCAGGCAAAGATAAAAATGCTCCTACCAGAGCTTCTAAGAGACATTTACAGCGCTTTCATCCAGAAGTACTGAAAGCAGTGGATGAGAAAGACTGCATCCAAACCAATGAACCAGTGCCCAGCTCTTCCAGCCAAACAAAGGAGCAGAGAACTTTGCAGCCATCAGTTGCAAGATATTTTGTCAGTGACAAAGTTAAGGGTATGCCACACTAAGCGAGATCGCTAACGAGATCGCTACTGCGTCACCATTTATGACGCAGTAGCGATCTCGTTAGCGACTTAGCTGTGTGTGACATGTAGCAGCGATATGGCCCCTGCTGAGATGTCGCTAATCGCTTATGTACTTTATGAGCCGTTTTTTGGTCGTTGGTGTCCTGCTGGTGAGCCTGAATCGCTGAGTGTGACACCTTTTATGAACGACTTCACCAGCGTCGCAGGTGGGACTAGGTTTTCCCAACGACCGCAGAGGTCGTTATACAGATTGCTGATGAGTTGCGTTTGGAATCACAGATCACTGATGAGTTGTGTTTGGAATCTAACTAGAGATCACATAGCGATCGCACTAGCGATCTCGCCAGGTCGTGTCGTTGTCGTGATTTCTAGTGCGATCGCTAAGTGTGGCAGTGCCTTTACTGTGGCAATGACAGTAGATACATTTAAAAAACAGATCATAGAGCTTGTTGTAAAGGATAGTGTGCCTATTTCATTATTTTCACGACCAGCTTTTATGTGTCTGAATGGGGAAATGGCCCGCAAGCTTGGTGTTTCTCTGGAGAGAGAGAGTATTAGAAAATTAGTAATCGAAGAAGCTTTTAAACAAAAGGAAGAACTTAAACTCTCAAGGGACGCTTTCTGTTTCTTAAAATGGATGCCTGCACACGTCACAGAGTGAACTATTTTGCCATCAATGTCCGATTTATTTGTGACAAAAATGAAATAGTTACCATGACATTGGCAGTAAAAGACACCAAAGCTCATCACACCAGTGAGTTTCTCCAGGTCTTGGTGGAAAAGGTTCTGCAATACTATGAACTTAAAAAGAGCAAGTTCTTTCTGTCGTAACTGACAATGCTTCAAATATGATAAGCACTATTAAGCTAATGAATGAGAGTAATGATGGTGACCAGCAGCTAGAAGAACATTCTGGGTCCACAGACACAGAAATATTTGAAATAGAGGAACACAGTATTGTAACTGAGGAGCAAACTGAAGTTGCTTCAGATGAACAGCAACATGATAGTTTAGATGATCTTGTTGAAACTGTGTCAATACGTTCTTTCATTCATCACATGCGCTATGTTGTGCATACGCTACAGCTGGCTATAAGAGACGTCTGCAAGAAGGACATGCTGCTGCACTGATTGGCAAGGTGAGAAAATTGGCTACTGTTGCCAGAACCCCTAAAGTTGACTCAATTTTGAAGAGACGTGCTGGAAAAGGGACAATTATTGATCAAGCCACACGATGGGGCAGTACTTACTGAATGATTCAGCGATTGGTTGAACTGAAAACCTTTCTTGTAGACATGGCTAACCCTCAACTGACGCTAAATGAAAGTCAGTGGAATCAGGTGACTGAGCTGGAAAAATTGCTAGAGCACCCATTTACAGTGACTAAAAAATTACAAGCAGAGGACTTAACTCAAGGTATTTTCTTAAAGGAGTGGAAGAACCTGATGTTTTGCCTGTCCCAAAGAGGAGGATTAATTGCAAGTGGCATTGCTACATCAATGAAACGGAGAGAGGAGCTACTATTACAAAATAACATTATTTTGGCAGCTGTTTATGTAGACCCAATGCATCGGATTCTTCTAGATGATCAACAGCTAACTAAAGGAAAAGAAGCTCTGTTTGAAATAAGGATGAAAGGGTTGCAGAACAGTCAGGAGGAACAAGAAGAATTTGGTCGTTCTGCCACATCTTCACCCTCATCAACTGATGAAGAATTTAATTTCGAAAAATATTTGGATCACAAGGACCGTGCAAAGCGTTCCCGCATAGAAGTCATCCCCATCAAAGAACACAGCCAGTACATTTCAGCAGAACTTTTCATGTGCACTAAAAGAAATTGAGAAATTTGACCGTTCATCAAAAATAACAGTGCAACAAGCGATTCCTCTGTATCCTGACATTGTCAGAGATGTTGCCCGAGTGTTTACTGCTTTGCCACCAACCTAAGTTAGTGTAGAGAGGTTGTTCTCTGCTCTCAAAATAATTAGATCAGATTTGAGGGCATCCATGAAGGAGGATCTGATAGAGGCAATATTTTTTCTGAGGACAAATTTATAGATTTCTTCTTATTAACTGCATAACAGTGTTTATTGCATATTTACTTATAAGAGTTTATAAAAGTTTATAAAAGTTATTTGCTATATTCTAATTGTATTCTAATAAATATAGTTTTTGCTCTAAGTGGTCTGATTACTTATAATAAGATGGTGAGAAACTGAATAAGCACGATGTTAATATTTTACAACAGTAAATTTATTGTTACGAATTGGCCATTTATGAAGGAGTAGGAGCCGGAGTCGGAACCTGATAAAATCCAGGAGTCGGAGTCGCAACTGTGGCTTACCGACTCCATAGCCCTGCTGTCTAGGTATGACAAGCTGAAATCTTTCCATTTGGCTAAGGTGGATTCTAACTTTTTGAGAAATGAATTAATATTGTTTTTTTTATAATTTGGCCGGGTGTCCTGTCACCTGTATTCCCAAGTATTTTAATGAGCCAGTAGCAAACGGACATGAGAAACTCGATACCCATAAAAGTCTGGAGCAGGGATGTCAAAGTCAAACACACCGAGGGCCAAAAAAAAAAATTTGCTACAAGCCGAGGGCCGGACTGACGCCGGCCCTGCTACCGGTGCATTGTGGGAAATGTAGTGTTGGTGCCAGGGCCGGCTCCAGGTTTTTATGGGCCCCGGGCGAAAGAGCCTCAGTGGGCCCCTTTAACACAGACCACGATTCATGATGCACAGATACAGCAGAGAAATATGGGTACAGTACAATGCCAAATACTTCTCTTCTTCCATTACATGAGTGATATATATTGTAAATTGTACAATAGCTCAAAAACCGCCAAATCCTCACAGCGCACAGTACAGACTGGACAGTACAGTCCTCCATACAATATTATGGGCACCACAGTCTCCCCCTCATCACCCATATAATACCCCATGCAGGATGTCACCCCCCATATAATGCTCCATACAGAATACTGGACCCAATATAATGCTCCATACAGGATACTGGACCCAATATAATGCTCCATACAGGATACTGGTCCCCATATAATGCTCCATACAGGATACTGGTCCCCATATAATGCTCCATACAAAATATGGAGCTCTCCTCTGCGCTGTACTGCGTTCTGCACTGTTACAGCTCAGGAAAGGGCGCTGTGGAAAGACTCCCCATTATCATCATCATTGCCTCCCCATCATCATCATGGCCTCCCCATTATCATCAATGCCTGCCCATCATCATCATCTCCTCCCCATCATCATCAATGCCTGCCCATTATCATCATCTTCTCCCCATCATCATCAATGCCTCCCCATTATCAGCAATGCCTGCCCATCATCATCTCCTCCCCATCATCATCAATGTCTGCCCATCATCATCTTCTCCCCATCATCAATGCCTGCCCATTATCATCATCTTCTCCCCATCATCATCAATGCCTCCCCATTATCAGCAATGCCTGCCCATCATCATCTTCTCCCCATCATCAATGCCTCCCCATTATCAGCAATGCCTGCCATCATCACACACAGACAGCACACAAGCACTCTCTCACATACATACATACACACACACATACACACACACACATACATACACACACAAAGCACCGCACTACATACACACACAGAGACACACACACAGAGACGTCTTACCTGTTCAACGTCCCCGCGCTCTGTGCCACAGCCAGCCGCTGAATGATGATGTCATTCAGCGGCCGGCTGTGAGAGGAAGCGCCGGCGCCCCCTGGAGCCCGGAGCTGCGGCAGCGGAGGCACGGGAGAGGTAAGTATTGTTGCCAGCTGCTGCCGGGGCCCTGAGCAGGCGGGGGGGGGCCCAGTGGCGGCGCTGACACCGCTCTCCTCCGCTAATGGGCGCGGGGGTGCCAGACTGCGAGTGGGCCCCCCCGCCTGCTCAGGGCCCCGTCTGCCAGGGGGCCATAGATAATCAATTCGCGGGCCGGATCTGGCCCGCGGGCCTTGACTTTGACATATGGGGTCTGGAGGGTCCACACATCATCATCACGTCTGTTTTATTCCAGTTAATATTATAGCCCAATAAGCCTCCCATATTCTCCAACTCTTGTATAAGGGCATGTAGGACATGTTTGGAGTTAGTTACTACCAGCAGAATATCATCTGCAAATGTTGCAACCTTTAATTCTCTAGAACCCATTGCAAGCCCTCTAAAAATAGGGGTATGCAGTAGGTGCAATAGTAAAGGGTCTATAAAGAGGTTGAGTAGGAGGGGTGACAAAGGGCATCCCTGTTTGACCCCCTGAAAGGGATCTATTGTGGGTGCACTATATCCGTTAACCGTCACACAAGTATTTGCATTTGTATTGGACATACTGTAGGAACCTCGGGCCAAAATTTCCTCTGCCCAGGACTTCATATAGGAAAGGCCACGCCACTTTATCAAAGGCCTTTTCAGCATCCAGACTCATCAGCATTGTAGGTGGTTTTGATCAGGGTGGATTTGATTTAAATCAAACTGATTTAAATCACGATTTAAATCACGATTTAAATCACAAGTCAGTAAGGCTTGATTTAAATCAGTGATTTAAATCAAAGTTTCTACCAGACCGGTATATCTAATTTCATCATGTGCGATACGCCCCAGACCGGTGTATCTAATTTCATCATGCGCGATATGCCCCAGACCGGTGTATCTAATCCCATAATGCGATACACTACACTCAGCCCTGTATCTAGATACATGCAGTGTGTCATGTGCTGTGAATAATCCCAGTGTGTGATACTCTCCACGTATCTGTGCTCAGTTTATAATACAGCGAGCAGCATGAACTAACAGAATAGATGCTGCCGGTCGTCCTCAGTGACAGCCTATTTGTCAGTATCACTGGCAGTCCCCAACAAAATGGCTCCGCAATGGCTCCGCTCTGTGAGCCTAAACTACATCCTCTGTTATTACAAACACCTAGTAACGGAGGAGAGAAGTCACACGTGATCAGACCCCGCCTGCATTTACTACTGTCGCAATACGAGCTAGCAGTTTATATTTCAGCAGCTGCTCTGCCTAGTGCTTAAAAGTGGAAATACCAAACATTTTAAAATTATTTTTCAGATTTTATTTCTCGATCACCGGCAGTAGTTCTTGCTACTTTAACATGCAAGTAGATGAAGATTTTTAGAATCACTTTTTATATTACTTTTTTCGCCCCAGTTTAGTGGGTTAATCATTCATATTTGGACACCACTGTTCTGTTGTACTTAGGAAGGAGAAAAATAATCCTGACCTTAATAACAATTTAAATAGATTTATTCAACTGAAACAATAACAACATTACAGCATAAGTTATTTGCTTAAACAAACATCCATGTTTGTTAACTAATTTGGCTAAACAAAATATATATATATTTTAAGAAACTTAGACTGTCAGTCCAGCCGACACATGAAAAACTTAAATACTACTGTCCCTGCTGTCCTCTGTAGCTCACTCGTCGTCATCTTCATCATCAATGTGATAATATAGGAGAGAAACTGCCCACTAATCCTACAGAAACCTCTGGAAGAGCATGGCATTGTGAATGTTACATGTATACAGCCTTTATTCTACTGAGTTAAACAACTCAGCTTTATCTCATGATGGAAGAACCTTTGGATGGTAAAATATTTTCCTCAAAAAGCAGTTTATTGAAAAAAATCTGATTTAAATCAAAAAAATCTGATTTAAATCAAAAAAATCCGATTTAAATCAAAAAAATCCGATTTTTTTGATTTTTTTAAAAAAATCATTGATTTTTATCCACCCTGGTTTTGATGCGTCCTGGACAAAGCCTGTGGCTGCGACCGCCATGCGTATATTTGCCACACTGCTTCGACCCTCACATAGAAGGCCAGGCAGCAATTTTTGTAGACGGTTTGCTAGGATCTTTGCCAAGAATTTGTAATCATGATTGAGGAATGAGATTGGGTGGTAAGATTGTGGCAATAAATGGTCTCTAGTCATCCCTAATAGTTATCTATTTTAATCTAATATTGTGCGTGAGTCTGTAAATTGGTCGATGGAAGCCCCTGAAGAAAAGCTTAATTAAAAAGATTAGTCAGAATGGGCACTAAGGCAGGGGAGAAAATCTTATAATATTCAGCGGAGAAACCATCAGGGCCTGGGGTCTTAATGTTAGATGCGCCTGCTATAGCTTTCCTCACTTTGTCCTCTGTTATTTTTAAGTCTAACATCGTTTGTTGTTCGGCGGTCAGAGATGGCAGGTTGATAAGGTTCAAAAAGGAGTTGATTATGGGGAGACTGGTAGGGGAAGCTCTGTATAGGTCCTCAAAGTAGTCACTGAAAATTTGTGTTTTCTCTTCACGGTCTACAAGCCTGTTATGTGGTGCCGTAGCTTAATAACTGATTTGTAGGGTTGTTTGCTTTTATTTAGGGTAGATAGCAATTTGTCTGTCTTGTTTCCCCAGCGGTAAAATTTATTTCGGGCTAATTGGATTTGCCAACGTGATTGGGAATGTATAAAAGATAATAGGAGATATTTGACCATCGAATAAGCTTGTTGTGCATCAGGGGATGGGGACAGGGCAAGTGTTGTCTGAGTCTGAGGGAGGGAGGCATGTAAAGCGTCAAATTTCTTTCTATGTGTCTTCCTTCTACATGACAGATAACCGATGATATGGCATCTTATGTCAGCCTTATAAGTGGCCCAGAGTAGAGGGATATTGTCAGAATGGATGACGTTGTCGTCTAGGAAGTCTTTCCAGTGCACTTTATGAAAAGTTTTGAAATAGTCTTATTCTGCCAGGTAGGATGGAATCTCCAATGTCATGTCGGAGGGCTTTGGGTCTGTTAAAGTCAGAAATAATAAAACAGGCGCATGATCTGAGATCAGTATTTGGTGGATTTGGGAATCATGATGTTGGGGCAGTAGTTGTGTGGAGATGAGAAAGTAATCAATACAGGAGAAGTACTGGTGCGTAAGGGGGTAGCATGTGTATTCTCTAGCTGCGGAGTCCGTCACTCTCCAGGGGTCACAGAGTGAGAGCTGTTCCATAAAGTGTAGAAGAGAAGAGGTGGCTATTGAGGTCTGTGGGGACGGTGAGGAGCGGTCTAAGACAGGACATTGTACTAAATTAAAATCACATACTACTATTAGATGGTTAGGCCCAATTCCTAATAGAATCTGGAGAATTGATGTGTAGAAGTATTGTTGGTCATAATTGGGAGCATAGAGATTGACCAAAAAATACATTTTACCAGCTATTTCCACCTTCAGAATCAGATATCTACCATGGCTGTCGCTGTTAGAATCTTGGAAGGAACATGGCAGGCCCTTTTTAATAAGGATGACTACTCTGTATGATGATGTATGCGAGGCAGCATAACAATTGCCTATCCAAGGTGCTGATAATTTACCAGGCTTATCAGCCCTCCACTGTGTCTCTTGAAGAAAGATCACATCTGGCGAGAATAGTTTCATATGTATTAAAACTTTTTTATGCTTGAGGGGGTAGTTAAGGCCCGCCAGATTCTATGACAAAAAACGCAAGTGTTGTGAGGTGTAGGTGGTGTTAGAGTCTGTTATCTGAGGCCTACTCATCCCTGGTCCCAGGGAAAGGTCTGCGCAGTGTACAGCAACACGGTATGTTCATCCCTTTTGGTCCCAGCGAGCCGCAGGCGTGAGCTAGTAGTAAAGGTGTCATCTGGGGTGGGTCCCGTATCTATTAGTACGTGATCTGAGAGGGGGGGAAGCACAAGAGGGTAAAGGCAACAGAGAACAACAAAGACAACAACATAGTTAACTTTACGGATTGGTTACAGAAGCTCGCCAGGAGTATACCAGGAGAGCCATGTCCTCACCAAAACAATAGTCCTCCTAAAATGAAAGATAACATGCATAGTGAGTTTTGTAGATCATCCCACTGCGACATCTCCAGCACGACGGAATCTTCTGTTCGTCACCTCTGGATCTTTGTAAATAGTTACACGGTCTACATCTTGGACTTTCAGTTTAGCTGGATAAAGCAGTTGAAACTTAATGTTTTCTTCGATCAGTAGACGACAAATAGGTACAAATGCCTTGCATTTCTGAGCCACAGCCGGAGATTAGAATCTTAGAATCGTGGATAATCAGTTCTCGTTGTCGATGATATGCTCTTAAGACCCTTTCTTTCACGGCCCAGTTAAGGTATTTTGCTATAACCGGGCGAGGTCTGTTATTTCCGCCATTTTGGTTAGGCCTTGGGGAGCCTATTCTGTGTGCTCGTTCTATCATCATTGAGTCATTACCAAGTTCCAACTGAAGGGCAGCAGGGAGATCTTTGGTAAGATATTCCATAAGACGTTCACCGCCCACTGATTTCGGGACGCCCACAAATCGTAGACTGCTACGGCGGTCTCTGTTTTCCAAGTCTTCTAACTTATCGCGCAGTTCTCGCTCTGAGACATGACTTTGCTGGAGAGAGGTCCGTAGCCCTGCAAGCTCCGTTTCATTGGATTGAACTCTATTTTCCAGTTCCGTAGTTTTTTTTACAGTTAGTGGTAATTTGAGCCATAGCTGTATTGATGGAGGCATGAAGGACGTCAAACTGTTTTGTCAAATAGTGGCATCAGTAGCTTGGAGACCTCTTGGGCCACCAAAGTTGCCTGTACAGAGTCTTGTATAGAGGAGTCAGAGCAGCTTGAGGCCTCTTTCACACATCAGTTTTTTGCGATCAGGCACAATCCGTCCAATTTTTAAAAAGACAGATCCAGCTTAGATTGTAAAAAACTGATGCAACGGATCAGGTTTTTAGCCGAATCCGTCGTGAACTTTTGAACCCGAGTAATGCAGTAGGAAAAGAGAGAGAGACAGACAGAGACCTTGGTTTTAGGCTTCCAGGCATGCATAGATGAAGAAAACGGAGTCTGGTGGCCGAATCAGTCCTATGCCTGATCCGGCACCCATAGACTTGTATTGTATGACCAAGCCTGACGTGCCGCTTCAGGCGCTGTCCGTTGTTTCCGGCGGAAAAAAAAAATGTTACATGGTGCGTCCTATCCGGCCGCCGGAATTAAAATCTATGACGGATCCGGCAAAAAACGGACGAAACGCAAGGACATGCGGCGCAATTCGGCGCTAATGCATGTCAATGAGAAAAAAACGGATCTGGCGGTAAAAAAAACGGATCTTTTTTTAGAAAAAAAAGCCGGATTGCGCCTGACGGCGAAAAACTGATGTGTGAAAGAGGCTTGACAACGGAGAGAACTGCGGTGGAGGTAAATTGTCATCCATCTGTAACAGAGGCGGTGAAGAAGCAGGTTGGTGGCGTGAGCTTTTAGCAGGTTGTTTAGATTTTTCAAGGTGGGCTTGTTCTTGTGCATTGTAGATGTCTTTCTGCTTTTTGTTATAGTGCCTGACATTTTACTGGGATAAAAAAGCGCATTTTGCAGACAGAGAAACTAAATGGTTAAACATGTATGAACAGAGCCCAAGCCCAAAGTCTCACTTATTATGCTTCCTATGTACACGGGCATATAGTATAGCTAAATTGGTCCTTATCTCTGTTAGAAACCTGTCTATTGTGGTGCTTGTAGTGTAATATATATATATATATATGTGTATATATATATATATATATATATATATATATATATATATATATATAATATAGGTTTGTTCACGGAACAGACACCACATGACGGGCTCAACGTTACGCCTGAGCATGTGGAGAATGTTTTATATCGGCAATCTCTGCCTGTACAATGTATACAATATAGAGCAAAGGAAACAAAAGAGCGATCATATAGTCCAGAACATATTAAAAAATAACGAAAATATTTTATTTATAAATAAGCATACAGCTTTAAAAGGTATCTAACACAGGGTTCCCCAACTCCAGTCCTCAAGGCCCACCAACAGATCATGTTTTCAGGATTTCCTTAGTATTGCACAGGTGATAATTGCATCACCTGTGCAATACAAAGGAAATCCGGAAAACATGATCTGTTGGTGGGCCTTGAGGACTGGAGTTGGGGATCCCTGATCTAACAAAGGCAGCTATTATATATTCCCCCCCCCAGAAAAAATATACAAGTATATACCAATGAGAAGTACGATATCAAGCAATGCAACCTAACAGACCACAGGTGTCATTAATTTACCTACACATAATCAAATTGCTAATGTACATACCAATAAATATTTTGCTAATTGCCAGACAGGTATAGGGGAGGGAGAGGAACGTCAGTCCACCGAGCGTCACCCCGACGTGCCTTTTGTCAAAGCCTTTGTCAGGGACGTATAGTGCATACAGGTGAAGGGTTTAAAAAGGGGGCCGGAACCAATCGGGATCAAACCGGAAGTAGAAAATTTAGTATGTTGCCATGGCAACATCCACAGCGGGCCCTCTCACCGCGTCAACCTGGGATGTGCAGGGAGAAATCCACACAGCACAACCCACCGGGGACGCGGGAGAAAGACAGCCCGATGGGGAGCCCCGCAGCACAAAAATAAATGCCGGTTAGCGAGCCGCAAATGACGCATGCGCAGCCGAGAAATTCTCCATGCCAGGCGATGTCCACGTCAAGGATGGGAGGAGCAGAGTCACAGAACATGTGACCCGGCATAGATCCCCACCTGGCCTCCACAGTCACCAGACCTGAACCCAAGATGGTTTGGGGTGAGCTGGACCGCAGAGTGAAGGCAAAAGGGCCAACAAGTGCTAAGCATCTCTGGGAACTCCTTCAAGATTGTTGGAAGACCATTTCCAGTGACTACCTCTTGAAGCTCATCAAGAGAATGCCAAGAGTGTGCAAAGCAGTCATCAAAGCAAAAGGTGGCTACTTTGAAGAACCTAGAATATAAGACATCATTTCAGTTATTACACACTTTTTTGTTACGTATATAATTCCACATGTGTTAATTCATAGTTTTGAAGCCTTCAGTGTGAATTTACAATTTTCATAGTCATGAAAATACAGAAAACTCTTTAAAAGAGATGGTGTGTCCAAACTTTTGGTCTGTACTGTATATATGCATAAGACATCAAATCATGAACATAGCTTGTGTATACCATAGTTAGTACACATATCGGTATTCAAACCGTATAATATTTAATACATAACCAATTCACATTTGTCAATGATCATAATATAAATATATATAGTCCCACAATGTATATAATCATGAATCTTCATGGAAACCAACATTCAGTTACAGGAACAAGGGAGAGAAACCAAAAGGAAACAGGCACTCCTAAAGAAATAAAACAAATAAAATAAGTCTGACAGATGACTCCGACATGATGTGACGAGAGCCAACAAAAGGAACCAAAAATGTGGATGTTAATAAGCCCATATGTTCATAACTGTGGTATGGCCATTTTGGTAGTCACCCCCCACCACCCTCTGTAATTCCTTCTTAATATACTTGCTAGATCAGATAGTACAGGAATGCTATAGTGATTCACAGTAAAAATACCGTAATTACAAATCATTTTTGGCATTTTTTTCTTGCTCTGTACAAAGCCATGCCATTTTGTTTTGTGAAAGCATATGAATTTATAAAGTCTGTCATCAGATTATGCTTTGCATAATATAGGGCAGCATTATATCATGCCCGCTCTGAGCTATTTTATCAAACGCCACAAAAAAATGTTATGCAATAAAAAGCATATTTGCTGCACCAGGAGCCCTGCTCTCCCTGGTCTATCACCCTTCTTTTTTGTTTAGTGTGCTAAATCAGCGGAACTGTTATGATCTGATGACCATATGTATGACCACCATATGTAGACTTGGGGTTGTCTCTTTGACTTGTCAGCAGATATTTATTTAGATAATTTAGTGAGAGAAACTCTTTAAACATTATACACGATGTGAACCTTAGTGAATCCATTTGTTTAAACCCATTACTGGTTTAAAATAGGTTTCAGAGCTGAAAATAACTGAATGGAGAAGTGAAGCGCGTTTCTCCCATGCCGAGGCATTGTGCAGCTCCTCTGACTCACGGGGCTCTGGCTGCACTAGAACAGGAAGTCCAGGTCCTGCTTGACACTTGTGCTTTGTGTACTGTATACAGTGTGTGCTGACAGAAGCCTATTGTCAGAAAATACCAATGACCATCTCACTGCGTGTTGCACAAATATTAGAGACTTTGTACCACCTACTTGTTTGTCTGTTAGCCCTAAACTTTCCAGCATGAGCGATATATTTCTTTTTTTTCCAGCTGAGTTTTGGTTTTGTCACAGAAGTTGATCTAAAACCAATTGTATGTTTAACTCTCTTGCCTTCTCTGCAATCCTAGATAGAAATGGGATGATTTTAAAGGGTACTGTCAGGGCAGAAGTTATCTCTTGCCTTTTACTGACAGCGATTTGTTTTCTAAACATGTTCCTTAGTTATGTAGACATCAGTTTTTCACAGCTAGAACTCGTAGGGTATGTGCAGACGTTCAGTATTAGGCAGCGCTTTGGACGCAGCACGTGTCCTCTCCGTCCAAAGCGCTGCTGGCTTTTGTTAACAGGTGATTTCGCATGTGTTCACTGAACCGTGCGGAATCACAGCATCCAATACATTAATGGGTGAAATTTATCTTGCCGAGACTCGCGTTTCTGCAAGATAAATTGACATACTGCGGTCTGGAAAGACGTGCCCCATGTCCGTCTCCGCAGGTGATCCGCGGGCGTCGGTGCAAGCATTGTGGGCATGGGATTTCTTGAAATCCCATCCACTATGCGTAACATCTGGACGCTGCAGCTATTTACATATCTGTGTTTTATTGCAGTCCAAGTGGTCTGCTCCAAAACATGGAGACATGTCAGATTTTGATCTGAGTCATGGATAAAAGTTATCAATGCAACTCAATGGGTTCATAAAAAAAAATTGGAAAGTACTCGGATGCCTTGCTTGTCGCGTGCTAACTCTGCCCAAGTTGCATGTCTGGTAGGAGAAACTTGAGAAACTTTCTCATATGTAAAAAAAAAAAAAAAACCCGATGAAACTGACACACCGATGTAAATCTGAACTAAAAACTTTTGAAAAATCACCCATGTCTGAGGCTATGTGCACACGTTGCGGATTGTTAGCGTTTTTGCCGCGGCAAAAACGTTTACCCAACGCAACCCATTATATTCTATGGGATTCCGCAATGCTGTGCACATGCGACGTGTTTTTCCGTGGCCAAAGCGCATCGTGGAAAAATACGCAGCATGCTCATTCTTTTTCCGGAATCGCGCCGATTCCGCCGCCATAGGAATGCATTGAACCGCTTACTTTCCGCATGTGGCTATGCACCATGCGAAAAGTAAGCGGTTCATGTGCGGATGGTACCCAGGGCCTGGAGGAGATGAGACTCTCCTCCAGGCCCTGGGTACCATATCCCTGTTATAATAATAATTAAAATAAAAAATAATGATATTCTCACCTTCCGGCGGCCCCCACAGCTTTCTCGCCTCTCAGCGACGCTCCCGGCCAATCCCGTTCCCAGGCGTCCTTTTCGACAATGACCCCAGATGACGTACCATCACGCAAGACCGCTACGTCATCTGGGGTCATTGTCGCAAAGGACGCCTGGGAACTGGATTGGCCGGGAGCGTCGCTGAGGACCAGGAAGGCTGTGGGGGCCGCTGGAAGGTGAGGATAGCACGATTGTTTATTTTTTAAAATTATTTTTAACATTAGATCTTTTTACTATTGATGCGACATAGGCAGCATCAATAGTAAAAAGTTGGTCACACTTGTTAAACACATTGTTTGACTTGTGTGACCAACCTGTCAATCAGTTTTCCAAGCGATGCTACAGATCGCTTGGAAAACGGTAGCATTCTGCAAGCTAATTACGCTTGCAAAACGCTGGTTTCTGGCGGGAATACGCATACCTATAAAAATGCGTATTTCCCGCAACGTGTGCACATAGCCTGAAAGAGGCCATAGTGTGGCTGGCTGTACAGAAACACAATTTTGAGAGCAAATTGTGCAGCCATTGCTGAATGGTGGCGATTTTGATGCACCACAGTGTGTGGTCTCGCCCTAAATCTCTCATTGATTCATGCATTATGTAATACAGAAATGTGAACGTAGCATGTACAGCATTCATATTACAACAAGAAAGTAATATAGCTACTGCCAGTATTGAGCTTACAAATACTGATGTAAAATACTGATCAAATTCTGAACATGGCCTTAGGCTTGGTCTACACAGCAACTTCAGCCATAACACGGTCAATGACTGCTATGTGCCGCTGGCAACATTGCAGTACAATACAGATGAATGGTGGCGCATTGCGTCCTTTGGGATACATGTAGGTCGCAAAAATCTGACTAGGTCTGACTTTCTTAAACTTGCTTGACATACTACCCTCAATGTGAAACCATTCACTGGAATTGCGCGGCATTCTAGCATTGGCACATGGCAATCTTTGCCCGTGCTTCTTGTTATAATCTGTGTTAGGCCAGTATCACACATGCGAGAAACACGGCCGAGTCTCGCATGTGAATTCCCAGCACTGGCGCCACCACTCGGGAACGGAGCGTTCGGCTCCATGTATTTCTATGCAGCCGCTCGCTCTGCTCCCGAGTGCCGGCGCCAGTGCTGGGAATTCACATGCGAGACTCGGCCGTGTTTCTCACATGTGTGATTCCGGCCTAATAATAATAATAATTATTATGGCTCCTGGAAGAATAGTTGAAAATGCAAAAATTTTAAATTATCTGTGTGCTTTTTGGGTGTTGATAGATACTTTAGTTTTTTAAATCTTTGGTGGCGCTTTTGGGGTTTTCCTGACAGAGGATTCCTTTTAGAGTGTGTTCATACAGGACTGATACCACAGCGGATTTTCTGCTGCCAATGTGTTTGTTGACAGTCCACTACGTATTACACACAAATGAAGTGGAATATGTTGGTATGCATGCAACGTTTAGGTGCATGTTCACACTGGCCGCTAAACAGTACCCTGCCAAAAATAATTGGCAATAGTGCATGCAAATAATATAGGGTGTTTGGTTAACATATTTTTGATAAAAAAAAAAAAATGTAGAAGCCATGCCTCCCAGTCACGGTGACCCTATTTGAGACTGTCCTAATACCTAGTAACCTTACCGTTTGTGAAATAATATAAATGTATTGCACTCCTAGCATCTCACAGCAATGGACATCTGCCTTCACTGACGATTAGACCGCCACTGTGGATTTCTCTCATGCAGGCCGATATCCCCATTATGCAACAGGCCTGTGGTATAGGCATATACGCTGCTCGCTATATGCTTCTCACTATATACCTTTGTAAAGTCTGCTGCGCAGTTCAGTGACACAATAAAAGGTTTCTTGTCCCAAAATAGTGTCTGAGATCCACTAGGTAAATTGAGCCCTGTGGAGACAATTGAGTAGAGATTTTTCATTAACAGAATGACTGTGACAAAGTAAGGGTAGTTAATTTGTATGTTGTGTAGTTTGTTTTTATCCTATATCACATAGCAAAGAACAGTCATAAATCATTCCAGAAGTTTGGTTCTTGATATTGAGCCATTTTTTTCAGCTCTTATTTTTATTTATTTTTTTGTATAGTCCTGGTAAAATGCGACCACAATGGATGGATTGTTGCTGCGTTAATTGAAGCCAGGAGCACAGGTGGCTTTCATCAGGCTGTAATAGTAGTGTTACACTGTGCTGTGTAATTTACCCGTCTAGCTGGCAGCAACTGTTTGTGTGTCGTATGTGGCAGTGATAACTGGGGATAACAGGACTACTTTCCGGGTAAGGTAATGCTCCTCTCTCCACAGACCTAGGCTTTTACTCCAGTTTTATCCCTGTAGGAGCGCCCTCGGCTGGTTCTGGCTCCTCTCGTGTGGGTGCACCTATACACAACGTCTGTTTAGTCAACATTACATGAGACTGGAAGCACTAGAAGTTTTGTTTATTTGCACATGTAGCAGACTCTGTCCTGTCTGCATACTGCTACTGTGTGTAGATTCTGTACCAAGCTATTTTACATCATGTTCTTCATGATCCTTCACACACTTACAGATTTTATCTGTTATGTAGATACATCCGCTCTTTAATATGTATCATAAAGTCTCAAATTCATCAAAAACCTCATTCGCACCAAATCTGTGGTGTACTCACTTCATTCCTGGTACTCCCATATTTATCAAAGGTTGCATCTCAAAATATAAGGCTGTGGTTCCACGGTCCGGAACCACAGCGCTTTGAACGGAGCGGAAAGTCCGCTCCGCCCAAAGGCCCGCCCCCTTGTGAACGCGCGGTGAATCACCACAGCGCTACATAGGACTGTGTTATTTTCCTTGCGGCGATGGAGCATCGCCGCAAGGGAAAAGGACATGCTGCGATCTAAAAAGACGCGCCGCATGTTCTTTAACGCAGGTCTGCCGTCTGCGTGTTTTTACGCATAGTGGAGACGGGATTTCTTGAAATCCACTCCACTATACTGTAACATCTGGACGCTGCGTGTTTGACGCTGCGCTAGCGCACAGCGTCAAACACGCAGCATTTACTGAAGGAATCCTGAACGTGGAAACACACCCTAAGGGTACATACTCACTGGCGACGAAAACGTCCGACTCTCGCATGTAAAATCCCAGCTCTGGCGCCGGCACTCGGGAGTGGAGTGTGCAGCTGCATGTATTTATATGCAGCCGCTCGCTCCACTCCCGAGTGCCGGCGCCAGATGCTGGGATTTTACATGCGAGCGTCGGACGTTTTAGTTGCCAGTGAGTATGTACCCTAAGGCTGTGGTTCCACGGTCCGGAACCACAGCACTTTGGACGGAGCGAAAAGTCCGCTCTGCCCAAAGCCCCGCCCCCTTGTGAACGCGCGGTGAATCCGAATGTGCTCATTGAACACATCTGGAATCACCGCAGCGCTACATAGGCCTGTGTTATTTCCCTTGCGGCGACAGAGTGTCACTGCAAGGGAAAAGGACATTCTGCAATCTAAAAAGACGCGCCGCATGTCCGTTAACGCAGGTCTGACGCCTGCATGTTTTTACGCATAGGGGAGACGGGATTTCTTGAAATCCCCTCCACTATGCTGTAACATCTGGACGCTGCGTGTTTGATGCTGCGCCAGCGCATTTACACGCAGCATTTACCCTAAGAAGTCATAAATATGTCATATATCATTTCAAAAGGTTATCTATGGCCCTTTTTCCTTTAAAATGTTTTTATGTTTTTGTGCAGATACTGAAAATTGGTGTACATTGAATAAAACATGAGTAGATTTAGACTAAGCATTTACAGTGAGATATCACAATTTATGGAAATATGGCAGAGACACTATTATTATTACTATTATACACTTTTATAGCGCCATTTATTCCATGGCGCTTTACATGTGAAGGACAAATATAGACAAGTGCAATAAATATGAGCAAAACAAGGCACACACAAGTACAGAAGGAGAGAGGACCCTGCCTGCGAGGGCTCATTGTCTACAGGGGATAGGTGAGAATACACTAGGGGATGGCAGAGCTGGTCGTTCGGCGGTTCAATAGACTGAGGATCACTGCAGGCTGTACAGTCATGGCCAAAAGTTTTGAGAATGACACAAATATACATTTTTACAAAGTCTACTGCTTCACTTTTTCTATGGCAATTTGCATATACTCCAGAATGTTATAAAGAGTGATCAGCTTAACAGCAATTACTTGCAAAGTCAATATTTGACTAGAAAATGAACTTTATCCCCAAAACACATTTCAACATCATTGCAGCCCTGCCTTAAAAGGACCAGCTAACCTCTTTTCAGTGATTGCTCCATTAACACAGGTGTGGGTGTTGATGAGGACATGGCTGGAGATCAATCTGTCATGATTAAGTAAGAATGACACCAGTGGACACTTTAAAAGGAGGCTGGTGCTTGGCATCATTGTTTCTTTTCTGTTAACCATGGTTATCTCTAAAGAAACACGTGCAGTCATCATTGCAATGCACAAAAATGGCCTAACAGGGAAGAGTATCGCAGCTAGAAAGATTGCACCTCAGTCAACAATCTATTGCATCATCAAGAACTTCAAGGAGAGAGGTTCCATTGTTGCACAAAAGGCTCCAGGGCGCCCAAGAAAGACCAGCAAGCGCCAGGACCGTCTCTTAAAAGTGTTTCAGCTGAGGGATCGGGCTACCAGCAGTGCAGAGCTTGCTCAGGAATGGTAGCAGGCAGGTGTGAGTGCATCTGCACGCACTGTGAGGCGGAGACTCTTGGAGCAAGGCCTGGTCTCAAGGAGGGCAGCAAAGAAGCCACTTCTCTCCAGAAAAAACATCATGGACAGACTGATATTCTGAAAAAGGTACAGGCAGTGGACTGCTGAGGACTGGGGTAAAGTTATTTTCTCTGATGAATCCCCTTTTCGATTGTTTGGGACATCAGGAAAACGCCTCATTCGGAGAAGACAAGGTGAGCGCTACCACCAGTCTTGTCTCATGCCAACTGTTAAGCATCCTGAAACCATTCATGTGTGGGGTTGCTTCTCAGCCAAGGGAATCGGCTCTCAGTCTTGCCTAAAAACACAGCCATGAATAAAGAATGGTACCAGAATGTCCTCCAAGAGCAACTTCTCCCAACCCTCCAAGAGCAGTTTGGCAATCAACAATGCCTTTTCCAGCATGATGGAGCACCTTGCCATAAAGCAAAGGTGATAACTAAATGGCTCAGGGAACAAAACATAGAGATTTTGGGTCCATGGCCTGGAAACTCCCCAGATCTTAATCCCATTGAGAACTTGTGGTCAATCGTCAAGAGACGGGTGGACAAACAAAAACCTAAAAATTCTGACAAAATGAAAGCATTGATTGTGCAAGAATGGACTGCTATCAGTCAGGATTTGGTCCAGAAGTTGATTGAGAGCATGCCAGGGAGAATTGCAGAGGTCCTGAAGAAGAAGGGTCAACACTGCAAATATTGACTTGCTGCATTAACTCATTCTAACTGTCAGTATAAGCTTTTGTTACTCATATGTTTGCAATTATATTTCTGTCTGTGATAAAAACATCTGTCAAACACACACATAAAAACTAGAGGGCAGCAGATCATGTGAAATATAATATTTGTGTCATTCTCAAAACTTTTGGCCATGACTGTAGGCTCGTCGGAAGAGGTGGGTCTTCAGGTTCCTTTTTAAGGTTTCCATGGTAGGCGCGAGTCTGATGTGTCGGGGTAGAGAGTTCCAGAGTATAGGAGAAGCACAGGAGAAGTGTTTCTGGTTGCAACAATTATAAATGGATAGAAAGAATGGATACGTGGTAAATCTTGATATCCTCTCCTAATATATCAGTGGGATGCACATGTAAAAGGCTGTGCAAGTTCATTATGTTACTAAAGAGAATTTCTAAAGTTCCTCCTTATGCTGGGCACTATATTACAAGGATATTTATTAGTCATTGTATTCACTTACATAGCGCCATCATATTCCACAGCAGTGTACAGATATTATCATCACTGTCACCATTGGGACCTACAAATGTAAATTCCCTATCCGTTTGTCTTTGGAGTGTGGGAGGAGACCCACGCAAACACTGGGAGAACATACAGACTCCTTGCAGATGTTGTCCTTGTTGAGTGTAGGGTTTCTACTCACTCAGCTGCAGTTGAGGTAGGCATGACTACAGTGCTAACCACTGAGCCACATCTGGAAGGTAGAGTTTTTGAATGTACTTCAAATTATTGAAGTCAGCAATGTAAAGGGATAAAATGTATTTACCAATAAACTATAAGCTCCTATTTACACATTCCTGATAATTACAGACTCTGAATAGATAGACAGTAAAATGAAAATGGTGGTCCTGAAGTAGGTACACATACTATCTGCACCTACTTAGACCTCTTTCACACTTCAGTCGCTTGACGTCAGTTAAAATCCGCCAAAGTGTGAAAATGGCGGATTCGCCAAAAAAGGTGAAAAACGTATGCAAACGAAGTTTTCAACCCGGAATGTAACCCGGAAAATGCAGGTACGCATGTCCGGACCAAGGAGAGAGAGAGAGAGACCGACCCCGGACAGTATTCTGGGCATTTTGAATGGATTTTAAATGGCAGCAACGGATGCGCTGGCGGATGGTCATCCGTTAAATCCGTTTTTTGACGGATCCGCCATAATCCACCATTTTGACGCACAGAAAAAACGTTTCCAAAAACAGCGGACGCCAAATTTTGGGCGGATCCGTCAAAAAATGGACCTAACGGACGACCATCGTCAAAATCCGCCACTAATGCAAGTCAAAGGGAAAAAAGCGGATCCGCCAAAAAAAAAATGGCGGATCAGTTTTTTTCACACTTTGGCAGATTTTGACTGACGTCGCCCGACTGAATTGTGAAAGAGGCCTTATGGGTGCGTACACTCAGGAAGTGTATACTTTCAGGAGGTGTATATGCCCAACAGTGACCACAGTCTGGATAAAAGCATAGGCATCTGCCTACCATAGTGACCCATTGGAAAAAAAATCTATATACCTGATGGTATTTTGTCCTCTGTATAGGAAAATGCAGTGTGTGATCCGATCATTCGATGCACCCGCAGCATACTGCGATTGTTCTCTCAAGCCAAATTGGCGCAACAAAATAGTTGCAGATCTGAATTGCCCCCTAGTATTACACTGGTCCGAGGGCAATATGATAAAACGTCAGATAGCATTTGGCCATGCTATGCGCTCATGTGAGCAAGCTCTAACACTATCCTTTTCTTCTCTCTACATATCTTAACTGCACTATTTTTAATGTTGATGCGTTTTGTTTTGTTTTTTTCTTGCGGTGTCTGTCAACAGATAAGCAACCATTTAAAGCAGTACCTCAATACACTGTGTTCCAAATTATTATGCAAAAATTGTTTAGGAGTGATAAGGTAAGAATTTTTTTGTTTGTCAGTTAAACTCATTGATGGTGATGTGTGTCAGGGCTCTTTATATCATGTAAGCAATTGCAGACACCTGTGCTAATTAGTTTGGCAGGTGTGTCCAATGAAGGGCAAGACTACTTAAGAAAGGCTGTCCCACATTATCAAGCAGCCTACATTTTCTGCCAAAATGGGAAAGAAAAAGGATGTGTCGGCTGCTGAGAAGCAACAAATTGTGGAGTGTTTAGGTCAAGGCATGACTACAATCAACATTGCCAAGACACTTCATCGTGATCATCGCACAATCAAGAAGTATGTAGCTGATTCACAGTACACACGTGTGCGTGCTGATAAGGGAAAATTGAGAACTCTTTCCTACAGGCAATTATGTCAGGTTAAAAGAGCAGCGGCAAAAAAGCCTTGTCATAGCAGCAGACAAGTTTTTGAAGCTGCTGGTGCCTCCAACGTCCCCCGAACAACAAGATGCAGGGTCCTTCAGAGGTTTGCAGCTGTGCGTAAGCCATCCTGTCGACCTCCTCTATCCACTGCTACAAGCAGAAACGGCTCCAGTGGGCCAAACAATACATGAAGACTGACTTCAAAACTGTTTTATTCACCGATGAGTGCCGTGCAACGCTCGATGGTCCAGATGGATGGAGTGGAGGATGGCTGGTTGATGGACACCCCATGCAAACACGGCTACGGCGCAAACGAGGAGGTGGAGTAATGTTTTGGGCTGGAATCATGGGGAGAGAGATTTGTCGGCCCCTTTAGGATCCCTGAAGGGGTAAAGATGAACTCCATAGTGTATGTTGAGTTTCTCAAACAGCACTTCCTGCCATGGTTCAAGAAGAAGAACCGTGCATTCCGCAGCAAGATCATTTTCATGCATGATAATGCACCGCTCAGCTGCACATAAACATCGATATTGGCTGCTATGGGGCATGAAAGGGGACAAATTTATGGTGGCCCCCTCCCCTGACCTAAACCCCTTTGAAACCCTCTGGAGCCTCAAAAAGGAGTGTCTATGATGGGGGGAGGCATTCACATTAAGCAAAGCTCGGGGGGTATCCCCCATCAAAACAATTGAACAGAAACCATCCAAAACCTGACAAATTCAATGTGGCGAGAGCGTTCAAAGCTCCTTTTGAACAAGGGGGCCTATGGCAAATGTACATCACCCAATAAAGTTTTGAGTTGAAAAAGTTTGATTTAGTTTGTAAAACCTCTAAACTTAAAATTTCAAAAAAACCATTTTTTTTGTTTTTTATTAAAATGAAAAGGGTTTAAAAACCCGCTGTGCATAAAAATTTGGAAAATGCATTTTTATGCAGTTTGAGTGTTTAAATTTTTTTTAAAAAAATGTTATCAAGGGAGTTTGTAAAAAAACCTTTCAATTTTACCAAAAGTTATTTGACTGGAAAAATTTCAATGGGCTCAATTAATAGGGAATTTTGGGGGGAAAACTGAGAAAAAATTTTTTGCATAATAATTTGGAACACAGTGTATACATAGGGTCTTCATAGTCATGATTGGCAAGCATGCAAATGAAAATTTTTTTCATGATTTTGGTGGACGTTGTGATCTTTTTTAAAACCATAATTCTGCCCCAAAACCTTAGCTCCAAAATTTAATAACACGTCTAGCATTATGAGCTCGTAAAAAGTACAAGAAAAATTGCAGACTCTCCCAACCTTTAGATAAATTTTTTTATTCCATACAGGGTAGCATCATAAAATACGGGGTTTGGCGGTGCAAGGGAGATAAAAAAATTAGACAAAGACCGATGGACTATTGCCCTTTTGCGCCTTCTTTTCGCTTCTACGGGTCCATAAAACCATAAAAGCGCAAAAAGTCGCAAACCGCCTTGCCTCAAATCTCTTTTTTACCTGTTATTCTCCCTGCCACCTGCAAACCGCACCTTTTGATTTTTTCCATTAAAGGGTAAGAAATATGTAATCGAGGGTCGGGAGGGTTTTCAATCTCCCTTTTACTTCGTATTGATTTATTCATCCTTTAACTAAGCACCACCC
>JARQOD010000001.1:854816730-855024811 GCA_033576555.1 Oophaga sylvatica | reverse complement strand
TGCCTTGCTTGTCGCGTGCTAACTCTGCCCAAGTTGCATGTCTGGTAGGAGAAACTTGAGAAACTTTCTCATATGTAAAAAAAAAAAAAAACCCGATGAAACTGACACACCGATGTAAATCTGAACTAAAAACTTTTGAAAAATCACCCATGTCTGAGGCTATGTGCACACGTTGCGGATTGTTAGCGTTTTTGCCGCGGCAAAAACGTTTACCCAACGCAACCCATTATATTCTATGGGATTCCGCAATGCTGTGCACATGCGACGTGTTTTTCCGTGGCCAAAGCGCATCGTGGAAAAATACGCAGCATGCTCATTCTTTTTCCGGAATCGCGCCGATTCCGCCGCCATAGGAATGCATTGAACCGCTTACTTTCCGCATGTGGCTATGCACCATGCGAAAAGTAAGCGGTTCATGTGCGGATGGTACCCAGGGCCTGGAGGAGATGAGACTCTCCTCCAGGCCCTGGGTACCATATCCCTGTTATAATAATAATTAAAATAAAAAATAATGATATTCTCACCTTCCGGCGGCCCCCACAGCTTTCTCGCCTCTCAGCGACGCTCCCGGCCAATCCCGTTCCCAGGCGTCCTTTTCGACAATGACCCCAGATGACGTACCATCACGCAAGACCGCTACGTCATCTGGGGTCATTGTCGCAAAGGACGCCTGGGAACTGGATTGGCCGGGAGCGTCGCTGAGGACCAGGAAGGCTGTGGGGGCCGCTGGAAGGTGAGGATAGCACGATTGTTTATTTTTTAAAATTATTTTTAACATTAGATCTTTTTACTATTGATGCGACATAGGCAGCATCAATAGTAAAAAGTTGGTCACACTTGTTAAACACATTGTTTGACTTGTGTGACCAACCTGTCAATCAGTTTTCCAAGCGATGCTACAGATCGCTTGGAAAACGGTAGCATTCTGCAAGCTAATTACGCTTGCAAAACGCTGGTTTCTGGCGGGAATACGCATACCTATAAAAATGCGTATTTCCCGCAACGTGTGCACATAGCCTGAAAGAGGCCATAGTGTGGCTGGCTGTACAGAAACACAATTTTGAGAGCAAATTGTGCAGCCATTGCTGAATGGTGGCGATTTTGATGCACCACAGTGTGTGGTCTCGCCCTAAATCTCTCATTGATTCATGCATTATGTAATACAGAAATGTGAACGTAGCATGTACAGCATTCATATTACAACAAGAAAGTAATATAGCTACTGCCAGTATTGAGCTTACAAATACTGATGTAAAATACTGATCAAATTCTGAACATGGCCTTAGGCTTGGTCTACACAGCAACTTCAGCCATAACACGGTCAATGACTGCTATGTGCCGCTGGCAACATTGCAGTACAATACAGATGAATGGTGGCGCATTGCGTCCTTTGGGATACATGTAGGTCGCAAAAATCTGACTAGGTCTGACTTTCTTAAACTTGCTTGACATACTACCCTCAATGTGAAACCATTCACTGGAATTGCGCGGCATTCTAGCATTGGCACATGGCAATCTTTGCCCGTGCTTCTTGTTATAATCTGTGTTAGGCCAGTATCACACATGCGAGAAACACGGCCGAGTCTCGCATGTGAATTCCCAGCACTGGCGCCACCACTCGGGAACGGAGCGTTCGGCTCCATGTATTTCTATGCAGCCGCTCGCTCTGCTCCCGAGTGCCGGCGCCAGTGCTGGGAATTCACATGCGAGACTCGGCCGTGTTTCTCACATGTGTGATTCCGGCCTAATAATAATAATAATTATTATGGCTCCTGGAAGAATAGTTGAAAATGCAAAAATTTTAAATTATCTGTGTGCTTTTTGGGTGTTGATAGATACTTTAGTTTTTTAAATCTTTGGTGGCGCTTTTGGGGTTTTCCTGACAGAGGATTCCTTTTAGAGTGTGTTCATACAGGACTGATACCACAGCGGATTTTCTGCTGCCAATGTGTTTGTTGACAGTCCACTACGTATTACACACAAATGAAGTGGAATATGTTGGTATGCATGCAACGTTTAGGTGCATGTTCACACTGGCCGCTAAACAGTACCCTGCCAAAAATAATTGGCAATAGTGCATGCAAATAATATAGGGTGTTTGGTTAACATATTTTTGATAAAAAAAAAAAAATGTAGAAGCCATGCCTCCCAGTCACGGTGACCCTATTTGAGACTGTCCTAATACCTAGTAACCTTACCGTTTGTGAAATAATATAAATGTATTGCACTCCTAGCATCTCACAGCAATGGACATCTGCCTTCACTGACGATTAGACCGCCACTGTGGATTTCTCTCATGCAGGCCGATATCCCCATTATGCAACAGGCCTGTGGTATAGGCATATACGCTGCTCGCTATATGCTTCTCACTATATACCTTTGTAAAGTCTGCTGCGCAGTTCAGTGACACAATAAAAGGTTTCTTGTCCCAAAATAGTGTCTGAGATCCACTAGGTAAATTGAGCCCTGTGGAGACAATTGAGTAGAGATTTTTCATTAACAGAATGACTGTGACAAAGTAAGGGTAGTTAATTTGTATGTTGTGTAGTTTGTTTTTATCCTATATCACATAGCAAAGAACAGTCATAAATCATTCCAGAAGTTTGGTTCTTGATATTGAGCCATTTTTTTCAGCTCTTATTTTTATTTATTTTTTTGTATAGTCCTGGTAAAATGCGACCACAATGGATGGATTGTTGCTGCGTTAATTGAAGCCAGGAGCACAGGTGGCTTTCATCAGGCTGTAATAGTAGTGTTACACTGTGCTGTGTAATTTACCCGTCTAGCTGGCAGCAACTGTTTGTGTGTCGTATGTGGCAGTGATAACTGGGGGATAACAGGACTACTTTCCGGGTAAGGTAATGCTCCTCTCTCCACAGACCTAGGCTTTTACTCCAGTTTTATCCCTGTAGGAGCGCCCTCGGCTGGTTCTGGCTCCTCTCGTGTGGGTGCACCTATACACAACGTCTGTTTAGTCAACATTACATGAGACTGGAAGCACTAGAAGTTTTGTTTATTTGCACATGTAGCAGACTCTGTCCTGTCTGCATACTGCTACTGTGTGTAGATTCTGTACCAAGCTATTTTACATCATGTTCTTCATGATCCTTCACACACTTACAGATTTTATCTGTTATGTAGATACATCCGCTCTTTAATATGTATCATAAAGTCTCAAATTCATCAAAAACCTCATTCGCACCAAATCTGTGGTGTACTCACTTCATTCCTGGTACTCCCATATTTATCAAAGGTTGCATCTCAAAATATAAGGCTGTGGTTCCACGGTCCGGAACCACAGCGCTTTGAACGGAGCGGAAAGTCCGCTCCGCCCAAAGGCCCGCCCCCTTGTGAACGCGCGGTGAATCACCACAGCGCTACATAGGACTGTGTTATTTTCCTTGCGGCGATGGAGCATCGCCGCAAGGGAAAAGGACATGCTGCGATCTAAAAAGACGCGCCGCATGTTCTTTAACGCAGGTCTGCCGTCTGCGTGTTTTTACGCATAGTGGAGACGGGATTTCTTGAAATCCACTCCACTATACTGTAACATCTGGACGCTGCGTGTTTGACGCTGCGCTAGCGCACAGCGTCAAACACGCAGCATTTACTGAAGGAATCCTGAACGTGGAAACACACCCTAAGGGTACATACTCACTGGCGACGAAAACGTCCGACTCTCGCATGTAAAATCCCAGCTCTGGCGCCGGCACTCGGGAGTGGAGTGTGCAGCTGCATGTATTTATATGCAGCCGCTCGCTCCACTCCCGAGTGCCGGCGCCAGATGCTGGGATTTTACATGCGAGCGTCGGACGTTTTAGTTGCCAGTGAGTATGTACCCTAAGGCTGTGGTTCCACGGTCCGGAACCACAGCACTTTGGACGGAGCGAAAAGTCCGCTCTGCCCAAAGCCCCGCCCCCTTGTGAACGCGCGGTGAATCCGAATGTGCTCATTGAACACATCTGGAATCACCGCAGCGCTACATAGGCCTGTGTTATTTCCCTTGCGGCGACAGAGTGTCACTGCAAGGGAAAAGGACATTCTGCAATCTAAAAAGACGCGCCGCATGTCCGTTAACGCAGGTCTGACGCCTGCATGTTTTTACGCATAGGGGAGACGGGATTTCTTGAAATCCCCTCCACTATGCTGTAACATCTGGACGCTGCGTGTTTGATGCTGCGCCAGCGCATTTACACGCAGCATTTACCCTAAGAAGTCATAAATATGTCATATATCATTTCAAAAGGTTATCTATGGCCCTTTTTCCTTTAAAATGTTTTTATGTTTTTGTGCAGATACTGAAAATTGGTGTACATTGAATAAAACATGAGTAGATTTAGACTAAGCATTTACAGTGAGATATCACAATTTATGGAAATATGGCAGAGACACTATTATTATTACTATTATACACTTTTATAGCGCCATTTATTCCATGGCGCTTTACATGTGAAGGACAAATATAGACAAGTGCAATAAATATGAGCAAAACAAGGCACACACAAGTACAGAAGGAGAGAGGACCCTGCCTGCGAGGGCTCATTGTCTACAGGGGATAGGTGAGAATACACTAGGGGATGGCAGAGCTGGTCGTTCGGCGGTTCAATAGACTGAGGATCACTGCAGGCTGTACAGTCATGGCCAAAAGTTTTGAGAATGACACAAATATACATTTTTACAAAGTCTACTGCTTCACTTTTTCTATGGCAATTTGCATATACTCCAGAATGTTATAAAGAGTGATCAGCTTAACAGCAATTACTTGCAAAGTCAATATTTGACTAGAAAATGAACTTTATCCCCAAAACACATTTCAACATCATTGCAGCCCTGCCTTAAAAGGACCAGCTAACCTCTTTTCAGTGATTGCTCCATTAACACAGGTGTGGGTGTTGATGAGGACATGGCTGGAGATCAATCTGTCATGATTAAGTAAGAATGACACCAGTGGACACTTTAAAAGGAGGCTGGTGCTTGGCATCATTGTTTCTTTTCTGTTAACCATGGTTATCTCTAAAGAAACACGTGCAGTCATCATTGCAATGCACAAAAATGGCCTAACAGGGAAGAGTATCGCAGCTAGAAAGATTGCACCTCAGTCAACAATCTATTGCATCATCAAGAACTTCAAGGAGAGAGGTTCCATTGTTGCCAAAAAGGCTCCAGGGCGCCCAAGAAAGACCAGCAAGCGCCAGGACCGTCTCTTAAAAGTGTTTCAGCTGAGGGATCGGGCTACCAGCAGTGCAGAGCTTGCTCAGGAATGGTAGCAGGCAGGTGTGAGTGCATCTGCACGCACTGTGAGGCGGAGACTCTTGGAGCAAGGCCTGGTCTCAAGGAGGGCAGCAAAGAAGCCACTTCTCTCCAGAAAAAACATCATGGACAGACTGATATTCTGAAAAAGGTACAGGCAGTGGACTGCTGAGGACTGGGGTAAAGTTATTTTCTCTGATGAATCCCCTTTTCGATTGTTTGGGACATCAGGAAAACGCCTCATTCGGAGAAGACAAGGTGAGCGCTACCACCAGTCTTGTCTCATGCCAACTGTTAAGCATCCTGAAACCATTCATGTGTGGGGTTGCTTCTCAGCCAAGGGAATCGGCTCTCAGTCTTGCCTAAAAACACAGCCATGAATAAAGAATGGTACCAGAATGTCCTCCAAGAGCAACTTCTCCCAACCCTCCAAGAGCAGTTTGGCAATCAACAATGCCTTTTCCAGCATGATGGAGCACCTTGCCATAAAGCAAAGGTGATAACTAAATGGCTCAGGGAACAAAACATAGAGATTTTGGGTCCATGGCCTGGAAACTCCCCAGATCTTAATCCCATTGAGAACTTGTGGTCAATCGTCAAGAGACGGGTGGACAAACAAAAACCTAAAAATTCTGACAAAATGAAAGCATTGATTGTGCAAGAATGGACTGCTATCAGTCAGGATTTGGTCCAGAAGTTGATTGAGAGCATGCCAGGGAGAATTGCAGAGGTCCTGAAGAAGAAGGGTCAACACTGCAAATATTGACTTGCTGCATTAACTCATTCTAACTGTCAGTATAAGCTTTTGTTACTCATATGTTTGCAATTATATTTCTGTCTGTGATAAAAACATCTGTCAAACACACACATAAAAACTAGAGGGCAGCAGATCATGTGAAATATAATATTTGTGTCATTCTCAAAACTTTTGGCCATGACTGTAGGCTCGTCGGAAGAGGTGGGTCTTCAGGTTCCTTTTTAAGGTTTCCATGGTAGGCGCGAGTCTGATGTGTCGGGGTAGAGAGTTCCAGAGTATAGGAGAAGCACAGGAGAAGTGTTTCTGGTTGCAACAATTATAAATGGATAGAAAGAATGGATACGTGGTAAATCTTGATATCCTCTCCTAATATATCAGTGGGATGCACATGTAAACAGGCTGTGCAAGTTCATTATGTTACTAAAGAGAAATTTCTAAAGTTCCTCCTTACTGCTGGGCACTATATTACAAGGATATTTATTAGTCATTGTATTCACTTACATAGCGCCATCATATTCCACAGCAGTGTACAGATATTATCATCACTGTCACCATTGGGACCTACAAATGTAAATTCCCTATCCGTTTGTCTTTGGAGTGTGGGAGGAGACCCACGCAAACACTGGGAGAACATACAGACTCCTTGCAGATGTTGTCCTTGTTGAGTGTAGGGTTTCTACTCACTCAGCTGCAGTTGAGGTAGGCATGACTACAGTGCTAACCACTGAGCCACATCTGGAAGGTAGAGTTTTTGAATGTACTTCAAATTATTGAAGTCAGCAATGTAAAGGGATAAAATGTATTTACCAATAAACTATAAGCTCCTATTTACACATTCCTGATAATTACAGACTCTGAATAGATAGACAGTAAAATGAAAATGGTGGTCCTGAAGTAGGTACACATACTATCTGCACCTACTTAGACCTCTTTCACACTTCAGTCGCTTGACGTCAGTTAAAATCCGCCAAAGTGTGAAAATGGCGGATTCGCCAAAAAAGGTGAAAAACGTATGCAAACGAAGTTTTCAACCCGGAATGTAACCCGGAAAATGCAGGTACGCATGTCCGGACCAAGGAGAGAGAGAGAGAGACCGACCCCGGACAGTATTCTGGGCATTTTGAATGGATTTTAAATGGCAGCAACGGATGCGCTGGCGGATGGTCATCCGTTAAATCCGTTTTTTGACGGATCCGCCATAATCCACCATTTTGACGCACAGAAAAAACGTTTCCAAAAACAGCGGACGCCAAATTTTGGGCGGATCCGTCAAAAAATGGACCTAACGGACGACCATCCGTCAAAATCCGCCACTAATGCAAGTCAAAGGGAAAAAAGCGGATCCGCCAAAAAAAAAATGGCGGATCAGTTTTTTTCACACTTTGGCAGATTTTGACTGACGTCGCCCGACTGAATTGTGAAAGAGGCCTTATGGGTGCGTACACTCAGGAAGTGTATACTTTCAGGAGGTGTATATGCCCAACAGTGACCACAGTCTGGATAAATGCATAGGCATCTGCCTACCATAGTGACCCATTGGAAAAAAAATCTATATACCTGATGGTATTTTGTCCTCTGTATAGGAAAATGCAGTGTGTGATCCGATCATTCGATGCACCCGCAGCATACTGCGATTGTTCTCTCAAGCCAAATTGGCGCAACAAAATAGTTGCAGATCTGAATTGCCCCATAGTATTACACTGGTCCGAGGGCAATATGATAAAACGTCAGATAGCATTTGGCCATGCTATGCGCTCATGTGAGCAAGCTCTAACACTATCCTTTTCTTCTCTCTACATATCTTAACTGCACTATTTTTAATGTTGATGCGTTTTGTTTTGTTTTTTTCTTGCGGTGTCTGTCAACAGATAAGCAACCATTTAAAGCAGTACCTCAATACACTGTGTTCCAAATTATTATGCAAAAATTGTTTAGGAGTGATAAGGTAAGAATTTTTTTGTTTGTCAGTTAAACTCATTGATGGTGATGTGTGTCAGGGCTCTTTATATCACTGTAAGCAATTGCAGACACCTGTGCTAATTAGTTTGGCAGGTGTGTCCAATGAAGGGCAAGACTACTTAAGAAGGCTGTCCCACATTATCAAGCAGCCTACATTTTCTGCCAAAATGGGAAAGAAAAAGGATGTGTCGGCTGCTGAGAAGCAACAAATTGTGGAGTGTTTAGGTCAAGGCATGACTACAATCAACATTGCCAAGACACTTCATCGTGATCATCGCACAATCAAGAAGTATGTAGCTGATTCACAGTACACACGTGTGCGTGCTGATAAGGGAAAATTGAGAACTCTTTCCTACAGGCAATTATGTCAGGTTAAAAGAGCAGCGGCAAAAAAGCCTTGTCATAGCAGCAGACAAGTTTTTGAAGCTGCTGGTGCCTCCAACGTCCCCCGAACAACAAGATGCAGGGTCCTTCAGAGGTTTGCAGCTGTGCGTAAGCCATCCTGTCGACCTCCTCTATCCACTGCATACAAGCAGAAACGGCTCCAGTGGGCCAAACAATACATGAAGACTGACTTCAAAACTGTTTTATTCACCGATGAGTGCCGTGCAACGCTCGATGGTCCAGATGGATGGAGTGGAGGATGGCTGGTTGATGGACACCCCATGCAAACACGGCTACGGCGCAAACGAGGAGGTGGAGTAATGTTTTGGGCTGGAATCATGGGGAGAGAGATTGTCGGCCCCTTTAGGATCCCTGAAGGGGTAAAGATGAACTCCATAGTGTATGTTGAGTTTCTCAAACAGCACTTCCTGCCATGGTTCAAGAAGAAGAACCGTGCATTCCGCAGCAAGATCATTTTCATGCATGATAATGCACCGTCTCATGCTGCACATAACACATCTGCATATGTGGCTGCTATGGGCATGAAAGGGGACAAACTTATGGTGTGGCCCCCATGCTCCCCTGACCTCAACCCCATTGAGAACCTCTGGAGCATCATCAAAAGGAGTGTCTATGATGGCGGGAGGCAGTTCACATCTAAGCAACAGCTCTGGGAGGGTATTCCGTCCTCATGCAAAACAATTGAAGCAGAAACCATCCAAAACCTGACAAATTCAATGTGGACGAGAGCGTTCAGAAGCTCCTTTCGAACAAGGGGTCCTATGTGCAAATGTAACATCACCTAGAATAAAGTTTTGAGTTGAAAACTGTTTGATTTCAGTTTGTAAGAACCTGCTAATGCTTATAATTTCAAAAATGACCATTTTTTTGTTCTTTATTAAAATGAAAAGGTTGAAAACTCTGCTGTGCATAATAATTTGGAACATGCATTTTGAGTGCAGTTTGAGTGTTTTATTTTTTAAAAAATATACTGTTATCATAGGCAGTTTGTACAAAAACCTTTCAATTGTACTCAAATAGTTATTTGACTGGAAAATTACAATGACTCAAATTCATATAGGTAATTTGGGAAAATCTGAGAAAATATTATTTGCATAATAATTTGGAACACAGTGTATACATAGTGATCTGTCATAGATACATGATTGGCAATGCATGCAAAATGAAGATTTTTTTTCACTGATTTTGGTGGACTGTTGTGATCATTTTAACACCATAATTCATGACCCTATCCTTAGTCTCCTAATCTGAACTAACACTGATCTATGCACTTATGAGGCTCAGTAAAAAGTACAAGAAGAATTGCAGCACTCTCCCAATCCTTGATGATAAATTTCTTCATTCCATTACATGGATAGCATCATAAGATACGGTGTGGCGGTGGCAAGGGAGATAAACAGTTGAGACAAGAGACCTGATGGACTATGGCCCTTTTGCGCCTTCTTTGCGCTTCTACGGGTCCATAATCCATAGAAGCGCAAAGAAGTCGCGAAACCGCCTTAGTCCGTCAAATCTCTTTTCTCACCTGTTATTCTCCCCTGCCACCTGCAAACCGCACCTTACGATGTTTTCCATGTAATGGAATAAAGAAATATGTAATCGAGGATCGGCGAGTGTTGCAATTCTCCTTGTACTTCGTATTGATTTATTCATACATGTTATGACTATGCACCACCCTGAAGCAATCCGTATAAAATGCATATGAGGTGTTGGATTCACAGACAATTGGTGTCTGAATCTCTTTTTTGCCACTTATGAGGCTGTTTGTTCAGGTCAGGAGACCCGTGGTCGGGCCGGGAATTTTGACTGTAAAACGAACAGTAAAATGCTACTGCTAGACGGCTGTGTGTAGTCCTTATTAGCTGCATTATCATGGCCTGTAATGCCACGTCAAGGCACAGACTAATGAATTAGCAAAATGGAGATGAGCTTTATCTGGGTTATTTGCTAGGATTTTAAAATGCACAAGAAAATATTACTTTAGGGTACAAGACTGCAAATTAATGGTAATACTTAACTGTTTATAAATAGTATTTTATCTGGTTCTGGAGTGATGAAATGTCCATTTATAGGTTGTATAAATGCAGCTGCTGGCAGAAAGTGTCAATCAGTATCACATTGGTGGGAGTCCAACTCCTGACCCCATCACTGCTCCGCTGACTGAAGAGGATATGGCCCTCCTTTCTTACCATGCTGAGCGCCATAGATCTTGCAGCAGCTCTGCCCAATACTGCAGCTCTGTCCCGTTCTGGTGAGCCAGATGCCGCCATTACATAGTGTCATTACATACTGCCAGTACATCGTGTATGCAGCTGTGGCTGATGAACACTTTGGTAGATCTTACCAGAGCACTGTTGCCCCTTCAGTCTGCAGATCGGTGGGGGTGTTCTTGCAGAGCTATTGTAGTGTCCTCTCTGTGGGTGTGAAATATTAAGTCAAGTTTGCTGAATTTTGTGTCAGTGGTGGACTTGCATGACATTGGTTTGTTTTATTAGACCTGAAGAGTGTTGTGCTGAAATCAGCTTTGTGATTTCAGGGTCTCTGCCGTTGTGACCTATTTCCACAACACAACGGCTACACAGGAAATTTTTTTTGTTTTTGTTTTCCTACTGGATGTTTAGAATGTCATACTACTGTTCGGAAAATCTTATATGTTATATAAGTTACAGCCACTTATAATTAGCAAGGTTAGAGCATGGGTATCCATAATTGTCATTTATAAGTTTGTTACTTGCTTGTTTGGCGCTCTTAATTTCCACAGCGTTTATAGACCTCTTCATGATTGTCCCCATTGGGGCTCACAATCTGTACTCCCTATCAGTATGTGTTTGGAGCGTGGGAGGAAACCGGAGAACCCGGAGGAAACCCACGTAGACACGGGGAGAACATACAAACTCCTTGCAAATGTTGTCCTTGGTGGGATTTAAATCCAGTACGCCAGCGTTGTAAGGCTACAATGCTAATCACTGAGCCACTGTGCTGCCGTACTATATGTTAATGTGTTATTTATTAATTACATTGTAAAAAATAATATTTTTGTTCTTTAATTCACAGGCTTACGCATCTGGGTGTGATGTTGTGATTTTGGGAAGTGATTTTGAGAGACTACAAGTAATCCCTGGAGTCCAACATGGAAATGTGCTGGTGGGATGTGTAGACTGTTCAATGCAACAGGGCAGAGTAAGTGTTGTAATCTCGTAATGGTCATACATGTCTGAGAGGGACCAGAACTGCTTTGTCTCAAGAATAAATGCAATAGGGTGTAGTGTGACCCATTTTCATATGAGACGAGCCGATATATTTCAATGGGTGTGCAAAAAAAATGCCATACAGATGTCATCCATATGGCACCTATTTTTTAACTCATCCACTGATGTTCTTAACATACAAGACTATTTGGCGTCATGTAATTTCTTCATTTTTGATGTATAAAAATAGGTGTCACATGGTTACCATTCAAATGTCATAAACGTACACACAGATGGCGTACGGATGGTAACATAGATGAAAAATCGTGTGTTTTTTTTCTTGTTGAAAATTAAGCAATCCTCCCCCGCTTCCCTTTCCTTTTGTTCATGTGAACTTAGCCTAAGCCGAACAATGGTCAATTAATAGACACAAACAATAGGCTAGTCAGCTCACCTGATCCGGGTACTACGGTAATACCTAGATAGGATTCAAGCCTCGCACAAATCTGGGCAGATCAGCCGCAGGCGATAGTTCAACCACCTCATATTTAGTAATGAGTTAACTAAAACTAAAGAGGATGTTAAAATTCTTGGAGAAACATAAATACTTGAAAGACTTCAATTTCTACAATGAAAAACTTAAAGCTAACTTTACAAAACTTAAACATTCCATTATGGACACAAAAAAAGCAAATTTAAACGAGACATGGACAAATTTTTTTATTATTATTCAAATAGTAATTTTTGGAATTTAAAATTGATAGCAGACAATGAAAATAACAGTATGAAAATTTCCCCTTTAGGAAACCCACAGCCAGCAATGCCATATTGGGTTTTTTATTTTTATTTGAATATGTATGTAATTATTGTACTTTTTTTTTTTTTTTTTAACTGTCAGCACAGGCATCGGCTGATGAGACTACGTTTCCCATCAGCGGCACCTGCTGTCACTGTTATCAGCTTTTTACCGCTGTGGGTCACAGCTGCGGGGTCACGCTGACGGCATGACCCCCGCAGCGCTCTGACCGACGTTCTTACCGGCGGTAGCATTACTGCCGATAATAACCTGCGCGTCGGTGTTTACCATGCTGTAACAGATGACAGCATGGGGAACAACACCATAGGAAGGTGGTAAAAACAAAAACTCAGCAAATCCACAAACATTTTTACACCTGCATTTTTGCTGCGGATTTCACTGACTCAGTTGAAATCAGTGGGTGAAAAACGCTGCAGAAACGCACAAAGAATTGACATGCTGCAGAAAAAAACGCACTGCAAATACTCAAAGGAAATTTACTGATCATGTGCACAATACTTAAGGATCGTCATTGAATTAGCTTCTATAAGGTTTCCATAACGTTTTTGGATCATTTCCACGAGGAAAAAAGCCGCGAAAACGCATCAAAAACGCACCGTGTGCACACAGCCTTATTGTCATTCAAGCATAACCGGGAAAAAAAAACTGGATTTAAAAGGTTACTTTAGATGTGGAGCCAATCGCTGCAAACATATCACTGTGCATTAAAAACAAATACGTACCAATCTACACACAATCCCATTGTTTTTTCCTATACATGACTTTATAAATTGCAACGACACATATGTCATCTATCTTATTGCATGTATTATATGTAGACTACAATATGTAGGAGGCACTACACGTCCCCTAAAAGTACGTATAAGAAGACATGTCTTGGATGCAGTCAATCCACAAGCTATATCTACTTCTACAGTGTCCAGACACTTCGCAAATGTACATAATGGGGATGTCAGCAGTGTAAAGTTCTGCGAAAAAGAGAAGGTATAAAGACCTTGCAGAGGTGGAGACCATAGATGCAACTTATTGAATAGGGAGTCATACTGGATATTCACATTAGAAACCAGAACACCGCTTACGTCTCAATCAAAGATAAGACCTCATTCTGCAATATTAAATTTGTTTAGAGTTTTGTATAACACTTTTATTTTATGTTAATGCTTGTATACGCAGACCTCTCCACCTTTTTTATTTTAGTGCAGCTGTAGTGCTGATGTGCTTCATACACCTCCCTTAAAGGGAATCTGTCACCCCAAAATTGCCATATCGGATAACGATATGGCTGAATAGTGAGTCCCATAACAAAGCTAACGGTGGGTATCATATATCATGATACCCCCGTTTTCAGATCAAAATACCTTTGTAAACTTCGTTATTTTCCCTGTCAATCACGGTGGTCAGGTCAGGAGGGCGGCGGTTTCCATGTCCTCACCCCCCCCCCCCCCCCCTCGCTCCTCGGCATCCGTTGCATATTGCGGTCTGTGAATCCCACAGACGGCGTTCAGCTTCCCGCAATTCAAATTCGGGCGGCGCATATGCAGTGTGCTTTGCCCGACAGAGGGCAAAGCATAAAATAAGTACAGCGCATGCGCTGCTCTTTCCTTGCCCCGGAAGTCGTACAAGGCAAGCAGACATTTCCGGGGCAAGGAAAGAGCAGCGCATGCGCTGTACTGATTTTATGCTTTGCCCACTGTCGGGCAAAGCACACTGCGCATGCGCCGCCCGAATTTGAATTGTGCAATTGCGGGAAGCTGAACGCCGTCTGTGGGATTCTCAATTTCTCAATTTCCCTGACTCCCGACTATGACTCCACGACTCCGATTCCACAGCCCTGCCTCACTATTGAGCATTCTACTCAAATGTTCACATTAAAATTTTTACATCACGTTTTGCTTATGCGAAAGTCCCATAAGCCAAGATTAAGAATTTGTCAATAGATTATTAAATAATGATCTATGAACGCTATCCGTTTACTCGTGCCGCCAGATTCATCTCCACTTAAAGACGAGATCCTTAGATCAGGAACATAACAGACATTTCTAGTACATTTCATAACTTTCCCAAATTCTTTTCGAAACATTTACACATCATAAAACATTTTATACTGATTCCACCAAAATGGACACAGACTCTACGAGCAGCCCTTACGCCATTTATTGGCCTGCACGTCAGCCTTTCTTAAATGCACAACGTGAACTTTTCTAGCTGAAGATATTTTTTTGCTCTGGGAATTCGGGCTTGTTCTTTGTGCTTGCTGGCATTATCTTTCCACTTGCTGCCTGTGCTGTTTCATACTATTTTTGCGTCTATTTTAACCCCTTAACGACCAAGCCATTTTTTAGGTTAAAGACCAGGCCAATTTTTACAATTCTGACCACTTTCACTTTATGTGCTTATAACTCTGGAACGCTTCAACGGATCTTGGCGATTCTGAGATTGTTTTCTCGTAACATATTGTATTTCATGATAGTGGTAAAATTTCTTCAATATAACTTGCGTTTATTTATGAAAAAAACGGAAATATGGCAAAAATTTTGAAAATTTTTCAATTTTCAAACTTTTAATTTTTATGCCATTAAATCAGAGAGATATGTCACAAAAAATAGTAAATAAATAACATTTCCCACATGTCTACTTTACATCAGCACAATTTTGGAACCAAAATTTTTTTTTGTTAGGAAGTTATAAGTGTTAAAAGTTGACCAGCAATTTCTCATTTTTCCAACAAAATTTACAAAACCATTTTTTTTTAGGGACCACCTCACATTTGAAGTGAATTTGAGGGGTCAATATGACAGAAAATACCCAAAAGTGACACCATTCTAAAAACTGCACCCCTCAAGGTGTTCAAAGCCACATTCAAGAAGTTTATTAACCCTTTAGGTACTTCACAAGAATTGAAGCAATGTGGAAGGAAAAAATGAACATTTAACTTTTTTTTCCCAAAGTGTTTCTTTCGACACAATTTTTTAAAATTTTATCAAGGGTATCAGTAGAAAATGAACCACAAAATTTGTTGTACAATTTCTCCTGAGTACACCGATACCCCATGTGTGGGGGTAAACCACTATTTGGGCGTATGGCAGAGCTCGGAAGGGAAGCAGCGCCATTTGACTTTTTTGGCTGGAATTGAGATTGGATGCCATGTCGCATTTGGAGAGTCCCTGTGTGCCTAAACAGTGGAAACCCCCCACAAGTGACCCCATTTTGGAAACTAGACCCCCCAAGGAACTTATCTAAATGTGTTGTGAGAGCCTTGAACCCCCAAGGGCTTCACAGAAGGTTATAACGTAGAGCCGTAAAATTAAAAAATCATATCTTTCCAACAAAAATGAACTTTCCACCCCCAATTTTTATTTTCCAAAGGGTAACAGGACCCCAAAAGTTATTGTGCAATTTGTCCTGAGTACGCTGATACCCCATATGTGGGGGTAAACCACTATTTTGATGCATGGCAGAGCTCGGAAGGGAAGGAGCGCCTTTTTCAACTGCAGACTTTGATGGAATGGTCTGCGGGTGTCATGTCACGTTTGGAGAGCCCCTGATGTGCCTAAACAGTAGAAACCCCCCACAAGTGACCCCATTTTGGAAACTAGACCCCCCAAGGAACTTATCTAGATGTGTGGTCAGCACTTTGAACCCCCAAGGGCTTCACAGAAGTTTATAACGTAGAGCCGTGAAAATAAAAAAATCCTTTTTTTTTTCCACAAAAATTACCTTTTTGCCCCCAAATTTTTATTTTTATAAGGGTAACAGGAGAAATAGGACCCCAAAAGCTATTGTGCAATTTGTCCTGAGTACGCTGATACCCCATATGTGGGGGGGAACCACTATTTTGACGCATGGCAGAGCTCGGAAGGGAAGGAGCACCGTTTTTAAATGCAGACTTTGATGGAATGGTCTGCGGGTGTCATGTCGCGTTTGGAGAGCCCCTGATGTGCCTAAACAGTAGAAACCCCCCACAAATGACCCCATTTTGCAAACTAGACCCCCCAAGGAACTTATCTAGATGTGTGGTCAGCACTTTGAACCCCCAAGGGCTTCACAGAAGTTTATAACGTAGAGCCGTGAAAATAAAAAAATCCTTTTTTTTTTTCCACAAAAATTACCTTTTTGCCCCCAAATTTTTATTTTTATAAGGGTAACAGGAGAAATAGGACCCCAAAATTTGAAGTGCATTTTGTCCTGAGTACGCTGATACCCCATATGTGGGGGGGGAACCACTGTGATCGCCTTATTGCGATCTTTGGGAGGCAGAATGAACAAATCCACAAAAGGTGAAGAATTGGTTTTCTTTTTTACGCCGTTCCTCGTGCGGTATTAGTGATTAGGCGACTTTATTCCTCGGGTCGGTGCGATTACGGCGAAACCAGATTTACACCGTTTTTTCATGTTTAGCTTCTGTCACACTCTAAAAGACGCTTTTTTTTGAATAATTTTTTTGTAAGAAATTTTTGCATCGCCGTATTTTGAGAGCTATAATTTTTCCATATTTCGGCTGACAGATTTATCAGTGGGCTTATTTTTTTGCGGGACGAGTTGACGTTTTTATTGGTACCATATTCGGGCACATAACGTTTTATGATCACTTCCTATTCCGATTTTTGTGGAAGCAGAATGAACAAAAACCAGCAATTCAGGAATTGTTTTTTTTTTTTTTTTCCCTCCGTTCCGCGTGTGGTAAAATTGATAAAGCAGCTTTATTCTTCGTGTCACTACGATTACAGCGATACCTCATTTATATATTTTTTATGTTTTGGCGTTTTTTACACAATAAAAAGTTTTATAGAAAAAATAATTATTTTTGCATCAGTTTATTCCGCGAGCGATAACTTTTTTATTTTTTCGCTGATGATGCTGCATAGCGGCTTGTTTTTCAGCAGCAGAATGGAAGGAAAGGAGACACACTAGTAATGACTAGTGGGTAGGTGGAGCCCAGATAGGATTGACACCTCAGATTAAAAAGAGTGTTGACCGGCCCCTCCAGCTCGGGCTCCTCCTACTCCAGCTTCTTCAGTCTAAAATTTGAGGTCCAGAGGATGGTCGCTGCTGGAAGCAGCTCCTCAGAAAACTTTATTATTTTTATCGAACAAGAGACTTGGATCACCAGAAGTGGTCTAGAGGTCTCAGGGGTCTCAGCGCTGCTGGACCCCCACCTCTCCCTTGGCGATCTGTAATGCCCTGTATGGTGGTCCCTGCAGTTTCGCGCCGGCCCTGGGGGATGAGGATTGCTTCCCTGGCGGGGACGCAAACCGCACATCGGGGGTCACTGCGTTCCCCGCCCGGGGGGGGAAGCGATGAGCACAGCGCCACAAACCCCTGGGGGTCCCTGTGGCGCTCGGCTGGTGAGTACCGCATTTTTATGTGAATGTGTGTGTGCTCTCAGCGGCTGCTGCGGCAGCCACTGGTACATGTATTAGATGACATGTTTGGTGACTGTATTTTATGTCCGCAGGCAGATACCTGCAGGACAGAGGAGAGCAGAGAGCGAGGAGTTCGCGCTCTTTTTTGAAGCCGGAGGGGGGCGTGGCTTCACGCTTCCCGCTCTTTTTGTGACAGGAATCGCTCTGAGGAGACTGCAGCTTCACTGTCCTTCTCTTCCGGCTTCTCTCAGCGCGGCGGCCATTACAGAGGCTCCGGGCTCCTCATGCTTCGCTCCTCCTGTTTAAGGTATACTTTCACCGAGGCCAGCTGGGTGAGTGAATATCATCACCCCACAGCGCAGAACCTATCTGTGTTCCAAGTGACAGATAGCGTTTATCTGCAGCCGCGTTCTCTTATAGAGACCTGGGACTCGCACACTCCTTTTATTTTATATAGGGAGTTGTGGGGAGTTGGCGGCATTAACCCTATGAAGGGTTAACCCTTTCAGCAATAACCGCCGCAGGTTCTACCCGGTAGGGATCAGAACGCAGGAGGTTATTTATATACTGAGAGATAGCTGGGGTAACTCTCTTCTTTAAGAGCTTTAACCCTTCAGCGTTCTTGCTCAGTCTGCTTAGTAACCACACTGTTTCCAGTTACCAACAGGGTTTTGACCTGCCATTTACTGCTGACATGTCGGTTCAGGGTCCGGAAGGTGCGGACCATCTGCCAGATCCGCTACAGGATCAGTCGCAAGTATCTGATACGCAGACTTCGACGGCATCAAGCGCTGCGATTTACAGCGATACCAAATTAGATGCCATCGTTCAGTCAATTAATGGCTTGTCTGACCTTTTAGGTCAGTGGGTGTCAGCTAGATCCTCTCATGACAGGAAGCGGCGCAGGCCGGTGCCATCTTTTCCGCGTAGCGAATCAGAGGTATCTGATATGGAATGCGGACAGGGTTCTCCTTCAAACTCAGAAGGGGAGTTATCTGATTCGGATAAGGAGGATCGGCAGGGACATTCTTTCTCTCTTGTGAGCTGAACAGAGGCTTTAATTGAAGCTATGAGAGAGGCGTTACAGTTACCGGAGGAGGTAACTACACGGCCTGGTAAGTCGGGCCGCATGTACCAGGAGTACCATAAGTCGCGGTCAACATTACCGGCTCTGGAAGAGCTTAATACGGTAGTGGAGAAGGAACGTCTGTGTCCAGATAAACGTTTTCAAGGGACACGGTTCTTTGAAGCATTATATCCGTGTTCAACGGAATTGACGGATAATTGGATTCCTTCTCCTGAAGTGGATGTTCCTTTATCCCAGCTTAGTAAATCCTCATTGCTTCCGGTTAAAGGGAAAGCGAGTCTGCAAGAGCCGCTGGACAGAAAAACGGAGATGGCGGCGAAATCCATCTATGAAGCTGCAGGTCATGGATTCAGAGCAGTACTAGGATCCATGTGTGCTTCTAAGGCTTCCCTGTGCTGGTTGATCCGTTTACGGAAGGCGTTGCAAAATAGATCTCCATTATCCGAGATAGATGGACTTCTCGATTTATTGGAGACTGCAGCCCGATATAGCTGTGATGCAGGTCTGGATACTGCGTCATTATTATCCAGGATGCAATCCTCAGCGGTCACAGTCAGAAGAGCACTGTGGCTTAGACAGTGGACCGGGGACGCGGTTTCCAAGCAGGGTTTACTGTCTTTAGCCTACAAGGGTGGTCAGCTATTTGGATCTGATCTCACAGAGCTGATTGCCAAGGCAAAGGCTAAAGAAGCGGCTTTACCACAGCGAAGGGCTATGGCTTCTACGTCTGGCAGACCTAGTGCCGGTAATGGTCGGCGGTATTTTCGGTCTAGGGGACGATCCGGTCAGTCTTCTTGGGGATCGGGTCGTCCCTCTTTTTCGGGAAAGAAGTCTTCTCAGAAATCCCGCACCCCTTGGAAACAAAGTTTCCGTCAAGACAAGCGGGAAACTGACAAGAAGCCCGCCAAGGCAGACTGACGCCAGGTCCTCACTCGAGGGCTCTCGAGTGGGGGGTCGCCTGCTCCAATTCAAGGCGAATTGGATTTCCCGCGTTCCGGATTCCTGGGTAACGCGAGTTGTGTCGGCAGGCTATTTCATAGAGTTTTCTTCTCGACCCCCGGACAGTTTTTGCCAGTCTCGCATTCCGTCAGAGCCCGAGCTATTTGCCGCTCTGCTGCGAGAGGTCGAATTCCTTCTGCAGAAGGGTGTAGTAATACCGGTTCCGACAGAGGACCGGGGAAAAGGTTTTTATTCAAATCTCTTTGTGGTCCCCAAAAAAGAGGACAAATTTCGTCCTATTCTGGATCTCAAAAGATTGAATCAGCATGTCCACACCCAAAAATTCCGCACGGAGTCACTTCGCTCCGTTGTGGCAACCCTGTCGAAGAACGACTTTCTGGTGTCAATCGACATTCGCGACGCTTATTTGCATGTTCCCGTCGGAAGAGCTCACCAGCGCTTCCTTCGTTTTGCCATAGGTCAGGACCATTACCAATTTGTGGCCCTGCCATTCGGCTTGGCTTCAGCGCCCAGAGTTTTTACAAAAATTCTAGCGCCTCTCATGGCAATTCTTCGAAGACAGAGAGTTACGATTATTCCCTATCTGGACGACCTTTTGATTGTGGCGTCCTCAAAGGAGGAGGCGGTGACGGCTCGCAATCTATCCCTTCAGCTCCTGGAGGACTTCGGGTGGCTGGTCAATTGGGAGAAGTCGTCTCTGGAACCGTCGCAGTCAATCCTGTTTTTGGGGATGCATTTCGACACGGTACGGGCAGTGGTGTCCCTACCTCCAGACAAGCGGGCATGTCTCCTTCGACATGTACAGACTATGAAGTCTTCGACAGCAATGTCCCTTCGGAAGTGTATGCGCCTTTTAGGTCTGATGGTGGCTTCCATGGAAGCGCTTCCGTTTGCCCAGTTTCATTCCAGAGCCCTCCAAAGGCTCATTCTGAGTCATTGGGATCGATCGCAGATTGCACTGGATCGCAGTATCCTCATCTCTCGCAGGGTGCGAGAGTCCCTAAGTTGGTGGTCACGTCCAGGAACGTTATCACTGGGGAAGTCTTTCCTTCCTCCGAGGTGGTCGGTCATAACCACCGATGCCAGCCTGATGGGCTGGGGGGTGTCTGGAACGATATCTGGGTTCAGGGAGTATGGTCATCGGAAGAGTCAGTTCTACCGATCAACATCTTGGAATTGAGGGCAATTTTCCTTTGCCTCCAACACTGGACGGTCCCTTTGAGCGGTCTACCAGTCCGAGTGCAGACAGACAACGCAACGGCGGTCGCGTATATCAACCACCAAGGTGGGACGAGGAGTTCCAGGCTCATGGTGGAAGTGTCTTGGATCCTGAATTGGGCCGAGGGCAGAGTACCAGCCATCTCTGCGATTCACATTCCAGGAGTTCAGAATACCACGGCAGACTTCCTCAGTCGAGAGAAGATGGATCCCGGAGAGTGGAGTCTTCATCCGGAGATCTTTGCTCTGCTGTGCTCCCTTTGGGGAGTTCCCCAAGTGGATTTGATGGCATCCAGGTCCAATGCCAAGTTGCCGACCTTCATGTCCAGGTACAAGGACCCGAAGGCTGTGGCGGTGGATGCTCTGGTGGCCCCGTGGGACCGATTCGAGCTAATCTATGTGTTTCCGCCGATATCCTTACTTCCTCTGGTGCTGCGTCGGATCAGACTGGAGAGAATCCCGGCTATGTTGATAGCCCCAGATTGGCCAAGGAGGACGTGGTTCTCGACACTGGTGTCGCTTTTGGCAGCACCGCCATTTCCACTTCCTCTTCGCCTGGACCTGTTAACCCAGGGTCCTGTCCGTCATCCGGACTTGAAGTCTCTGCGTTTGACGGCGTGGCTCTTGAGACCGAAATACTGACCCATAGAGGTTTTTCAGCCGAAGTCATTGCCACTCTGCGAGCTGCCAGAGGTCCGGCTACTACTAGAATTTACCACAAGACCTGGAAGCCTTCTTCTCGTGGTGTTTGGGTTCGTCAAGGAACCCGAGGATTTTTTCCATTCCCAATCTGTTGGCTTTTCTACAGTACGGGCTGGACAAGGGTTTGGCAGTTAGCACCCTGAGGGGTCAGGTTTCTGCCCTGTCCCTGTTGTTCCGGAAAGTTATCGCCTCGCGTAGGGACGTGCGCTCCTTTTTTCGCGGGGTAACCCGTCAGTTTCCGCCGCGGAAGGCACCTGTGTCTCCTTGGCGGCTCAACCTTGTCCTGGAGACTCTTCAGCATGGGCCTTTTGAGCCAATGGATTCTGCTAACCTTTCTTTGCTTTCTTGGAAGGTTGCCTTCCTAGTCGCAGTCACTTCTTTGAGAAGGGTTTCTGAGTTGGCGGCTCTTTCTTGCTCGCTTCCTTTCCTGGAATTTTACCCAGATCGAGTAGTGCTCCGCACACGGGGCGACTTTCTACCTAAGGTAGTGTCGCATTTCCATGTTAACCAAGATATTGTTTTACCTTCACTTTGCCCGGGCCCGAGGAATGCAAAGGAACGGGTTTTGCACACATTGGATTTAGTGCGGGCCTTGAAGTTCTATTTGTCTGTTACTCAAGGTTTTAGAAAGTCAGACTCCTTGTTTGTGATTCCAGCAGGTCGTCGACGTGGTCAACGAGCTTCCAAGGACTCTATAGCTCGTTGGATTCGGTCAGCCATTTTGGAGGCTTTCCGACTTAAAGGCGAACCTTGCCCGATTAAGATTCGTGCTCATTCCACAAGGGCTGTGGCCTCATCGTGGGCCTTTCATCAAGGGGCTTCGGCAGCTCAGCTCTGCCGAGCGGCGACTTGGCGATCCGTCCACACGTTTACAAAGTTTTATAAGGTGGACGTCAGTGCTTCCGCTGATGCGGCCTTAGGACGCAGGGTCCTACAGGCGGCTGTAGTGTAAAGTTCTAGTTAACTTGTATTTGGCGCCTGTTGCGCATTTATCAAGGTTGTTGGGATTCTGCCTGTTTTTTCTTGGTTATATTCCCACCCTTAATTTTTGGACTGCTTTGGGACGTCCCACTAGTCATTACTAGTGTGTCTCCTTTCCTTCCATTCTGCCGCTGAAAGACGGATTTTGGTAAGAACTTACCTGTAAAATCCTTTTCAGCGAAGGAAGGAAAGGAGACACAGCACCCGCCCATGGCAGAAGTGTGTTGATGTGTTTTCAGATGCGACGTGACCCTCTTCTGATAGCGATTATCTGGACTGAGGTTGACGCGCTACGGCTCCTTTCCAGCATTGCCAGCTCATCGCGGTGGTCAGGTCCAGTGAGTAGTACCTGGAACTGTGTGGTTTTTTGCCTACATGCATGCATAACCTGTATTCTTGCTTTTTCTCTGAAGTCCTTCAGAAGGGGTTATGTTGCTCCGCTGGTGATATTTGCTCTTCCCTAAGCTTTTGTACGACTGAAGAAGCAGGAGTAGGAGGAGCCCGAGCTGGAGGGGCCGGTCAACACTCTTTTTAATCTGAGGTGTCAATCCTATCTGGGCTCCGCCTACCCACTAGTCATTACTAGTGTGTCTCCCTTCCTTCGCTGAAAAGGATTTTACAGGTAAGTTCTTACCAAAATCCGTCTTTTGCGGGACAAGATGACGTTTTCAGCGGTACCATGGTTATTTATATCCGACTTTTTGATCGCGTGTTATTGCTCTTTTTCCAAGCGGTGTTATGATACCGCTTGGAAAAAGTATAATTTACTTTTTTTTTTTTTTATTATTACGGCTTTCACTGAAGGGGTTAATTAGGGATACGCTTTTATTGATAGGATTTTTACGGACGCGGCGATACCAAACGTGTGTTTTTTTTTGTTTTTTGGTTTTTTTATTACATAAAAATGTGTATTTTTTAGGGAATTTTTTTTAAATTATTTTTTAATATTTTTTTTTACAATTTTTTTAAAAAAATGCTTTTTTTTAACTTGTCCCTTTATGGGACTTTCACTTTTTTTTACTTTTTATTGCAGTTACAATGCATTGCAATGCTACAGCATTGCAATGCATTATAACTATAGTGAAAGCTGCTGTGACCATGATCACAGCAGCTTTCCGTAGCTAGATGACCCGGAGGTTGTCATGACAACCCCCGGGTCATCAAGGCAGAGATCGGGCCCTGCAAATACATTGCAGGGCGCCGATCTGAGGCAGAGGGAGCTCCCGACCCTCTGCCTCCCCCCCCTGAGCGCTGCAATCGCGCTCGATCGCAGCAGTCAGGGGGTTAACAGCCAGGGGTGGCGGGGGCGCCGCTTCTGGCTGTCAGTGCAGGAAGCCTGGCCACTGCAGCGCCGGCTCCTGCACTGATCGCGCTGGAGAAGCTGAAATTTCAGCGTCTCCTGCGCGATCACTGCTGTGTTTGGTCAGTCACATTGACTGACCAAGCACAGCGCTGTAGGTGTCTGTGACAGCTGTCGGCACTGATCTACCACTGCGTGTTTACACGTAGTGGTAGATCAAAGGGATGACGTGCACAGTCCGTCCTGGTGCCGGAACTGACACCCAGCCATGACGGACTGTGCACGTCATTGGACATTAAGGGGTTAATGGGCAAATGAACCTCAGTATTTTTTTATTTATTATAACACCTTTTTAGACTCCCTAAAAAAAAATATGTATTTATTTCTAAAAATGTATATAGGTTCACGGAAATAGAATCCTAATACATTTTTTTTCTCATTAACTTTGCCAAGATTAAAAATGAGCTTTACAAGCAGAAGCTAAATGGTAAATTGGGTATGTCTTGCTCGTTTTGGCTTCATGCGCTGTGGAGTTTTGAGGGAGCATACGTGCTATTAGCTCATTATTGTATATACGAGGGGCGCCTGAAAATTTTGAGGCCCGACCAAGAAGTAGTGACCGTGGGTCAAAATTTTTACAGTCAGTTCTCGACATAGTCTCCCTTGAGGGTCACACAGGTATGCCATCGCTCTTGGAGTTTCATTAGTCCACTGTGGTAGAACGTTCCGTCTTGCTCCTCCAAAAACTCCTTTATGGCGTCCATGACGGCTTCATCAGAAGGAAAACGACTTCCACAAAGGTGCTTTTTCATCTGTGGAAATAGGTGATAGTCTGAGGGAGCCAAATCAGGGGAATAGGGTGGGTGCTGAAGCAGTTTGAAGCCACAGAAGTGAATTGCAGCCATTGCAACAGCTGATGTGTGAACTCGCGCATTGTCCTGGTGAAACAACACCCCTTTCCGCAGCATCCCTCAACGTTTTTCCTTAATTGATGACCTCAGAAGATGAATCTGAGCTGCATAATATTCCCAATTGATGGTTTGACCTTTCTGGAGGAACTCCAGAAGAATGACACCCTTGGAATCCCACAACACTGATGTCATCACCTTGCCAGCGGATGGAACCACCTTTGCCTTTTTGGGGCGTGGGGAGGTGGGATGTTTTGAGGCTTCTTTTGACTCCGGACAGTGATGTACCCAAGTTTCATCATTTGTAACAAATCTCTGCATAAAAAGTTGAATATCAGCTTCAAACAGTTGCACATTTTCCGCAGAGCGAAGTTCTCTCAGACGTTTGTTCTCTAATGTCAAAAGTCTGGGGACCCATCGTGCCGAAACTTTATGCATGTTCAGCAGCTGTGTTAGGATATGGCCAACCCTCTCCACTAATATGCCCACACATTGTGCAATGGGCCGCTGTTTAACACGTCGATCTGCCATTACAATGTCTTGCACTTTTTTGAAAATTTTCTTCTGTGCATGCGGTTGAGGGACGACCACTGCGAGCAGCATCTTCAATTGATGTCTGTCCCCGCTTGAAATCTGCAACCCACTTTTTCACCATTGTATAAGAAGGAGCATTGTCCCTTAATGTCTCCAGCATGTCTTTGTGAATTTCCAATGGTGTCAGTCCTTTTTTCTGAAGGTATTCAATGACTGCTCGCTTTGCCAATTTATCCATTCCCATATTTCAGCCTTGCCACCAAACTTTAAAATGCTGTCACGGAAACAAAATAAATGTAAATAAATCAAGATTGCTCATCATGAGACCATTCAACAAAGTAAATAAGATATTGCATTGCAAAACAAGACCATGCAAAAAAGATTTCATGGGTGGGCCTCGAACTTTTCAAGCCCCCCTCGTAACTTTATCATTACCAACTCAATTTGCAAAATATGTGCTGCCGTTACAGCTTTAATGTTCTATGGGAAGTTTTTTTCTGCCATTGTCTGGATCATCAGAGTACTGATAATGCACAATTTGTTAAACGGAACCTGTGATGTCCCAAAAAAATGCTATTTACCTATAGGTATGGGATTTAAATAGTGTTAAAATCTTGCCTGGCTGCCTTATAGGAGCAGCAGCTAAAGGGGAAAAAATAACTTTTAGGCTATGTGCACACGTTTGGAATTGCCGCGGAAATTTCAGCGGCAATCCCGCAACTCCCTTCCTCAGGAACTACGCATTTTAATTGGTATGCGTATTCCCACTAAAAACTAGCGTTTTGCAAGCGTAATTAGCTTGCAGAATGCTAGCGTTTTCCAAGCGATCTGTAGCATCGCTTGGAAAACTGATTGACAGGTTGGTCCCACTAGTCAAACATAGTGTTTGACAAGTGTGACCAACTTCTTACTATTGATGCTGCCTATGCAGACTTTAAAGGGAATCTGTCACCCCATTTTTGCCTTATAAGCTGCGGCCACCGCCGTCAGGGGCTTATCTACAGCGTTCTGGCATGCTGTAGATAAGCCCCCGATTTCACCTGAAAGTGAAGAAAAACAAGTTATAAAACACTCACCCAGGGGCGTTCCGCCGTCAGGTCCGGTCCGGAGGGAGTGCAGTGTCCAGGCGCCGGACCTCTCTGACCTTTCCCGGTGCCTGCGCACTGCAGTACTCTGCTCTGCCCTCACCAGGGCAGAGCAGTGCGCCTGCGCAGGAGCCGCGACGGGATGGAAAGAAGAGGCCGGCTCCGCTACAAGATGGGAGGCGTCGAACCGGACCGCGACTCCCACCGGACCGGACGGCAGAACGCCCCTGGGTGAGTATTTTATAACTCGTTTTTCTTCACTTTCAGGTGACATCGAGGGCTTATCTACAGCATTCCAGAATGCTGTAGATAAGCCCCTGATGGCGGTGGCCACAGCTTATAGGGCAAAAATGGGGTGACAGATTCCCTTTAATTATTTTTTCTCTTCATTGACCAATGGTATAAAATTTTGTGACCAACCCTTGGTGTCATTATGATCACTGCTCCTCTAGTCAATTCATTGAGTTGTGTAGTTTGTTAAATGCGGTCTCTTTTCTGGCACCTTAAGGTCTTTGCCAATGTGACACGGCACCCTCAAACCAGTCCAGCAAAATCTTAACAAAAATGCGCTTCTTCCCTTCTGAGCTTTGCACTGTGCCATTTTCTGTGTACTCAGGAGAAATTGCACAACACATTTTGGTGTCCATTTTTTCCTGCTATCCTTGTGAAAATAAAACAGTTTGGACTAAAACAACATTTTTGTGGGAAAAATGTGTTTTTTTTTTTTTTTTTTTTCTATTTCTTTTTTTTATATTATTATTTTCACTGCTTTATGTTATAAACTTCTGTGATGCAACTGGGGGTTCAAGGTGTTCCCCATACATGTAGATATATTTCTTAAGGTGTCTTCCAAAATGGTGTCATTTGTGAGGGTTTTCCACTGTTTAAACACATCAGGGGCTCTCCAAATGAGACATGCCATCGGCAGACCATTCCTTGAGTCCGCGTTCCAAAACGTCAATTTTTTTTTTTCTGAGCCCTGTCATGAGCCTAAATAGTTGTTTACCACCACATATGGTGTATCTGCGTACTCAGGAGGAATTGCACAACAAATTTTGTTGTTGATTTTCTCCTGCTGTCCTTGTGAAAATAAAATACGTATGTACTCGAGTATAAAACGATTGGGCGGAGCAAAGTACTGCAGTGCGCAGGCGCTGGGCCTCTCTGACCTTTCCCGGTGCCTGCGCACTGCAGTGCTTTGCCCTCAACAGGGCAGATCAGTACGCCTGCTCAGTAGCGCGACACAAAGCAAGGAGGATGACAACGCATGAAGATGGGAGGCGCCAGACCCGGACCTGCGACACCTATCGCCCCCCCGAGTGAGTATAATAAAACCTCTTTTTCTTATCTTTCAGGTCGGACCATGGGCTTATCTACAGCATTATTGAACGTTGTAGATAAGCCCCGAAAGGCAGTGGCCACATCTTATAGCGGCAAAACGAGGTGACAGGTTTCCTTTCATTTCTCTCAAGTAGTGGGAACACGTGGCCGCCCAGCTGCTGCAGGAAGCCAGCGGCTACGACTGACACTGTGCGCACTATTACAGAGATATGAATATTCACTTCCATTTCATTTCTCTTTAGCAACGGGCACAGGAGTTAGCCGCAGCAGCCAGCTCCTGCCTCCTGTGACTCTGCTGCCTCTCCCCCTCTATGTTCTGGGATCCTCACTTCCTCACTCGAGTATAAGCCATTGGGGTTCAGCACAAAAAAATGTGCTGAAAAACTCAGCTTATATATGGTAATTGGGGCAAAAAAAACACTTTTTTTTTTTTCGTTTCTCAATGTTATAGACTTTTGTGAAGCACCTTGGGGGTTCAAGGTGCTCACCACACATCTAGATACATTCCTTGAAGGGTCCAGTTTCCAAAATGGTGTCACTTGTGGGGGGTTTCCACTGTTTAGGAACATCAGGGGCTCTACAAATGGTACATGCTGTCCACTAATTATTCCAGCAAATTTTTGATTCAAAAAGTCCTGCTGTGTGCCCAAACAATAGTTTCCCCCCACATATGGGGTATCGGCATACTCAGGAGAAATTGCACAACAAATTTTGTGGTTCATTTTTTCCTGTTACCCTTGCGAAAATTAAAAAATATGGGTATAAAGTAACATTTTTGTGACGAAAAATTAAATATTCATTTTTTCCTTCCACATTCCAAAAAATCCGGTGAAGCACCTGAAGGGTTAATAAGCTTCTTGAATGTGGTTTTGATCACCTTGAGGGGTGCAGTTTTTAGAATGGAGTCACTTTTGGGTATTTTCTTTCATAAAGTCCCCTCAAAATTACTTCAAATGTGATGTGGGCCTTAATAAAAAAAAAAAATAGTTTTCCAATTTTTCCAACAATTTACAAATCGTTGGTCAACTTTTGACCCTTATAACTTCCTAACAAAAAATATATATATATATTCCAGTTCCCCCATTGTGAAGAACATACTAGAGCGGTGTACTCCTGAATACAGATAAAGATTGAACACATCCGGAATCACCGCAGCGCTACATAGGCCTGTGTTATTTCCCTTGCGGCGACGGAGCGTCGCCGCAAGGGAAAAGGACATGGTGCGATCTGAAAAGACGCGCCGCATGTCCGTTAACGCAGGTCTGCCGCCTGCGTGTTTTTATGCATAGTGGAGACGGGATTTCTTGAAATCCCCTCCACTATGCTGTAACATCTGGACGCTGCGTGTTTGACGCTGCGCCAGCGCACAGCGTCAAACACGCAGCAATTACTGACGGAATCCTGATGGTGGAAACACACCCTTAAAGCAATTAGAAACAAAGAGTGGGGGGATATGCCATAAAAAGTACCGTCTACGGGATCAAAATCACCAGGTAATAATATATAGGTGATCGGTGGCGAGTGTGAGCTAGCAGAGAGTTCAGTAGACCTTGTGAAAAATGACTCAGTGCATATAGGGACTACTGACTATGAATGTGTCAGCATAGTGTAAATTGCATATTGTGCAAATTTTGTAAATTTCTCCTAGTCAAGTCCACCAAATTACAATGCCCAGGTTCCCAAATGTATCACATAAGTCACCACTAGTCACAAGTCATGAATGAGACCTGCCACTTACCTATGTTATGTTAAAATGGAATTCCCCACACAGCTCCGACGCATGTTTCGCTTTCTCAATGGGAGTTGCTTACAAGTCAGAATTACATGCTTACAAGTCAGGATTATATATACGGACCCACCGGTGGGGCCAGTTACTCATCACATCTGCTCCAGTAAGGGGGGAATTAGGAGAGCAGGGCAGGCCAGACAGGTGCTGGTAGTGGGGGACTCAATTATTAGGGGAACAGATAGGGCAATCTGTCACAAAGACAGGGATCGTCGAACAGTGTGCTGCCTACCTGGCGCTCGAGTCCGACACATCGCTGATCGGGTTGACAGATTACTGGGAGGGGCTGGTGAGGACCCAGCGGTCATGGTGCACATTGGCACAAATGACAAAGTTAGAGGTAGGTGGAAGGTCCTTAAAGATGATTTCAGGGAATTAGGCTGCAAGCTTAAAGCAAGGACCTCCAACGTGGTATTTTCTGAAATACTGCCGGTACCACGTGCCACGCCAGAGAGGCAACGGGAGATTAGGGAGGTTAATAAGTGGCTCAAGAATTGGTGTAGGAAGGAGGGGTTTGGGTTCCTGGAGAACTGGGCCGACTTCTCAGTTGGCTACAGGTTCTATGCTAGGGACGGGCTGCACCTCAATGGGGAGGGTGCAGCTGTGCTGGGGGAGAAAATGGCTAGAAGGTTGGAGGAGTCTTTAAACTAGGGACTAGGGGGGAGGGTATTCATTTTATAGGAGGGGAAGGCAGTGCAGATAGAGACCTGGGCACAAATAATGAAATTGGGGGTGGGGTGGCATGGGGGTTGGGGTTAGAACAGTTAATAATTTAAGAAAGAATAGAGGTTCAGAGAGATACATAAAGTGCATGTATACTAATGCTAGAAGCCTCACCAACAAAATGGCGGAATTAGAATTAATTTTGTTGGAACATAATTATGACATGGTGGGGATATCTGAGACTTGGCTGGATGAGAGCCACGACTGGGCGGTTAATTTACAGGGCTATAGTCTGTTTAGAAATTACCGTAAAAATAAGCGAGGTGGGGGTGTGTGTTTATATGTAAAATCATCCTTAAAACCCATCCTGCGTGATATCTGTGAATCTAATGAAGATGTAGAGTCTCTGTGGGTGGAGATTAGGGGAGGGGGGAAAAATAATAAATTACTGATAGGGGTTTGTTATAAGTCTCCTAAAATAATGGAAGCAACAGAGAATATCCTCGTAAAGCAAATAGATGAAGCAGCAACTCAAGGAGAAGTCATTATTATGGGGGACTTCAACTACCCTAAAATACATTGGGGAACAGAAACCTGCAGTTCCAGCAAAGGTAATAGGTTTTTGGCAACTATGAGAGACAATTACCTTTCACAACTAGTTCAGGACCCAACAAGAGGAGGGGCACTGCTAGACCTAATATTATCCAACAGGCCAGACCGCATATCAAATATAAGGGTTGGGGGTCACTTGGGTAATAGTGATCACAAAATAATAAGCTTTCATGTATCCTTTAATAAGATGTGTAGTCAAGGGGTTACAAGGACACTAAACTTCAGGAAGGCAAATTTCCAACGGATGAGAGATGATCTTGGTGCAATAAACTGGGACGATATCCTGAGACATAAAAATACACAAAGAAAATGGGAGACGTTTATTAGTATCCTGAATAGGACCTGTGCACAGTATATACCCTATGGGAATAAACATGCTAGAATTAGGAGGAAACCACTATGGCTAAATAAAGCTATAAGGGGCGCAATAAGGGACAAAAAGAAAGCGTTTAGGGAATTAAAGCAAGTAGGTAGTGAAGAGGCATTAAATAAATACAGAAGACTGAATAAATTCTGTAAAAAGCAAATCAAGACAGCAAAGATTGAGGCAGAGAGACTCATTGCCAGAGAAAGTAAAAATAATCCCAAAATATTCTTTAACTATATAAATAGCAAGAAACTAAAAAATTATAGTGTTGGTCCTCTTAAAAATAGTCTGGGTGAAATGGTGGATGAGGATGAGGAAAAAGCCAATATGCTAAATGACTTTTTTTCAACTGTATTTACACAAGAAAATCCCATGACAGATAACATGATCAGAGATAAAAAAAAATTCTCCATTAAATGTCACCTGCTTAACCCAGCAGGAAGTACGGCGGCGTCTAAAAATCACTAAAGTTGACAAATCCCCGTGCCCGGATGGGATACACCCCCGAGTACTGCAGGAATTAAGTACAGTTATAGATAGACCATTATTTTTAATCTTTAAAGATTCCATAATAACTGGGTCTGTACCACAGGACTGGCGTATAGCAAATGTGGTGCCGATATTCAAAAAGGGGGCAAAAACTGAACCTGGAAATTATAGGCCAGTGAGCTTAACATCTACTGTGGGTAAAATCCTGGAGGGTTTTTTAAGGGATACTATATTGGAGTATCTGAAGCTGAATAACCTCATGACACAGTATCAGCATGGGTTTACGAGGGACCGTTCTTGTCAGACTAATCTGATAAGCTTTTATGAAGGGGTAAGTTCAGGACTGGACCAAGGGAATGCAGTGGACGTGGTGTTCATGGACTTCTCAAAAGCTTTTGATACAGTGCCACACAAAAGGTTGATACATAAAATGAGAACAATGGGGATAGGGGAAAATATGTGTAAGTGGGTTAAGAACTGGCTCATGGATAGGAAACAAAGGGTGGTTATTAATGGAGCACACTCGGACTGGGTCACGGTTAGCAGTGGGGTACCACAGGGGTCAGTATTGGGGCCGCTTCTCTTTAACATATTTATTAATGACCTTGTAGGGGGCATACAGAGTAGTATTTCAATATTTGCAGATGACACTAAACTCTGCAGGGTAATAAATACAGAGGAGGATAATTTTATATTACAGGAGGATTTATGTAAACTAGAAGCTTGGGCTGATAAATGGCAAATGAGCTTTAATGGGGATAAATGTAAGGTCATGCACTTGGGTAGAACAAATAAGATGTATAATTATGTGCTTAATTGTAAAACACTGGGCAAAACTGTCACTGAAAAAGACCTGGGTGTATGGGTGGACGACAAACTCACATTTAGTGGCCAATGTCAGGCAGCTGCTGCCAAGGCAAATAAAATAATGGGATGCATTAAAAGAGGCATAGATGCTCATGAGGAGAACATAATTTTACCTCTATACAAGTCACTGGTGCGACCACACTTAGAATACTGTGTGCAGTTCTGGTCTCCGGTGTATATGAAAGACATAGCTGAACTGGAGCGGGTGCAGAGAAGAGCGACCAAGGTTATTAGAGAACTGGGGGGTCTGCAATACCAAGACAGGTTATTACACTTGGGGTTATTCAGTTTGGAAAAACGAAGGCTTAGGGGTGATCTTATTACAATGTATAAATATATGAGGGGACAGTACAAAGACCTTTCTAATGATCTTTTTACTCTTAGACCTGTGACGGGGACAAGGGGCATCCTCTATGTCTGGAGGAAAGAAGGTTTAGCCATAATCACAGATGCAGATTCTTTACTGTAAGAGCAGTGAGACTATGGAACTCTCTGCCGTCTAATGTTGTAATGAGTGATTCCTTACTAAAATTTAAGAAGGGACTGGATGCCTTTCTTGAAAAGTATAATATTACAGGCTATATTCACTAGTTTCCTAGATACAGTGTTGATCCAGGGAGCTAGTCTGATTGCCGTATGTGGAGTCGGGAAGGAATTTTTTTCCCCAATGTGAAGCTTACTGTTTTCCATATGGGTTTTTTTTTGCCTTTCTCTGGATCAACATGTTAGGGCAGGTTAGGATAGGATATGGGTTGAACTAGATGGACTTAAAGTCTTCCTTCAACCTTAATAACTATGTTACTATGTTACATGTTGGGTGCTGACCGTGCTGTTAAGATAGAGCTGCCCTTCGGCATTACGACGTCGCGCGCATACGGGGTGCAATGATGACTCTGTGACGTCAATAAGTATGAAAACGGCAAAATTTTCTACATTTTTGCAAACTTTCCTTTTTTTTTCTACAAATGAACGCAAGTCATATTGAAGAAATTTTACCACTATCATGAAGTACATGTCAAGAAAAACATTCTCAGAATCAGTGGAATCCGTTGAAGCGTTCCAGAGTTATTGCCGCATAAAGTGACAGTGGTCAGAGTTGTAAAATGTGGCCCAGTCATGAAGGTGAAAACAGGCTTGGGGATTAAGGGGTTAAAACTGATAATATGCACGAGTGACAAAGCTTGTACATGGAGAATAGAATGGGTACTCAGCAGGTGGACAATTCACTGAAAAATTGCAGCATTTACGACCATTGAGAGCTTACAACTATAGTAGGCCATGATGGTAAGAGGAAAAAAAAAAAAAAGAAACTACATGAAATCTCTGAATTGCATCGCGCCCTGCAGTGCTTGTGATGGTCCTATTAATTCTCTAGACACTCCTGTCTGATCCCTGGTTTAGAAATGATTTGTTTCCTTTTTATTTTGCGCTTCCCCATAGATAACCTGACACAGTTAATTGATAAAATGGTAAATGGCACTTTTAGGTCACACTGCCTGTGTTAATCAGGATCATCAGGTTTTGTGTCTCTGTAGCTTTTATATTGTGTCGTAGAATGTTATGTATGTTTTGTATCTTTAGTTACTACATTGTCTTCTTCGCCCAAGAGTTTCTGTATGTCATTTTGGAACATCAGTTTACAATTTGCTTACTAAAATTATTGTACTTTACGTAGACCAGTCGTTATGAAAATTCTGTTTTTGTAGCTGAAGACTGCTGCTAAAATACATATAAAAAACCTTTTTAAAGATGTTTGTGAAATTCTGATGGTTGAGATGCAGGGAGAATATGATGTTATAGTCTGGTGGTGCTCAGAACAGTCACTTCTGTACTCGGTGCCTCAGCTGTAATCACAGCCACCGATCCATGATTGATGTCCCGCTTGGTACATTCACATACTGAGACAAGTGTCAGACAAGGGACATTGGGTGGCATTACAACTGTGACTGTTCAGTGCATCACCTCCGCCCAGGTGACTTGAACCAAATGGCCAGCGGTGGTGACATAACATCGTTCTCCTCAACTTCAATTTTACAAGAATATGTTTGCGGCTGTATTTACCAGCACTTTACCAATATGCATTTACTTAAGTAGCCACACTTCTCCTTCTGCTTAAAGGGTTTATTATTATGGTTTATAATCTGTTCTCCTCTATTCCCTGTTCTGCAGACTTAAGAGCTGAAATGTTCCAAGCATTCCCTGTCGTACAAATTTTGCACTCAAGGAAATATTATGGTCACTTAGAAACAGACAAATCTGCCAATGCAAATAACAACTGGCCTGCAAACAAAGGAGCAGGTCAATGATAAATAATGAACATGTATCGGTGATGTGTAATAGGGTAATTCCGCTCTAAGCTTTAGGAATATTACTGACTGCAAACTCTACTGGGTCCAGTGGAAATAATTAAAATTGTGGCTTTATCTTTAGACTTCCAAAGCGGCAATGTCTCAAGTATTAGTGGCTTTTCAGCAGTGTGAACATGTGGAATCCAACATGCCCATTCTTTCCTCCCCAGACGTCTGCCATTGGGGAGAATCTGGATGCCCAAAATACTCCTTAGTCTGCATTTCCTGTCAGCCCCTTTCTCTAATTCTGCACCATATAAGTACATAGCTGGGTTCTGCTTTACTGGTTTAAACACAAATTTGCTAAAATGTAAGTAATGTAAGAAAAAAAATTACATTGTACAATGATGAAAACACAGTCTGCCTAAAAGCCTGCTTAAAGGCCATACAAACAAAGGAAGGCTTTAATCATTTAAGAAAATGAAAGCATTGGTTGATCTATAATGTGTTGCGGAGTATAAAAGCTTTCTGAAATTGTAACCATTATGTATATTCTGAATAAATTTCCCTGTAAAAAACCGAGCTCTCACAATGATCCGACAGTCTGAACATACAGCAATATGAAGGGCACAGATTGGAGTGACTGAAGACCATAAAATAAATACTATACATCTGAAATTACCATTTTTTCTGTTTCTAGATTGCAGCATCATACAACAATGTGATTTGCATTTTTGAACCGGTGAATCTGCTGAAACAAAAGAATGCTCCTCTACAAGTAAGTATGCTCCCTTGTTCCCTTATATTGTTATAGTGGGGGCAGAGTTGGAGGCACTTTTCTCTTAAGGATGTAATGTTTAAAGTGAACCTGTCAGCAGGATTGTGCAGAGTAACCTACACACAGTGTCAGGCCGGCGCCTTTATACTAATTAAAATGATACCTTGGTTGATAAAATCCATCTAAGGCCGGGATCACACATGCGAGAAACTAGCACGATTCTCATTTGAGTCTCTCGTATAAACAGCCATGCAGCCGCACGCTCCGGTTCGAGTGCCGGCGGCAGTGCCAGGTGTTCATGCGAGAGACTCGCACGAGAATCGTACAAGTTTCTCGCATGTGTGATCCCGGCCTTATGGTTGTTCTTTAATCATTAGTTTCAGTTTTGTGTTAATGAGATTCTCGTGTCCTAAGGCGAGGTTAATGTATATGTGCTCTGATCAGATATTCATTATGCAGCCTGCTGACAGGTCACTGATTCTCAGTGACCTGTCCCCTATTTCCCATAATGAATATATAGATAGATATATAAAGATAGAGATAGATGTAGATATATAGATCTAGATTTATAGATCTAGAGCTATATATCTATATCTGATCAGTTTGCATTATGAATATCTGCATACACGTATTTAAAAAAAAAGCTTCTGCAGGCGGGTGCCTCTGCAGCAAAATCGCATGTTTTATATGCCAATAATACATTTTATTCAAGTTATTCAGCTAGAGGAAACAAAAAAAAAAATCAATTTGAAAATGGCACCCACCGTGCCTATGCAGCAATAGCTGCTATCGGTGTAGCTGTGATCCGATAGCTGCTACTGGGCATGCACCGGCGGCGCCATCTTACTGGAGAAGAAAAAAATATTACTCCTTCAAGATGGCGCCGCCTGCGCAGTAGCAGTTCTCGGCAGTCTCTAAGAGCTGCTACTGCGCATGTGCCGGTGGCGCCGTCTTGGAGAAGGCATTTTATTTATTCTCCAATAAGATGGCACCGCCGGCGCATGCGCAGTAGCGGCTATTGGATGTCTATACCCACTGATAGCAGCTACTGCGCAGGCGCAGCTGGTGCCATTTTCAATTCAGTTTTCTTTTTCTTTCCTCTTGCAGAATGACTTTAATAAATCGTATTATTGGCACATAAAACATGCGATTTTGCTGCAGAAGGGTTTTTTTTATATATATATATATATATATATATATATATATATATAATATATATATATACGTGTATGCAGATATTCCTAATGCAAACTGATCAGTGACCTGTCAGCAGACTGCATTATGAATATCTAATCAGAGCACACATACACCAACCCCAGCCTTAGGGCACGAGAATCTCATTAACACAAAACTGAAAATAAAGATTAAGGAACAACCATAAGACGGATTTCATCAACCAAGGTATAATTTTAATCAGTATAACGGCGCCGACCTGACACGTACTATGCACAATCCTGCTGACAGGTTCACTTCAAACATTACAATGTCCTATCGGGCAGCAGAGTATGACTGTACAAATAATTGTAGGTGAATATGACCCTTATAATAATTACACCCCTAGTGTTTTAATCACTGCTTCTGTTCTGCAGAAACTGAAGTTTAATAAAATATGCTAGTTATGATGCCCAAGGAGCTTAGTGCACTGTTCTTTCCGTTGTTTTTGCATACCCCGCCTCCCTCTTTGATTAACAACACTGACTTTCCTGGCCAGACATTGCTTTCTCCAGGCAGTGCTGTCTTTTTTACTTTTATATACCTTGTTTACTATATGGTGAAACTGACCTGGTAATATGATTTTTCAGGTCAGTATGAGTATGCTGATACCAAACATGTATAGTTTAATTTCTATTTACTGTAAGTGATGAGAAAACTTCCGAAATTTATATGACAAAGTTTTTGCGTTTGTTGTCTTTTTCAGCAGCAGATTGGAAGGAAGAGAGACACACTAGTCATTACTAGTGGGTAGGCGGAGCCCAGATAGGATTGACACCTCAGATTAAAAAGAGTGTTTACCGGCCCCTCCAGCTCGGGCTCCTCCTACTCCAGCTTCTCCAGTCTAAAATTTGAGGTCTCAGAGGATAGTCGCTGCTGGAAGCAGCTCCTCAGAAGATTTTTTATTTTCATCGGACAAGAGACTTGGATCACCAGAAGAGGTCTTGAGGTCTCAGGGGTCTCAGCGCTGCTGGACCCCCACCTCTCCCTTGGCGGATCTGTAATTACCCTGTATGGTGGTCCCTGCAGAACCCTGCCGGCCCTGGGGGATGAGGATTGCTTCCCTGGCGGGGACGCAAACCGCGCATCTGGGGTCACTGCGTTCCCCGCCCTGGGGGGAAGCGATGGGCACATTGCCACAAACCCCTGGGGGTCCCTGTGGCGCTCAGCTGGTGAGTACTCCGCATTTTTAATGTATGTGAGTGCTTCAGCGGCTGCTGTGGCTGCCGCTGCTACATGTGAATGTGACATGTTTGGTGACTGTATTTTTTGTCCGCAGGCAGATGCCTGCAGGACAGGGGAGAGCAGAGAGCGAGGAGTTCGCGCTCTTTTTTGAAGCCGGCGGGGGGCGTGGCTTCACGCTTCCCGGTCTTCTTGTGCAGAAGCGCGCGATTTTTATGTGCTTCTCTTCCGGCTTCTCTCAGGCGCGGCGGCCATTACAAGGCTTCCCGGGCTCCTCATGCTCCGCTCCTCCCGACTAGCAAGTATACATCACCACGGCCAGCTGGGTGAGTGAAACGTCCTCACCCCCACAGCGCAGGACCTTTCTGTGTGACAAGTGGCAGATAGCGCTATCCTGCAGCTGCGGTCTCATATAGAGACCTTGTTTTGCCTGGGACTCGCACACCCCTTTTATTTTAATAAGGGAGTTGTGGGGAGCCTGCGACATTAACCCCTATTGGAGGGTTAACCCTTTCAGCGCAAGAATCCAGCAACTACCCACCATAGGTTCTATTCCAGTTTGGATCAGAACATATAAGGGTTAATTATATCGCTGACATATTCTGCTGATACAGCTGGGGTAGCTCTCTCCTTTAAGAGCTTTAACCCTTCAGCGTGCTTGTTTCGTCCACTTAAGAAACCACACTTTTTTCTAGTTACTGACAGGTTTTGACCTGCCATATACTGTGTGAGGGCATGTCGGATCAGGGTCCAGAAGGTGCGGACCGTTTTCCAGATCCGCTTCAGGATCAGTCGCGCGTATCTGATACGCAGACCTCGACGGCGTCAAGCGCAGCGGTCGGAGGTTACAGCGATGCCAAATTGGATGCCATCGCTCGTTCTATTGATGGCCTGTCTGACCTTTTAGGTCATTGGGTGTCAGCTAGATCCTCTCATGACAGGAAGCGACACAGACCGGTACCATCGTTCCCGCGTAGCGAATCAGAGGTGTCTGATATGGATTACGGAAAGGGTTCCCATTCAGGTTCAGATGGGGAGTTATCCGATTCGGATAAGGAGGATCGGCAGGGCATTCTGCCTCTTTTTTGGGCCGAACAGAGGCTTTTATTGAAGCCATGAGGGAGGCGTTACATTTACCGGAGGAGGTAACTAGACGTCCTGGTAAGTCGGCCCGAATGTACCAGGAGTACCGTAAGTCGCGATCGGCATTGCCAGCTCTGGATGAGCTTAATGGAGCAGTGGAGAAGGAACGCCTGTGTCCAGATAAACGTTTTCAAGGGACACGGTTCTTTGAGGCACTATATCCGTGTTCTACGGAGTTGATAGATAATTGGATTCCTTCTCCTGAAGTGGATGTTCCTTTATCCCAGCTTAGTAAATCCTCATTGCTTCCCGTTAAAGGGAAGGCGAGTCTGCAGGAACCGCTGGACAGAAAAACGGAGATGGCGGCGAAATCCACCTACGAGGCCGCGGGTCATGGATTCAGAGCGGTGCTAGGATCCATGTGTGCTTGTTAAGGCTTCCCTGTGCTGGTTGGTCCGTATACGGACGGCTTTGCAAAATAGATCTCCGTTATCTGAGGTAGATGGGCTTCTCGAATTGTTGGAGACTGCAGCCCGTTATAGCTATGATGCAGGTCTGGATACTGCGTCACTGTTGTCCAGGGCGCAATCCTCGGCGGTCACAGTCAGAAGAGCACTGTGGCTTAGACAGTGGACCGGGGACGCGGTTTCCAAGCAAGGTTTGCTGTCTTTAGCCTACAAGGGTGGTCAGCTATTTGGATCTGACCTCACAGAGCTGATTGCCAAGGCAAAGGCAAAGGAAGCGGCTTTACCGCAGCGAAGGGCTATGGCTTCTGCGTCTGGCAGGCCTAGTGCCGGTAGTGGTCGGCGGTCCTTTCGGTCCAGGGGACGATTCGGTCAGTCCTCTTGGGGATCGGGTCGTCCCTCTTTTTCGGGAAAAAAGTCCTCTCAGAAATCCCACACTCCCTGGAAACTAAAGTTTCCGTCAAGACAAGCGGGAAGCTGACAAGAAGCCCACCAAGGCGGACTGACGCCAGGGTTCCACTCGAGGGCTCTCGAGTGGGGGGTCGTCTGCTCCAATTCAAAGCGACTTGGATTTCCCGCGTTCCGGACGCCTGGGTAACGCGGGTCGTGTCGGCAGGCTATTTCATAGAGTTTTCTTCTCGACCCCCGGACAGTTTTTGCCAGTCTCGCATCCCGTCAGAGCCCGAGCTATTTGCCGCTCTGCTGCGAGAGGTCGAATTCCTTCTGCAGAAGGGTGTGGTAATACCGGTTCCGCCAGAGGACCGAGGAAGAGGATTTTATTCCAATCTTTTTGTGGTCCCCAAAAAGGAGGACAAATTTCGCCCTATTCTGGATCTCAAAAGATTGAATCGGCATGTCCACACCCAAAAATTCCGCATGGAGTCACTTCGCTCCGTTGTGGCAGCCCTGTCGCAGAACGACTTTTTGGTGTCAATCGACATTCGCGACGCTTATTTGCATGTTCCCGTCGGAAGGGCTCACCAGCGCTTCCTTCGTTTTGCCATAGGTCAGGACCATTACCAGTTTGTGGCTCTGCCATTCGGCTTGGCCTCAGCGCCCAGAGTTTTTACAAAAATTCTGGCGCCTCTCATGGCAATTCTTCGAAGACAGGGGGTTACGATTCTTCCCTACCTGGACTATCTTTTGATTGTGGCGTCCTCAAAGGAGGAGGCGGTGACGGCTCGCAATCTATCCCTTCAGCTCCTGGAGGACTTCGGGTGGCTGGTCAATTGGGAGAAGTCGTCTCTGGAACCGTCGCAGTCAATCCTGTTTTTGGGGATGCATTTCGACACGGTACGGGCAGTGGTGTCTCTACCTCCAGACAAGCGGGCATGTCTCCTTCGACATGTACAGATTATGAAGTCTTCGACAGCAATGTCCCTTCGGAAGCCATGGAGGCACTTCCGTTTGCCCAGTTTCATTCCAGGGCCCTCCAAAGGCTCATTCTGAGTCGTTGGGATCGATCGCAGGCTTCGCTGGATTGCAGTGTCATCATCTCTCGCAGGGTGCGAGAATCTCTAGGATGGTGGTTACGTCCAGGAGCGTTATCCCTGGGGAAGTCTTTCCTCCCTCCAAGGTGGTCGGTCATAACCACCGATGCCAGCCTGACGGGCTGGGGGGGTGTCTGGAACGATCTCTGGATTCAGGGAGTATGGTCATCGGAAGAATCTGTTCTACCGATCAACATCCTGGAATTGAGGGCAATTTTCCTTTGCCTCCAACACTGGACGGTCCCTTTGAGCGGTCTGCCAGTCCGAGTGCAGACAGACAATGCGACGGCGGTCGCGTATATCAACCACCAAGGCGGGACGAGGAGTTCCAGGCTCATGGTGGAGGTGTCTCGGATCCTGATTTGGGCCGAGACCAGAGTGCCAGTCATCTCTGCGATCCACATTCCAGGGGTTCAGAATATCACGGCGGACTTCCTCAGTCGCGAGAAGATGGATCCCGGAGAATGGAGTCTTCATCCGAAAATTTTTGCACTGCTGTGCTCCCGTTGGGGAACTCCCCAAGTGGATTTGATGGCATCCAGGTTCAATGCCAAGTTACCGACCTTCATGTCCAGGTATAAGGACCCGAAGGCTGTGGCGGTGGATGCTCTGGTGGCTCCGTGGGACCAATTCGAGCTAATCTATATGTTTCCGCCGATATCTTTACTTCCTCTGGTGCTGCGTCGGATCAGACTGGAGAGAATCCCGGCTATGTTGATAGCCCCAGATTGGCCAAGGAGGACGTGGTTCTCGACACTGGTGTCGCTTTTGGCGGCACCTCCATTCCCACTTCCTCTTCGCCCGGACCTGTTAACCCAGGGGCCCGTTCGTCATCCGGACTTGAAGTCTCTGCGTTTGACGGCGTGGCTCTTGAGACCGAAATATTGACCCGTAGAGGTTTTTCAGCCGAAGTCATTACCACTCTGCGAGCTGCCAGAGGTCCGGCTACTACTAAGATTTATCACAAGACTTGGGAAGCCTTCTTTTCGTGGTGTTCGGGTTCTTCAAGGAACCTGAGGATTTTTTCCATTCCCAATTTGTTGGCCTTTCTGCAGTACGGGCTGGACAAGGGTTTGGCAGTTAGCACTCTGAAGGGTCAGGTTTCTGCTCTGTCCTTGCTGTTTCGGAAGGCTATCGCCTCGCGTAGGGACGTGCGTTCCTTTTTTCGTGGAGTAACCCGTCAGTTTCCGCCGCGGAAGGCGCCTGTGTCTCCTTGGCGGCTCAACCTTGTCTTGGAGGCTCTTCAGCATGGGCCTTTTGAGCCTATGGACTCTGCTAACCTTTCTTTACTTTCTTGGAAGGTTGCCTTCCTAGTGGCGGTCACCTCTTTGAGAAGGGTCTCTGAGTTGGCGGCTCTTTCCTGCTCGCCTCCCTTCCTGGAGTTTTACCCGGATCGAGTAGTGCTTCGCACACGGGGCGACTTTCTACCTAAGGTGGTGTCGCAATTTCATGTTAACCAGGATATTGTGTTGCCCTCGCTTTGCCCGGGCCCGAGGAATGCAAAGGAACGGGCTTTGCACACATTGGATTTAGTGCGGGCCTTGAAGTTCTATTTGTCTGTTACTCAAGGTTTTCGGAAGTCAGACTCTCTGTTTGTGATTCCAGCAGGTCGTCGACGTGGTCAACGAGCTTCCAAGGACTCTATAGCTCGTTGGATTCGGTCGGCCATTTTGGAGGCTTACCGACTTAAAGGCGAACCTTGCCCGATTAAGATTCGAGCTCACTCCACGAGGGCTGTGGCTTCATCGTGGGCCTTTCATCAAGGGGCCTCGGCAGCTCAGCTCTGCCGAGCGGCGACTTGGCGCTCCGTCCACACGTTTACAAAGTTTTATAAGGTGGACGTCAGTGCTTCCGCTGATGCGGCCTTAGGACGTAGGGTCCTGCAGGCGGCTGTAGTTTAAAGTTCTAGTTAACTTGTATTTGGCGCCTGTTGCGCATTTATCAAGGTTGTTGGGATTCTGCCTCTTTTGGTTTTTTCCCACCCTTAATTTTTGGACTGCTTTGGGACGTCCCACTAGTAATGACTAGTGTGTCTCTCTTCCTTCCAATCTGCTGCTGAAAGACGGATTTTGGTAAGAACTTACCTGTAAAATCCTTTTCAGCGAAGGAAGGAAGAGAGACACAGCTCCCTCCCATGGCAGAAGTGTGTTGTTGTTTTCAGATGCGGCGTGACACTTCTCTGATAGTGATTATCTGGGCTGAGGTCGGCGCGCTAAGGCTCTGTTCCAGCATCGCCAGCTCATCGCAGTAGTCAGGTTCAGTGAGTAGTACCTGGAACTGTGTGGTTTTTTTCCTGTTACATACATAACCTGTATTCTTGTTTTTTTCTCTGAAGTCCTTCAGAAGGGGTTATGTTGCTCCGCTGGTGATATTTGCTCTTCCTTAGCTTGTGTACGACTGGAGAAGCTGGAGTAGGAGGAGCCCGAGCTGGAGGGGCCGGTCAACACTCTTTTTAATCTGAGGTGTCAATCCTATCTGGGCTCCGCCTACCCACTAGTAATGACTAGTGTGTCTCTCTTCCTTCCTTCGCTGAAAAGGATTTTACAGGTAAGTTCTTACCAAAATCCGTCTTTTTGAGACATCTAGCGCTTCCATTTTTCGGGATCCGTGGCTGGGTGATGGCTTATTTATTTCACTCTGGTCTGACGTTTGTGTTGATACCATTTTTCGGTGGGATACGGATATGATGTTTTGATGGGCTCTTATTGTATTATATTTTTTTATTACTTTTTTGGCAGCCGCAACATTGTAATTCTGTCATTTCAATTTTTTTCTCTCGTTACGCTGTTTAACGACTTAATTAAGTTATTTTATATTTTGATAGATCGGACAGTTCTGTGAACACAGCAATGCCAAATGTCTGGGGTTTATTTTTGTTTTGTTTTTTTTTTAGTTTTAGTTTTCAATAGGGCAAAAGGGGAGTGTTTTGAACTTTTGTGGGGTTTTTTTGTTCATATATTTTAAAAACCTTATTTTTTATTTTTATTTTTTTTGGCGATCGCCCAATCGCTTGTGCTATATAGTGCTGCTATGTATAGCAGAAATCACGATCTCCTATGAACGCCAGCCATGGGCCGGCATTCACAGTAGTATCATCATTGCAGGCACTGGGGTCTTCTGCAGATCCCCAGCTGTCATGACAACCCATCGGCGCACCGCAATCACGTGACAGGGACGCCGATGGGCAGACGGAATAACGTGTTTTTGGATGAAGCGTGTTAAATCACACAGTCACACAGGTGAATTTAAACTGTTAACAGCTGTGGGTGGTGCTCCGATCCACCTGTGGATGTTAAAAGCACATTGAGAGCTGATTAAGTTTTCAATACTATCATAAATAAACGCAAATCCTATCAACCAAAATTTACCACTAACTAAAGTATCACATGTCATAAAAAACCGTTCTCAGAAGCAGTGGGATCCATTGAAGCGTTCCAGAGTTATTACCACTAAAATGACACTGGTTAGAATTGAAAAATTTAGCCTGGTTAGAAAGGCGAAAACTGGTTCAGGGTTGTGAAGGGGTTAAAGAAGATTTCCCCCCACAGCCTAAACTTTAGCCATTTATAAGAAACTGAATTTTGACAAGTAACCACTGTAGTTATTATTTGTATTTTAATGAATATCAATTTTTCTAAAAATTATCAAATTAATAGTTTTCACTTTTTTGAATTGTATTCTGATCCTCAGCAGAAAATACTATAGCTATATTTTTTTGTTCCTAGGGAATTCAGTCCCAGTGGCAGAAACGTGGCCATATAGTCTTGGACTCTGTTGCACATAATTTAACTTGGGACCCAACAGGTGAGCAGCAGTTATGGTCTCTGACACACTGTATCTTTTAGTATTTATATGCTTATTATCACCTCTTTTTAATATTGTATTAATTTTAAAGGGAACCTGTTATGTTGAAATTTGTATCTGATCTGCCGGCAGGATGTTATAGAGCAGGAGGAGCTGATCAGGTTGATATACATTTTTGAAGTGAAACTTAAGGCTAAGTTCACACGTTGCGGAATTGCCGCGGAAATTTCCGCGGCAATCCTGCACTTCTCCCGCAGGAAATACGCACGTTTTTTTTATGCTGATTCCCGCCAGAATAATAGCGTTTTGCAAGCGTAATTAGCTTGCAGAATGCTAGCGTTTTCCTAGCGATCTGTAGCATCGCTTGGAAAACTGATTGACAGGTTGGTCACACGAGTCACACATAGTGTTTGACACGTGTGACCAACTTTTTACTATTGATGCCGCCTATGCCGCATCAATAGTAAAAAGATCTAATGTAAAAATAATTAAAAAAATAATAAATAATGATATTCTCACCTTCCGGCGGCCCCCGCAGCCTTCCCGCCTCTCAGCGACGCTCCCGGCAACTCGCGGTCCCAAGGATGCATTGCGACAAATCACACCGATGACGTGCATCTCGCGAGACCGCTATGCCATCTGGGTGATTCTCGCAAAGGACTCTTGGGACCGGAAGTTGCCGGGAGCGTCGCTGAAGGCGGGAAGGCTGCGGGGGCCGCGGGAAGGCTGCGGGGGCCGCCGGAAGGTGAGAATATCATTTTTTTTATTTTAATTATTGTTTTACCAGGGATATGGTACCCAGGGCCTGGAGGAGAGTCTCCTCTGCTCCAGACCCTGGGTACCATCCGCACATGAACCGCTTACATTGCGCATAGTGGGCATAGCCACATGCGGAAAGTAAGCGGTTCAATGCATTCCTATGGCGGCGGAATCACCGCGGTTACGCTAAATTAATGAACATGTTGCTTTTTTTTCCGCTAAGCGTTTTTTTCGCGGAAAAAAACGCAACATGTGTACAAAACATGCGGAATCAATTAAAACGTATAGAATGCTTAATGCTTGCGTTTTGTTCGCGGTTTAACCGCGGAAAATAGCGGAAAAACCGCAAAAAAAAACGCAATTATTCCTGATCGTGTGCACTTAGCCTAAATGTTATTGAAATCCCTGGTGTTTGTATACATGCAAGCACTGTGGGTTGCCCTGCTCAGTGATTGGCAGTTTTTCTTGTATGACTGCATACAGATATTGCTGTCAATCACTCAGTAGGACCGCTCATTTGACTAATGTGTGTGGGGTTGTGTCTTACCCACACTTGTGTTACATGTAACAGGTTTTCCTTAAGCGCTGCACTATTTTTGTCAGTATTTTGTTACACATAAACAAGCCAAAATTATCAATGGAAAATAAAAATTAAGAAAATTGTACAGTAGATATAACAAGTCTACAAATCCACGTTAAAATGCCAGTATTTTGTCTTGTAAAAAAATCAAGCAAAGAGGAATCATTTCAGAACTTTTTCCACATTTAATGTCTCGTACAATCTGTACAAATCCTTTCTGAAACAAACTGAAATAATTTTGACCGGGGAAATGAAAGTATCAAAATTTAAATAATGTGGTTGCATAAGGCCTCTTTCACACTTCAGTCGTGCGACGTCAGTCAAAATCCGCCAAAGTGTGAAAAAAGCGGATCCGCCATTTTTTCCCATTGACTTGCATTAGTGGAGGATTTTGACGGATGGTCGTCCGTTGGATCCGTTTTTTGATGGATCCGCCGTAAATTTTGCGTCCGCCATTTTCGGAAAACATTCAATGCAACGTTTTTTGTGTGCGTCAAAATGGCGGACTATGGCGGATCCGCCGCATCCGCCATTTTGTATAATGGTCGCCTATGGATGGCGGATCCGCGGCCATCCGTTTTTGACGGAACCTGCCAGCGGATCCGCTGATCCCATAGAAAATCCATACAAAAGGCTGAAAACACTGTCCGGGCTGTCGCTCTCTCTCTCCTCAGTGCCAGACATGCGTACCTGCATTTTCCGGGTTGAAAAGTTCATGACGGATCCGTCAAAAAACGGATCCGTTTGCATCCGTTTTTGCACTTTTATAGTGGATCCACTATTTTCATACTTTGGCGGATTTTAACTGATGCCAAACGACTGAATGTGAAAGAGGCCTAAGTGTGAACTCTCTGTTTTATAATTGGGAACGTGGTTATTTTCAGAATTAGCCAATCATATTTAAACTCGTATTAAAAAGTAGCTGCCATCATGTACAGATATTCTGATTTACTTCATATAAAGTTTAACTATTTTCTGACATTTTCATAGTTGCATTTTACAGCAATAGCCATGGTCTGTAAACAGCTTAAAACGCAGCAAAGGTATCTAATTTTTGAAGGCTGTCAGTCAGGAGAAGGGTACAAAAACATTACTAAGGCATTTGATATGCCATGGAACGTTATGAAGACAGTCCTCAAAAAATTGCTTACATTTGGCACCATCTTTGCCAGAATGTACATCCGATCTGCCAAAAGCATATAGGAAAACTTGTTATGGTCTGATGAAACCAAGGTTGAACTGTTTGGCCCTGAGTCCACTATGTTTGACATAAAGCCAGTACTGCACATTATCAAAAGAACACAGTACCCACAGTGAAGCATGGTGGAGGCAGCATTATTTTTTAGAGCTGACTTTTTAGTACATGGAACTAGAGCTTTAGTTAAGATGGAAGGAAATCTGAACAGTTCCAGATATCAGTCAATTTTCCTTAAAAACCTTCAGGCCTTTGGCTAAAAGGATGGAGATAAAGAGAAATTTCATCTGTCAGCATGACAACAACCCTATGCATACCTCCTAATTAACAAAAGAATGGCTTTGCCAGAAGAAAATCAGATTTTTAGAATGGCCTAAGCCCAGAGCTGAAACCTGTACACAGGAAATGCCTTTGCAAGCTGACAGATTTAGGGCTCTACTGCTCCAAATCTGTGGGAAGAGTGGGCAAAGATTGCCATTTATAATTGTGCCTTTCTGATGGACTCCTCCCTGAAAAGACTGCATGCAGTCATAAATTCAAAGGGTACTTCAGCAAAGTATTTAAGGGTGTACATATTTATGTATTACATTAGTCACTTATTTTTCAGTTTCCACTCAAAAAGATTTCAGTTTATTTTTCAATTGAATTGTAAAGATTATAGCTGACATTAAAGGTGGAAAACATTCTGAAATTACTCTTATTTGTATGATTTATTTTTTTATATATGACAAAAGCTTGATATGTTAACAGAGATGTCTAGACTTTTTATATCCACTGTATAATGCACAAATTATAGTGTTTCGAACCTATCTCTGATTTAAGCTTAAAAACAAACTGATTGCTGAACATCTATCACTATATATTTCTGCCTTGTGACAGTGGCCTCAGTATAAGAACCCGAACTTAATACATGTCGATTTATTTCAGGAACACGTCTGTTAATTGGCTCAACCAGTTTACACCTATGGTCCAATGTGCCGATAGAAAAGTTATCCAGTGATGATTCTCAGGAGAAGCCAGACACGGATTTTACCAACTGGACTTGTATCTGGCGGTGCAAGTAAGATATTTATATACAAAATGTCTGTATTTCTTCTTGCAGAAATTATAAATGTGAGTGTATTAGTTTTAGAAAATTTACAGTGTGCTCAAAAACTGTATATCCCCCAATGATACAGCACAGATGTCAGACAACACCTTTAATACATTTATATATCTCATATTCAAAGTATTAGACAGCCCACTATAGAACATGGAAGTTGTAAACGAATGTGTGTTTTTTCTTATGTACCGGTATTATGAATGCGCACATTCAGATCCATTTGATTTTGGCTAATTTATAATAACCAAATCTGACTGCACGACATCCAGCCATCTCTGGCGAGTAGAAGGGATGAAGAAGGGAGTCTCAAAATAATAATGTTCAAACAAATTGTATTATTTTTTGATGCCATGTAATGTAATCATGTACAATTGTTAAAAAAACTAACAACAATGTACACTTATTACACATATATGCCATCTGCTGCCAATTCATCTCCAATAGGCTCCTATGTTAAATAATGTATAACTAAACTTGCAATTCACGTATACCTTTCTGTTTCTACTGTTCTATTTTTTGTGGACGGCAAAAGAGTGCAATGATTTGGTATCATGACAAACTACGGTATATAACAAAATGCAGCAATACTGTCACCATATAGCACTAGTCAGAACACTGCGGCCCCTTGATAACCTGCAAGATCTCGCAATCTGACTGCAAGTGCTACCGATGAGGAGTGTGGGAATGCTGGGCTCCCATAGCCTGGAAGGTCGAACTAAACATTTGCCAGTAAATTAAATCTTTTAGGCTGAGTTCACACTGGGCGTTTGTGATGCATTTTTTTTTCCTGCAGCAAAACCTGAGTGCTTTGCAAGAAAGAAGCTACGGCAAAAACGCATGTTTTGCTGCGTTTTTTCATTCAATTCAGTGGGTGGAAAACACTGAAAGAATTGACAATGCTCTATGTTTAAAAAACAATGCAAAGCACAAAATACTGATGACAAAAAACAAACTGTGTGCATGAGATCTCTGAAATCTCATAGACATAGCTGGTACTATCAAGTGCAGCTAAAAATTATCATAAAAAAGCTGCAAAAACGCCCAGTGTGAACTTAGCCTTAGAGTCAATTTAGGGACAGTTTTCTTTTCTAAATCTGTCTAAATTAAGAAAAAAAAAGTCTTTAGTATGCGGCTGCCTGTTCTTATGTACCAGGTCAAAAGTCGACAGTTTTTGCAGTTTTTGTTCCCGCTGCTTTCCTCAGTATTCTGATTTTTTTTTTAAATTTGTCAAACAGCGCTCTCTCTCTATAGATATCTATATGTATACTTATATCTATCTATATATATATATATATATATATATATAATATCTATATAGTGCCCTTATTTCTTGAACCGTGTGGCTGAGTTTTACAAAGAAAAATCTGAGCTATTTGAGGGGAGCAGTGAGAGTAAGACAGAAACTGTCCATTTTTATATGGTGGGAAATTCTCTTTAAATAAAATGGTCAACTATTTACCTGTGACAGGCCTCATTTTAGGGGATCTGTGAGCATGTAATCTTACAGCAGCATGATGTAGGGGCTGAGACTGGGGGCGTGAGGGGACCATGCATACCAGGATTGGAGATAACGTGACCATACATACCAGGATTGGAGGGGTGAGGGGACCATGCATACCAGGATTGGAGATGAGGGGACAATGTATACCAGGATTGGGGGGTGAGGGGACCATGCATAATAGGATTGAGGAGTGAGGGGACCATGCATACCAGGATTGAGGGGTGAGGGGACCATGCATACCAGGATTGGGGTTGAGGGGACCATGCATACCAGGATTGGGGTTGAGGGGACCATGCATACCAGGATTGGGGGGTGAGGGGACCATGCATACCAGGAAAGGGGGGTGAGAGGACCATGCATACTAGGAAAGGGGGGTGAGAGGACCATGCATACCAGGATGGGGGTGGTGAGGGGACCATGCATACCAGGATTGGGGGGGTGAGGGGACCATGCATTCCAGGATTAGGGGGTGAGGGGACCATGCATGCCAGGATTGGGGGGTGAGAAGAACATGCATGCCAGAATTGAGGGGTGAGGGGAGCATGCATACCATGATAGGGATGAGGGGTACCATGCATACCAGGATTGGGGGTGAGGAGACCATACATACCAGAATAGAGATGAGGGAGTACCATGCATACCAGGATTGGGGGGTGAGGGGACCATACATACCAGGATTGGTGGGTGAGGGGACCAAGCATATCAGGATTTGGGGGTGAGAGGACCATGCATTCCAGGATTGGGGGGAGAGGGGACCATGCATTCCAGGATTAGGGGGTGAGGGACCATGCATGCCAGGATTGGGGGGTGAGAAGACCATGCATGCCAGAATTGAGGGGTGAGGGGACCATGTATACCATGATAGGGGTGAGGGGGTATCATGCATACCAGGATTGGGGGGTGAGGAGACCATACATACCAGAATAGGGATAAGGGAGTACCATGCATACCAGGATTGGGGGGTGAGGGGACCATACATACCAGGATTGGTGAGTGAGGGGACCATGCATACCAGGATTGGGGGTGAGTAGACCATGCATACCAGTATGGGGGGTGAGAGGACCATAAATACCGGAATTAGAGGGTGAAGGGGCCATGCATACCAGGATTGGGGGATGAGGGGTACCATGCATACCAGCATAGAGGGGTGAGGGGCACCATGCATACCAGGATTAGGGATGAGGGGACACTGCATACCAGAATTGGGAGGTAAAGGGTGCCATGTATACCAGGATTGGGGATGAGGAGACCATGCATACCAGAATTGGCGGGTGAGGGAGTACTGTTATGATTTGGTAGCTGAGGAGAGAATGCAAAAAAGGAAATACACCAGAGAGGTTGGAATCTAATGGATTGCAGTACCCTGACTAACCACCACAACTAAAGGCAGCCGTGGAGCGTACCTACGTTGGTCCTAGACGCCTCGTCACAGCCTGAGAAGCTAACTACACCTAAAGACAGAAAGAGGAAAACTATCTGCCCCGGAGCAGATCCCCAAAGAACATAGAAAGCCCCCAAACATGTAATGGCGGTTAGGCAAGAGGAAATACAGACACAAACAGAAAATAGTATGAGCAAACGTTGGGGCCCAAACTTCCTAAATAGAAAAGGATAGGAAGGACACTTACTGCAATCCCAAAAAACCCTGAAAAGTACCAACTCGACTAATCACAAAAACACCTGAGATCACACGACCTCTACCACCTAAATTAGTTCTCTGGTGTAACAAAACTAAACAGCAGCCACTGAAAAAACTGGAAAAGGCAAATGAACAAACAACAGTGGCTGAACTAACTGAGAGGAGCACAAGCCCCGGAGGGGACCCGGCAGACCCCCACAGAAGTGCAGGACAAAATGCAAAAAGCAAGCACAAAAAACTAAAAGAAGAAAAAGACTTATCTGTTAGCAGAAGATGCAGGCACGAAACAGCAAGCTACAAAGTGAACAGGAATCAAAGATGAGACCAGAACAATTGATCACCGGCAACCCTGATGGGAGGGAACCTCCCTTATATAAGACCAGTCAGTAACACCTGATCGCCAATCTTCACAATCTTCATTGGATAGTTCAGTACTGTTTGTAACCACCAGAAGGAGCTTCTGCTCAGAATTCATTTCTAGCACATTCACAACAGAGTACCATACAGAAACGGATGAAAAAACTGATGCGACGGATCCTACGTCGTATCCGTCGAAAAAACGGATGTGTCGCATCAGTTTTTCACAATCTGCGATTGATCGGTCGAGACAACAGATTGTGACTGATGGCAAAAAACTGATATGTGAAAGCAGCCTTTTACACCAGGTTAACCTCAAAGGTGTTTGATGTAAGAGAAGATGAGAAATCATCTGTCTCAATGACTATAAACTAGGAAGTGCTTAGGTAAGGGACTCTCCAAGAGATGAAATGTCTGCTCTCTTTTGGTGATGGGTATGTGAATCACTAATTAATGATCTTCACAAATGTATTTGCTTGCTTTGGAGGTAAAACCTTATCTATTACTCATCAAAAAATGTGTTTTTGTTTGTTTTTGTTTTTTTACAGAACTGCTTTTTCTGTCCATCTTATGAAGTTTTCCCCAGACGGAGAATTTTTTGCTACAGCTGGAAAGGTGAGTATTTCCTTATTTTGTATCTTCATAAGAGAATATTAAAGGGAACCTGTCACCTGTTTTGCCCAATGTGAAGCAAGGCCACTGCCTTTCGTGGCTGATATACAGTATTCTATAATGCTGTATATCTGCCCCCTACCCAACCTGTAAGAGAAGAAAAATAACTTTTATTATACTCACTTGTGGGGTTGTCCGGTCAAAGGGGTGTCGCAGGTCTTGGTCTGGCGCCTACCATCTTCTTGCGATGCCGCCCTCCTTCTTACTTCATGTTTATGACGCATCCCTGCATCATACACACAAGCTCCCCGGCATCATGCTCCTGCGTAGGCGTACTTCTCTGACCTGTTGAGGGCAACGCGAAGTACTGCAGTGCGCAGGCGACGGGAAAGGTCAGAGAGCCCCTGCGCACTGCAGTACTTTACTCTGCTCTCAACAGGGAAGAGAAGTTTGGAGTACAATGTATTGTTCACAGTGAAGTTTTTGCATAGGTTTGTGGGAGGGGGCGGGGTTTCTTTTATGGGGTGGGGCTTTTCAAAGATGGAGTGAGATCCAAATGTTATAAAAAAAAAAGTAGCTTTAGGAGCTATTCCTGATTTATTTATTTATTTTTATTTTTTTTGAAAGCTGAAAATGCACACATGCAAAAAGTAAAGGTGAAGTTTGTTAGGAATTTTTGTACTCCATTTATAACTTTTAAATAAAAAATAGAAAGACAGTCAAAAACAGATAAATTTAGAACTTTATTAGTTTGGCATTTCTGTAAGGTGAACTTATCTTGCCTGTGATGATGAGGTGATTGCGGAAATGATAATAATAATAATAATCTTTATATTCCGCCATCATATTCCGCAGCGCTTTACAGTTTAACAGTTTCAAAACACAAGTCATAAGTAACAACGTTAACAATACAATAATTAAAGCAAAATAAGACGACCCTGCTCGTGAGAGCTTACAATCTACAATGAGGTGGGGGAGTACAAAGTACAGGTGTGTATATACAATGGTGCATTTACAATGATGGTCCAGCCATCTTGAGGGAGTGAGGGATGGATGGAGATAGTGAATGGGATACACACACACTTACGCAAGGAATGACTTTGATTGTGAATGTGATAGGCCGCTCTGAACAAATGTGTTTTGAGGGAGCGCCTGAAACCATGCAAATTGTGGATAGTCCTAATTTCTTGGGGTAGAGCATTCCAGAGGATTGGCGCAGCGCGGGAGAAGTCTTGGAGTCTGGAGTGGGAAGTACAGATTAGTGCAGAGGTTAGTCGAAAGTCGTTTGCAGAGCGCAGCAGTCGGTTAGGCCGATAGATAGAAATGAGGGAGGAGATGTAGGGGGGTGCTGCACTGTGGAGAGCTTTGTGGGTGAGAACCAGTACTTTGAATCGGATCCTATAATGAATGGGCAGCCAGTGTAAGGACTGGCGAAGAACGGACGCGTCCGAGTACCGATTAGCCAGATGGATGACCCTGGCTGCTGCATTAAGGATGGACTGGAGAGGGGATAGTCGAGTAATGGGGAGGCCAAGTAATAGAGCGTTGCAGTAGTCCAGGCGGGAGTGGATCAATGCTACAGTGAGGGTTTTTGTTGTTTCCATGGTGAGAAAAGAGCGGATTCTAGAGATGTTCTTTAGGTGTAGGCGGCAAGAGCGGGCAAGAGATTGTATATGGGAGGTGAAGGAGAGATTGGTGTCAAACATAACACCCAGAGAGCGAGTGTGATCTGCACAGAGCCGTAGGTAGCAGCCTAATATAAACTTTAGTGGCCAGAGTAAAAATGGCAAGCTAGCGACATGGAAAATGGGAAAAAAAATGCAATTCAAACCAAATTTTAACATGAACTGGGGTATTTTTTTGATGATGCATAAACTTTAAGTCTCCAAACATTAGTGTTCTTCAGAGGTCACATTGCTTTCACATTGTGGTGTATTCACAAGTTGAGCGTTGATTTTGCTTCCAGGATGTATTGCTATATGCTTCATTAGCTATGAAGCCAGCAGGAAAAGTTCTCACCTTTGCTCTAATGTTCTTGGATATTGATTTTACGTTTTATGATGTCCAAGTATCAGAGGATCATATCATTAGAAGGTACCAGCTTCAGTGTGCTTTCTTTTTCACTGAAGGCTCGGGTGCAATAGGAAGCTCACGGCCTACAAGTTGTCTGTTGTGCAGTTGTCTTCAGGCTTTATTTTCTTGCTTCACCTGAATGTTCTTTATCTGCCTGTTTCCACAGGATGACTGCCTTGTAAAGGTCTGGTACAATACTGAAAGCTGGCACTCAGCTGTTTCATCTCCAGTTACCAGCCCAGAAAAAGAAAGTGAAGGAGAGGTGGAATTCTCATTTATCTACCTTGCTCATCCTCGAGCAGTAACTGGGTTTTCCTGGAGAAAGACAAGTAAATTCATGCCACGGTCAGTGCACGTTTTAGGTCATGCGGCAATGACTGGCTGTCAGTTACACCGAAACTGCAATGTTAATAAGCAATATCACACTTTTATTAAAAGGGTTTTCAGAAAATTACATTTTGGAACTCATCAGCTTCAACTGGTTAGCAACCTATTACATAAATACCAATCATAGTTTTACTCGCCTCCCTCGCTTCAGTGCCTGCTCTCCACTAGTTCCACAGTCCTAATTGATGGGCCGCACCAAAGACATCACAAATACAGCTCATGGGACCAATGCAGCCAATAATTGGCTCAGGGATCTTGTGCCAACTCCATCGGTATTGATGCTGAGCCTGGTGATTGACTGCAGTCGTGACATCGCAGCAGTCTAAGTCAGGCTGGGTTCACATAGCGTTTGGCAGGTCCGTTTAACGGATAGCGTTACACCGCGGCATTAACGCGATGTAAGACATCCGTTAACGCTGCCATTTACTCCCATAACCGAGCGCATCGCTAACGCATGTCCTAAGTGGCATGCTTTAGCGATGTGTCGTCATTCTGTGACGGACCCTCGGACGCGGTGTGCAGCATTCAGGGGTCCGTCACAGCTAGCGCAGATAGAGAAGCTGCGCTAGCGTGATCGGTAAACGCGAACGCAATATGACAGTAGCGTTAATGCAGTCCGCTATGCGTTGAACGGACTGCGTTAATGCTATGTGAACCTGGCCTAAGCGATGGAGAGCTGTCGCTTTAGCAGAGGTAGGTGAGTAAATATCTCTTTGGTATTTTGATAACGGTTTGGTAGCAGGTGATTTTTTTGGGATAAATATTGTTTTTCTTGGAAAACCCCTTTGAAGGGGTAGGTCTCTATCTGTTCCTCTGAGTAGTTACCATGTAATGTTACATTTCCACTGCAGGAAAAATGCCTAGTGGGCCACAACTTCATGGTGAAAAATCAGCTGTTTTCCCCAGATGCCACATTTTGAAAGGTGTTGTCTCTTGGTACAGTCTCTTTAACATATGTTAGTGTGAACATAGCTTAACGCCATATACATACAGATGCCTAATGGGAACCTGTAATTAAGGTTGAAATTCTTCACTTTAGCTTAGCACTATCCTTGTAATCAGAGCAGGTGAGATTCCTAGTACCACTAATCGATTATCGTAAGCAGGGGCGGACATACCGCTGGTGCAACTACATCGGGGTCCGTAGGTGGAGAGGGGCCATTGTAGGGAGGGGCGTACTGTCTACAGCGGCAAATCACGCAGCCGCTATGGGTCAACCCAGTCAAGATTATGGGCGGAAGTGAGAGGGGCCCGGTGCTGCTTGACATCGGACCACTGCCGCTCATAATCATGTGGATACCCAGAGCCAGGGAGAGAGCGGTACGCAGAGTGCAGGAATTGAAGAAGGGGGTGAATCATGCAGGAAGAAAGACACTGACCAAAGAACGCTTTCCCCACCATACTGATGAGAGCGCTCATTAACTACCATCTCTGTACTCCTACATGGCGCATCTCAATGGTCAGTATTCACCTGTTGTCAGGGGGCCTGGCCCGCACAGTCTGCTGGGTATAATGGTGGAGGAAGAGCCTTGCATTCGCACTGAAGGCATCAAAACTATGAATTAACACATGTGGAAATATATGCTTAACAAAAAAGTGTGAAACAATTGAAAATATGTCTTATATTCTAGGTTCTTCAAAGTAGCCACCTTTCGCTTTGATGACTGCTTTGCACACTCTTGGCATTCTCTTGATGAGTGTTCTTTAGCCCAAACAAGTCTCTTCTGCTTGTTGCCTGTACTTAGCAGTGGTTTCCTAGCAGCTATTTTACCATGAAGGCCTGCTGCACAAAGTCTCCTCTTAACAGTTGTTGTAGAGATGTGTCTGCTGCTAGAACTCTGTGTGACATTGACCTGGTCTCTAATCTGAGCTGCTGTTAACCTGCGATTTCTGAGGCTGGTGACTCGGATAAACTTATCCTCAGAAGCAGAGGTGACTTTTGGTCTTCCTTTCCTGGGGCGGTCCTCTTGTGAGCCAGTTTCTTTGTAGCGCTTGATGGTTTTTGCAACTGCACTTGGGGACACTTTCAAAGTTTTCCCAATTTTTCAGACTGACTGACCTTCATTTCTTAACCCATTTCTGCCATCGGACGTACTATCCCGTCCAGGTGACCTGGGCCCGTATGACCATGGACGGGATAATACGTCCCATGCGATCGGACGCGCTCCCAGCACATTAACCTCTGGCACACTGCGATCAAACATGATCGCAGTGTTCCAGCAGTATAGGGAGGCATCGCGCAGGGAGGGGGCTCCCTGCATGCTTCCCTGAGACCCTCAGAACAGCGCGACATCACGCTGTTCCGAGGAACCCTCCTCCCTGCAGGACCCCGAATCCAAGATTGCCGCGGGGTCCTTCCGGGTCCTGAAGGGAGGCGGCTTCCTCAGTGCCTTCTGAGAGCAGGCGCTTAGAAGCCTGCAGCAGTGCCAGTGAGATCGATGGTGTGACAGAGTGCTGTGCACACTGTCAGACCAGCGATCTGACATTATATAATGATGTCCCACCCTAGGACAAAGTAAAAAATTAAAAAAATAAATATCACATGTGTAAAAAAAAATTCCCAAATAAAGAAAAAAAAATATTCCCCAAAAAATTAATTCCTTCATGTAAATAAATAATAAAAAAAAAAACTATAAAAGTACACATATTTGGTATCGCCGCATCCGTAACGACCCGCCCTATAAAACTGTCCCACTAGTTAACCCCTCTAGTGAGCCCCTTAAAAAAAAAAAAAACAATGCTTTATCAATGCTTTATCATCACGACATGGCTTCCAGGCAACTCTGCTTTGAAACAGTCAAACGGCTCTCCTTCCCCTCCGAGCTCTGCCATGGACCCAAACAGTGGTTTACCCCCACATATGAGGTATCAGCATACTCAGGACAAATTGTACAATAACTTTTGGGGTCTTGTTACCCTTGGGAAAATAAAAATTGGGGTGAATAGATCATTTTTGTGGAAAAAATATGATTTTTTTTTAATTTTTACGGCTCTACATTATAAACTTGTGTGAAGCACTTGGGGGTTCAAATTGCTCACCACAGATCTAGATAAGCTCCTTAGTGGGTCTAGTTTTCAAAATGGGGTCACTTGTGGGGGGTTTCCACTGTTTAGGCACATCTGGGGCACTGCAAACTGAACAGGACACCCATCAAAGTCTGCATTCCAAAACGTTATTACTTTCTTTCCAAGCCCTGCCGTGCGCCCAAACAGTTCCCCCCCCCCTACATATGGGGTATCAGCGTACTCGGGACAAATTGCACAACAACTTTTGGGGTCCAATTTTCTTGGGAAAAATCAAAAATTGGGGACTATAAAATCATTTTCGTGGATACTTGTTTGTTTTTTTCACACCCAGGCATTATAAACTTTTGTGAAACACTTGGGGTTCAAAGTGCTCACAACAGATCTAGATAAGTTCCATAGGGGGTCTAGTTTCCAAAATGGTGTCACTTGTGGGGTGTTTCCACTGTTTAGGCGCATCAGGGGCTCTCCAAATGCGTCATGGTGTCCAATCTCAATTCCAGCCAATTTTGGTTTGAAAAAGTCAAATGGCGCTCCTTCCCTTACGAGCTCTGCCGTGCGCCCAAACAGTGGTTTTCCCTCACATATGGGGTATTGGCGTACTCAGGAGAAATTGCACAACAACTTTATCTGTCCATTTTCTCCTTTTACCCTTGTGAAAATAAAAAAAAATGTTTGTAAAAGATCTTTTTTTTACTAAAAAGCTAAATGTTCATTTTTTCCTTTCCACGTTGCTTCACCTCCTGTAAAGCACCTGAAGGGTTTAATAAACTTCTTGAATGTGGTTTTGAGTACCTTGAGGGGTGCATTTTTAAAAATGGTGTCACTTTTGAGTATTTTCTGCCATATAGACCCCTCAAAGTGACTTCAAATGTGAGGTGGTCCGTAAAATAAATGGCTTTGTTAATTTTGTTGTAAAAATGAGAAATCGCTGGTCAACTTTTAACCCTTATAACTTCATAATAAAAAAATTTTGGTTCCAAAATTGTGCTGATGTAAAGTAGACATGTGGGAAATGTTATTTAGTAACTATTTTGTGTGACTTATTTCTCTGTTTTAAGGGAATAAAAATTAAACGTTTGAAAATTGCAAAATTTTCACAATATTTGCGTTTTTTTCAAAAATAAACGCAAGTTTTATTGAAGAAATTTTACCACTAACGTGAAGTACAACATGTCACGAGAAAACATTCTCAGAATCGCGAAGATACGTTGAAGCATTCCAGAGTTATAACCTCAAAAAGAGACATTGGTCAGAATTGTAAAAATTGGCCCGGTCATTAACATGCAAACCACCCTTGGGGGTAAAGGGGTTAAATTAATGATGGCCACTCGTTTTTCTTTACTTAGCTGCTTTTTTCTTGCCATAATACACATTCTAACAGTCTATTCAGTAGGACTATCAGCTGTGTATCCACCAGACTTCTGCACAATACAACTGATGGTCCCAACCCCATTTATAAGGCAAGAAATCCCACTTATTAAACCTGACAGGGCACACCTGTGAAGTGAAAACCATTTCCGGTGTCTACCTCTTGAAGCTCATTAAGAGAATGCCAAGAGTGTGCAAAACAGTCATCAAAGCAAAAGGTGGCTACTTTGAAGAACCTAGAATATAAGACATATTTTCAGTTGTTTCACACTTTTTGTTAAGTATATAATTCCACACGTGTTAATTCATAGTTTTGATGTCTTCAGTGTGAATGTACAATTTTCATAGTCATGAAAATACAGAAAAATCTTTGAATGAGAAGGTATGTCCAAACTTTTGGTCTGTACTGTATATATATGGTGGAATCTGATTGGTTGCTAAGGGCAACTGAAAAATATTTAGAATTGAGAGTCCTCAGTGGTTGATACCTTTTTAATGGCTAACTGAAAAGATGATAACAAATTGCAAGCTTTCGAGACTACTCAGGTCTCTTCATCAGGCAAAGACTAAAACAAAAACTGAAGAATCACATTTATACACAACACAGCACAGAAATAATGCAATAGGTAAGACAAGTGATGTGAAGCAGAACTGTCATTATGGGAGAGGGATGAACATAAATATTGGAACCGTTCATAGATAAGGAGTGTGAAAGTTTTATTGCCGTCTGATTGGGGTCTGGTATTGTGTTTTGATGCCCCCAGGTCAGAGAAGCAGATTCCTTAATTGGTGTACACGGACATAAATCCATGGGATATATTCATTCCAGCACTGAGAGTGTCAAAGGTCATCATGAGCTTATATTCCCAAACCTTTCTATCTCTCTCAGATTTAAAGTTAGATTTTAGTACAAGTAATTTCATGTCCATCATGCTATGACCAGGGATACAAAAGTGTTTGGCCACAGGTAGATCCATTCTTTTTTCTCTTATTGTATGGCGATGGGAATTCATCCTTGTTCTCAGTTTTTGCCCTGTCTCACCCACATACAGACCCCCAGTTGGACATTTCGTACAAATAATTAGGTACACCACATTATATGTGATGCAGCTGAAAGTACCTGGGATCTTGTAGTCCTGATGGGAGTTGGGGATCTTTATCTTGTCCGTGGTCATTATAGATGCACAGGTTTTACATTTTTTTCTGGTTGCAAGGAAAGGTTCCTGCAGCTGTTGGGGAGGACAGGGAGCTTCTGACAATGATGCTTCTTAGATTTGGGGGCTTGTTATGATTTGGTAGCTGAGGAGAGCAGGCAAAAACGGCAATACACCAGAGAGGTTGGAATCTACTGGATTGCAGTACCCTGAATAACCACCACAACTAAAGGCAGCCGTGGAGCGTACCTACGTTGGTCCTAGACGCCTCGTCACAGCCTGAGAGGTTAACTACACCTAAAGATAGAAAGAAGAAAGCTATCTGCCCCGGAGCAGATCCCCAAAGAACATAGGAAGCCCCCAAACATGTAATGGCGGTTAGACAAGAGGAAATACAAAACACAGGCAGAAAATAGTATGAGCAAACGTTGGGGCCCAATCTGCCTAGACAGAAAAGGATAGGAAGGATAATTACTGCAATCCAAAAAAACCCTAAAAAAAAAGCCAACGCTACTAATTGCAAAAACACCTGAGATCACACGACCTCTACCACCTAAATTAGTTCTCTGGTGTAACAAAACAAAGCCGCAGCCACTGAAAAAACTGGAAAAGGCAAATGAACAAATAACAGTGGCTCCAGAGGAACTGAGAGGAGCCCAAGCCCCCTGGGGGGGGAAACCTGGCTAACCTCACAGAAATGCAGAGAAATATGCAAATGGTAAGCACAAAAACAAAAAACAGAAAATATCTTATCTGAGAGCAGGAGAAGAGGCAAGCTTCCAAGTGAACCAGGAAACAACGTTGAGACAAGAACAATTGATCACCGGCAACCATGATGGGAGGGAACCTCCCTTATATCCAGCCAGTCTGTAATTCCTGATTGCCAATCCTCATTGAATAGTTCAGCACTGTCTGCAACCACCAGAGGGAGCTTCTGCTCAGAATTCATTTCTAACACATTCACAACAGGGGCTGCCTAAAACACAGTAGTGGGGGGTCTGGAAATATGGATTGTAATCGGGCATCTTTTTGTAGTAAAGGTTGTAATTTCCGTGCAGCTCCCCTTAGCACCTCCAGATTTGGATTGTAGGTGACCACTAGAGGCACCCGGTTATTTTCATCTTTAGTTTTGTACTGTAGCAGGTGATTCCTTGATATTCTTGTGGCTCTTGTAATTTGGGCAACTGAGTCAGTTTCACAGATCCAGTTTTCACAGATAAATCTCCCCCAAAATGGCAAAATAATTAAAATACAGATTAAAGAAAATGGATTTTAAGAGTATTGGAAATCTCAAAATGCTGAAACAGTTAGAGCATATTGTGTTGAAACATTTGGTACTCAAGCCCCAAAGAGACAAACCATTTACCGCATTCGTGGCAAATTCGATGCCACTGGCTCAATCCTTATTGCTCCAAAATTTGGTCGACCCAAAACAGCCTGTACAGAAAATAATAAACAACTTGTTGCTGAAACATTTGTTCAGAGTCCAAAAAAGTCCACCAGAAGAGTCTCTTTAGAATTGGGAATTTCACTAGCTTCCATCATGCGAATCCTGAAATCTGTTGGGTGGAAAGCTTATCGTCCACGTCTAATTAATGGTTTATTGGAGGATGATCCTGACAGGTGGCTGCAATTTAGTGCGATTATGCTTAACCCCTTAACGACCGCCGATATGCCTTTTAACGTCTGTTATTAAGGGTACTTAAACCACAGCGCTGTTAATTAACGGCACTGTGGAAAAAGTGAATAGCGCCCCCCGCAATCGGATTTTCTCCGGTATCTCTTCTGCCGGGGGTAGCCGAGACCCCAGTGAACATGAATCGGGTCGGTTTTTACCGACCCCGGTGTTGCGATCGCCGTTATTAACCCTATAACGGCGATCGCAACAAAATAAAAATGATGTGCCATTTAATTTCTCTCTCCTCTGATGTGATCGGACATCAGAGGAAAGAGAAAAAGGGTCCCCCGATTCTCCCCCGCCCTTGTGGCCCCCAATCCCCCCCTTGTGGCCCCCGCGCCCTCCTGCCTCCTCCGGTGGACGCCGCCATCTTGAATGGCGAGAAAATGGCGGGCGCATGCGTAGTGCGCCCGCCGCGATGTGCCGGGGGTGGGTTGGGCAATTTTCTCCGGGGTCTCGGCTGCCCGGGGGTAGCCGAGACCCCAGAGAACATGACATGGGTCGGTATTTACCGACCCCGGTGTTGCGATCGCCGTTATAACAGTATAACGGCGACCGCAAAAAAAAAATAAAAAATTATTTCTCTCCCCTCTGATGTGATCGCACGTCAGAGGGGTGAGAATTAGGGTCCCCGGATCCCCCCCCCCCGTGTACCTTCTGGTGTCCCCTCTGTGTCCTCTGAGTCTCCCCCCGTCTTCCGATCCTCCACCGTCCTCCGATCCTCCGGCGTCTTCTGCTGAAAAAAAAAATTGGCGGGCGCATGCAAAAATGGCAGATTCAAAAAATAATTCATTCATTCTCTAAAAGTACATTTCTCCTTCGCCTCATTGGGGGACACACGACCATGGGTGTTATGCTGCTGCCACTAGGAGGACACTAAGCAAAATACATTAAAAATTAACTCCTCCGCAGTATACACCCTCTGCTGGCTCTCTCGTGAACCATTTTCTTGCTTAGTGTCTTAGGAGGCACTAGGGTCTGTTTTCAGACCCCATCTTTCTTATTTTATTTTTTAATTTATCTTTTTTTTCTAACGAGATTCAGGGCAACGGTGCCTTTCAAGGTACCGATCTCCCTAAAACAATAACAGGCGGGAACGCGGAGCGTCATCTCCCCGTACCCCCTCCTGCACTCGGTCTGGTCTCTTTAGGGGGCGACTGATCCTTCAGTGGGTCCGCTCTCCCCACACCTGCAATGGACGGGAACATGGGGTGTCGCCCCCACGTACCCCCTTCCGGAGCCAGACCCACAGCATGTCACCTTTAGGCCTTATCCCCAGGAGAGCATGCGATTTTCTCTCTATCTCCCTGTCAAAGGGATGATAGATTGAGACAGGGGCTGGTGCCCGGGAATAAATGGTCCTCTCCGTTGGTGGATTGAGGATAACGCCGCAGCTAATCTTCTACTAGGATGCCAATACCTGCGCCCTCCCGATTCTGCTGTATCGTAAGTACGTACGGGAGTCCCTAAGTGTCCTCTCACAAGTACGGCAGCTACCGTGCCGCTGTAGCCGCCTGTCGCATAGACCGCAGCCTTCTCACTGCCGCGGCCTTCCTTTTATTTCCGCGGCCGGCTGCCGCGGCCTTGAGGTGGAGGATAAAGCGACCACCTCTACTACTGCCGCGGCCCCCAGAGGCGCGACCGTTACTGTCCGCAGTGCCTCCATCGCCGCAACCGCCGCATCGCCACGGGCGCGGCCTTTAATTTAGCCCCCGGCTTCTGGCCGCAACTAGGTCCAACTCCGTCTCCCGGCTTGATCCGCCCCCTTTTTTGGCCGACCCGCCCCCCTCTCCAGCGCTTTTTGCCGGGCCTGTAAGAGCGGGCGGGGACAGACTTCGCATATTGTATTTTCTCCACCCGCTATCTCCTAGTCCTTCCCCTTCCATTTTTTTCCATGCCCACTGTAATTTTTTTATCGGACCTTATTTCCTGGCGCGTCCTTGACAGAGGAAGACTGTGGCAAACGCCTTTTTCCCTCTCTAGCTCCGTGGCAACAAGCTCTTCGCTGGGGGCACGCTGGACCTGGGTACAATAGCCGCACTACGGCAGGTACACACTGCTTAGACTGCGGCAGGCATTAACCCCTCAGCCGCGGGCACTAACCCTTCGCTGCAGGTATTTTCTCCACAGCCGCAGCCATTAACCCCTCCGCTGCAGGTATCATCCTCTCAGCTGCGGGCTCGCTCTGCCGACCATACGCTGCAGCAGCCATACGCCGCATACAATTGCAGCAATCCCGTTCAGCAGCCGTTCGCAGATTCCTTGAGTGATTTGCATTATGTCTCAATCAAAGCTTAATAAGAAAGCAGATAAGACTCACACGGTGATATGTGCCTCATGTACCGCATGCAATGTTTCCCTACCACGGAAACATCCCAATCCTCTCTGTACGGACTGTGCATCAGAGCCGCAGGAGCCCCCTCCTACTGTCGAGCAAAGTGATGCTAGTCCCCCTGAGTGGGCTGCTTCTTTGGCGCAATCTGTGGCTAGTCCCCCTGAGTGGGCTGCTGCTTTGGCGCAATCTGTGGCTTCTCTTGCTAATGCTATAGAATCCTTTCATAGAATCATAGAATGTTAGAGTTGGAAGGGACCTCCTGGGTCATCTGGTCCAACCCCCTGCTTTCATGGTCCCTCCGCCAGCCAAGGCGTCCCCTTACCCCCTATAGCGGGTCCTTCAGCCACGCAAGAGTCTCCCGCTGACAAGAGTCGAGCGGCGACAGAAAGTACGCATCCTTCTAGGAAACGTCTCCGGGACACGTCCTCACGGAATTCCGAGGCTTCAGCATCCGCTAGCTCTGTGTCTCGCTCCCCTTCTCCAGGGGATGGCAGTGAGCATGACTCAGAATACGAGTCTGATGTGGCCCAAGACCCGAACTCCCCTGAGTTCCAGGAGTCTATAGATTCGCTCATAGAAGCGGTTAATCACATTCTGGAAATTGACGACGAACCCGGTACTGATCCAGACCACCCGGTGTCTGTTAAGCGAGCAAAACGACCACATAGGTTTTTCGCTAACCATCCTGAGTTTACTGACATCCTCAAGAGGCATAGAAATCGCCCAGATAAGCGATTCTCGGGCCTAAAGCCGCTAGAAGCACGGTACCCTTTTGCATCTACTCTGAGGCAGGAGTGGACTGAGTCCCCTGCAGTAGATCCGCCCATATCTAGACTCGCTTCAAAACCCTTCTGTCACTGACGGATGGATCTTCCATTAAAAATCCCACTGATCGGCAGATTGACAGCATGGCCAAGTCAGTCTTCGAGGCTGCCTTATTTCCTTCATTCGCCACCACGTGGGTAGCTAGAGCTATAGTAGCCTGGGCAGAGGCTATAGTGAAAACCAGTAGGAATAATTGCCTGCCATCCGAGGTGACTAGTCTCGCCTATCTGATCGCCCAGGCAGGAGATTATGTAGTTCATGCTTCCCTGGATGCGGCTAACTGTGCCGCACTTGCAGCCGCCAACGCTGTTACCATCAGAAGAGCATTGTGGCTACGAGAATGGCGGGCAGATTCTGCGTCGAAGAAATCCTTGACTTCACTACCTTATCAGTATGGGCGTTTGTTCGGAGATAAACTTAGATTATCTCGGATGCTACTGGGGGAAAAGCAAATTTCTCCCTCAGCGTAGGCAGAGTCGCCCCTTTCGGAGCCAATTCCAGACTCGCTTCCGCCCTTTTCGCAATACCAGACTGGTCATCAACCACTTCCGCTAGTGCATCACGTCCCCCACGCAGGGGCAGAGGTTCGCACCCTTCATTCAGACCTTGTAATTCCTGGAGAAACCGATTTCCTCGGTCCAGACCCAAGAGCGGCCCTTCCCGCAAGTTCTCTTCTCAATGACTCTTTGCCGTGTCTGTAAGACACAGGCAAGGTAGGCGGCCACCTGTCCTTGTTTCGCCAAGTCTGGCTAACGGTCGTTCACGACCTGTGGGTCAGAGATCTCGTGTCTTCCGGATGCAAAATCGAGTTCTCGTCTCCTCCTCCAACGTGCTTCTTTCAGTCCCGTCTTCCAAAATCCAAGGCGCTTACAGCTCCCTTTTACCATGCTATATATGCCCTCCGCAACAGCGCTGTCATCGTTCCGGTTCCTCCCACGGATAATTTCAAGGGTTTTTACTCACAGCTGTTCGTGGTTCCAAAGAAGGACGGAACGATGCGTCCAATCCTAGACCTAAAACTGCTAAACAAATTTGTCACGGTGCGCCACTTCAGGATGGAGTCCCTCCGTTCCGTCATCGCCTCTCTGGAAAAAGGGGAATATCTTGCGTCAATCGACATCAAGGACGCATATCTCCACATTCCAATCTCAAAAAATCATCAAAGATTCTTACGGTTTGTGGTTGGCGACGAACATTTTCAATTCACTGCTCTGCCATTGCCACAGCCCCCAGAGTATTCACAAAGGTCATGGCTGCCGTCATGTCTATTCTACACTCTCGGGGTGTGGTGGTTCTACCTTACCTGGACGATCTTCTCGTCAAGGGTCCATCCTATCGGGCTTGTGCGGAAAGTGTCAGTGTCGCCGTCGACACTCTGTCCCGTCTAGGTTGGCTGGTGAACCTAGAGAAATCTTCACCAGTCCCATCCCGGCAAATTTCTTTTCTGGGGATGATCTTAGACACTTCCCGAGTATTGGTACTTCTCCCTCAGGAAAAGATCTCCTCTCTAACCCGGGCAGCCCAATCTCTATCTCTGGCCCGTCCTCATTCCCTTCGGTTCGCCATACAGGTCCTGGGCAAAATGGTGGCATCCATCGAGGCAGTACCATTTGCCCAATATCACCTCCGTCCTCTCCAACAGGCCTTGATTTCAGCCTGGGGCAAGAATCCAGCCTCCTTAGGTCGCCGTTTTCTCCTGGCATCCAGAATCAGACGGTCTCTCAGGTGGTGGGCTGCAACGTCGTCATTGGATCAGGGAAGGTCTTTCCTCCCTGCACACTGGCTGGTAGTGACCACCGATGCCAGCCTACTCGGATGGGGTGCGATCTTTCATCACCACACGGCTCAGGGACATTGGTCTACGAAGGAAGCCAGCCTTCCTATCAATATTCTCGAGATCTGAGCAATAAGACTGGCTCTTCTTCACTTCCATCATCTTTTGGCCGGACGTCCCGTCCGGATCCAGTCAGACAACGCCACGGCTGTGGCATGCATACATCAATCGCCAAGGGGGCACGCGAAGCAGAAAAGCGATAATCGAAGTAACGCACATTTTGCAATGGGCCTGAGACAAATCACTCACTCGTCTCTGCAGTTCATATTCCGGGAGTAGAGAATTGGAAGGCGGATTTTCTCAGCCGCCAGAGCATAGCCTCAGGAGAGTGGTCTCATCACCCGGAAGTCTTTCATCAAATTTGCCATCGTTGGGGCACTCCAGATGTGGACCTCATGGCTTCCAGGCTGAACGCCAAGGTCCCGGCATTTGTAGCCCAATCCCGCGATCCGTCAGCCATCGGCTCGGATGTTCTAGTACTTCCATGGGGCCAGTTTAGTCTCCCTTATATCTTTCCTCCACTTCCGCTGATCCCAAGAGTCATCCAGAAGATCAAAGCGGAAGGCATTCCGGTGATCCTTGTCGCTCCCGACTGGCCTCGCCGAGCTTGGTATGCGGAGTTAGTACATCTACTCGCCGACGTTCCCTGGCGGTTACCGGATCGGCCGGATTTACTATCCCAGGGACCAATTTGCCACCAGAGCTCTAGAGTACTAAGTTTAATGCCCTGGCCCTGGCCATTGAATCTTGGATCCTAAGCCGAGCAGGTTTCTCGGGTCCAGTGGCATCTACCATGATAAATGCCAGGAAACCTGTATCCATGCGCATTTACCATCGCATTTGGAAATCATTTTTCTCATGGTGCAAAGATAAGGGTCGTTCCCCGTTGATGTTTTCCATTCCCTGCATTCTGGAATTTCTTCAAGCAGGATTGGATTCGGGTCTAGTTTTGGCCTCTCTCAAAGGCCAGATCTCCGATCTATCTGTTCTTTTCCAGCGACGGATAGCTTCCAAGCTACAGGTCAAGACTTTCATACAGGGAGTTTCACATCTTGTTCCTCCTTACAAGATGCCTTTGGAACCTTGGGACCTTAACTTGGTCCTCAGCACTCTCCAAGAGACCCCTTTCGAGCCATTACAGATTACAGGAGATTTCTTTCTCTTGGAAAATTGCCTTTCTTGTGGCAATAACATCCATCAGACGGGTCTCGGAGCTGGCGGCTTTGTCGTGCAAACCTCCGTTTCTGATTTTTCACCAAGACAAGGTGGTGCTCAGAACATCCCCGTCCTTCTTGCCGAAAGTCTTCTCGGCTTTTCACCTGAATGAAGACATAGTTCTGCCCTCGTTCTGTCCGGCTCCGGTTCATCGTACTGAGAAAGCTCTTCACACTTTGAACTTAGTGAGAGCTCTCAGAAGATACATTTCCAGAACAGCATCTTTTCGCAAATCTGATGCCCTTTTTGTGCTTCCGGAGGGACACAGGAAAGATTTGCCTGCTTCTAAGGCCACAATAGCCAGATGGATTCGTTCAGCAATCCAAGAATCTTACCGCGTCAAAGGTCAGCCTATCCCGGATGAGATTAAGGCACACTCCACTCGGTCAGTGGGGGCTTCTTGGGCCACACGGCACCAAACTTCCGCACAGCAAGTGTGCAAAGCTGCGACTTGGTCCAGCCTTCACACGTTTGTTAAGCATTACAATATTCATACTCAAGTTTCTTCAGATGCGGCCCTCGGCAGACAGATTCTGCAGTCGGCAGTTTCGCATCTGTAGGTTCCTTCAATCGCTTATTCCTGTAAGCATTGGGTGCGCGAGGTTTTCACCGATTGTGATGTTTTTTTCCCACCCAGGGACTGCTTTAGGACGTCCCATGGCCGTGTCCCCCAATGAGGCGAAGGAGAAACAGGGATTTTTGTGTGTACTCACTGTAAAATCCTTTTCTCAGAGCCAATCATTGGGGGGACACAGCACCCACCCTGTTAGCCGATTGGCTTGTAGTCTGTTTTTGATTTTGACGTATTGCAATTCTGCTAGTGATTTCTGTATGTGAGCTCCTACTGCTTTGGCACCGAACTGGTTCACGAGAGAGCCAGCAGAGGGTTTATACTGCGGAGCAGGAGTTAATTTTTAATGTATTTTGCTTAGTGTCCTCCTAGTGGCAGCAGCATAACACCCATGGTCGTGTGTCCCCCAATGATTGGCTCGAAGAAAAGGATTTTACGGTGATTACACACAAAAATCCCTGTTTTGATCACTGATAAACTAATACAGTGATCAAAATAAAAAAAAAAAACAGTACATAAACACCCCCTTTATCACCCCCTTAGTTAGGGACATATAATAAAATATAGAAATTGTATTTATTTTCATTTTTCCGTTAGGGTTAGGGCTAGGGTTAGGGTTATAATTAGGGTTAGGGTTAGCATTAGGGTTAGGCTTGGTTCATACTGCGTTACACCGCGGTATAACGCGGTGTAATGCAGTCCGTTAACGCTGCCATTCACCCCCATTTGAGGGCGCATCGCGACGCATGCCGTAAAGCGGCATGTGTTCGCGACGTGCCGTCATTCAGTGACGGAGCCTCGGACGCGGCCTGCAGCGTCTGGGCTCCGTCACCGCTAGCGCAGGTGAATCATGTGCTGATTCCCCTGCGCTAGCGGGTATAGCATAACGCGTTATGCTGTACCATTACCAGCCCGTCAACGCTATGTGTTGAACAGGCTGGTAAAACGCAAAATGAACCTAGCCTTAGGGTTATAATTAGGGTTAGGGTTGGAATTAGGGTTAGGGTTATGGTTACAATTAGGGTTAGGGTTACAATTAGGGTTGGAATTAGGGTTAGGATTAGGGTTAGGATTGGGATTAGGGTTAGGGGTGTGTTGGGGTTAGGGTTGGAGCTACACTATGTTCCAAATTATTATGCAAATCGGTTTTAAGTGTCATAGTGTTTTTGTTTTTTTTTAGTAAATGAAACCCATTGATGGTATTGTGTCTCAGGGTTCTTTGGATAACTGAAATCAATCTCAGATACCTGTGATAATTAGTTTGGCATGTGAGCCCAATAAAAGGATAACTAGATGTTCCACACTATTAAGCAGGCCAGAGTTTTCAAGTAATATGGGAAAGAAAAAGGATTTCTCTGCTGCTGAAAAGCATCAAATAGTGCAATGCCTTGGTCAAGGGATGAAAACATTAGATATTTCCCGAAAACTTAAGCTTGATCATCGTACTGTTAAGAGATTTGTGGCTGATTCTGAGCACAGACGTGTTTGTGCTGATAAAGACAGAATGAGGAAGGTTTCTGCCAGGCAAGTTCATCGGATTAAGAGAGCAGCTGCTACAAAGCCATTACAAACCAGCAAACAGATATTTGAAGCTGCTGGTGCCTCTGGAGTCCCTCGAACCTCAAGTTGTAGGATCCTTCTAAGGCTTGCTGTGGTGCACAAACCTACTATTCGGCCACACCTAAACAGTGCTCACAAGCAGAAACAGTTGCAGTGGGCCCAGACATACATGAAGACTAATTTTCAAACAGTCTTGTTTACTGATGAGTGTTGAGCAACCCTGGATGGTCCAGATGGATGAAGTAGTGGATGGTTTGTGGATGGCCACCATGTCCCAACAAGGCTGCTACGTTAGCAAGGAGGTGGAGGAGTCATGATTTGGGCCGGAATCATGGGGAAACAGCTGGTAGGGCCCTTTAAGGTTCCTGAAGGTGTGAAAAAGACCTCTGCAAAGTATATAGAGTTTCTGACTGACAACTTTCTTCCATGGTATAAAAAGCAGAAACGTGTCTTCAGGAGCAAAATCATCTTCATTCATGACAATGCACCATCTCATGCTGCAAAGAATACCTTGGAGTCATTGGCTACTATGGGCATAGAAGGAGATAAACTCCCCTGACCTCAACCCTATAGAGAACCTTTGGAGTATCATCAAGCAAAAGATCTGAGAGGGTGGGAGGCAGTTCACATCAAAACCGCAGCTCTGGGAGGCTATTCTGACTTCATGCAAAGAAATACAAGCAGAAACTCTCCAAAAACTCACAAATTCAATGGATGCAAGATTTGTGAAGGTGATATCAAAGAAGGGTTCCTATGTTAACATGTAACTTGGCCTGTTAGGATGTTTTGGAGTTAAGTAGCTTTTTTGTTCAGTGAATGTGACCTCCTAATGCTGCAAATTCCACAAATGAGCATTTTCAGTTCTTAAAAACAGATCAAATGTTCAGAAATTCTAGTGTGCCTAATAATTTGGAACAGTGCATTTTGAGTTTTTTTTCCATTGGAGATTATACTGTTATCATTGGGAGGTTTCTTCAATAAAATTCGATGTATACTCTAACGGGTGATGACTTTTATTAGACTGACTGTCATTTGCACCGACCACTTAGGAAAATCAGAGAAAAATATCATTTGCATAATAATTTGGAACATAGTGTAGAATTGAGGGGTTTCCACTATTTAGGCACATCAGGGGGTCTCCAAACACGACGCGGCGTTCAAAAAGTCAAATGGCGCTCCCTCCCTTCCGAGCCCTGCCGTGCGCCCAAACAGTGGTTTACCCCAACATATGGGGTATCAGCGTACTCAGGACAAATTGCACACCAATTTTGGGGTTCTAATTTCTCTTGTTACCCTTGGGAAAATAAATAATTGGGGACTAAACGATCAGATTTATGCAAAAAATATTTTTTATTTTCACGCCCGTGAGTTATAAACTTCTGTGAAGCACTTGGGGGTTCAATGTGCTCTCCACACATCTAGATAAGTTCCTTAGGGGGTCTGGTTTCCAAAATGTGGTCACTTGTGGGTGGTTTTCACTGTTTAGACACATCAGGGCCTCTACAAACGCGACATGGCGTCCAGCCAATTCTGCGTTGAAAAAGTCAAACGGCGCTCCTTCCCTTCCAAGCTCTGCCATGCACCCAAACAGTGGTTTACCCCCACTTATGGGATATCAGCATGCTCAGAACAAATTGCACAAAAACTTTTGGGGTCTTGTTACCCTTGGGAAAATAAAAATTGGGGTGAAAAGATCGTTTTTGTGTAAAAAATATGATTTTTTATTTTCACGGCTCTACGTTATAAAGTTCTGTGAAGCACTTGGAGGTTCAAAGTGCTCACCACACATCTAGATAAGTTCCTTAAGGGGTCTAGTTTTCAAAATGGGGTCACTTGTTTGGTTTTCCACTGTTTAGGCACATCAGGGGCTCTCTAAACACGACATGGCGTCCAGCCAATTCTGCGTTGAAAAAGTCAAACGGCGCTCCTTACACCCACATATGGGAAATTGGCGTATTCAGGAGAAATTGCACAACAAATTTTGTGGTTCATTTTTTCTTTTAACACTTGTGAAAATAAAAAAATTTGGTTCCGAAGTAAAGTTTTTGCAAAAAAAGTTAAATGTTAATTTTTTCTTTCCACATTGCTTCAGTTCCTGTGAAGCACGTAAAGGGTTAATAAACTTCTTGAATGTGGTTTTGAGCACCTTGAGGGGTACAGTTTTTAGAATGGTGTCACTTTTGGGTATTTTCTATCATATAGACCCCTCAAAGTGACTTCAAATGTGATGTCCCTAAAAAAAAAATGGTGGTGTAAAAAGGAGAAATCGCTGGTTAACTTTTAACCCTTATAACTTCGTAATCGTAACAAAAAAAATTTTGTTCCCAAAATTGTGCTGATGTAAAGTAGACATGTGGGAAATGTTATTTATTAAGAAATTTGTGTGACATATCTCTCTGATTTAAGGGCATAAAAATTTAAAGTTTGAATTGCTAAATTTTCGCCATATTTCCGTTTTTTTTTTTCATAAATAAAAGCAAGTCATATAAAAAAAATTTTACCACTAATGTGAAGCACAATATGTCACGAAAAAACAATCTCAGTATCAGCTGGATTCATTAAAGCGTTCCAGAGTTATGACCTCATAAAGTTACAGTGGTCAGAATTGTAAAAATTGGCCTGGTCATTAAGCTGCAAAATGGCTGTCACTAAGGGGTTAACGAAACTGAAGAAAATCCATTAATTTTAGATAATATTATGTGGAGTGATGACGCTTCTTTCATATTATCTGGCCATATTAATAGACATAATTGTATTTACTGGTATAATGAGAGCATGCATTTAACATCAGAACAATAACTAAATGAGCCTGGTGTCAATGTTTGGGGTGGTATTTCAAGTTTTGGTGTTTTTGGACCATTTTTTTTTTTTTTTTGATGAAACAGTCACATGAGATAAGTATCTCAAAATTCTAATGAATGAAGTTGTTCCCCAGTTACAGCAACAGCCTAATTCAAATGACCTTTATTTCCAACAAGATGGGGCCCCTCCACATTATTCAAGAGTAGTCCGCGAGTATCTTGATGAAACATTTCCTAATAAATGGATTGGCCGAAGAGGCCCACTTGATTGGCCGGCACGTTCACCAGACTTGACCCCAATGGATTTTTTCTTTTGGGGAGTACTCAAGGTCAAAGTTTATAGTCGAAAACCAAAAAGTGTCAGTGATTTGAAAAATTACATAAGAGATGCATTTCAAGAAATTAATACCCAAAGAGACTTGTGCAAAAATGTTTGTCGAAGCGTAAGAGGCAGACTTCAAAGCTGTGCAAATTGTGATGGAAAACAGTTTGATCACCTGCGTTGATAAAATTTAAGGGCTTTTGTATTATTGTTCAGAATAAAATTTAATTGTCAATGTTATGCTTGTGTTAGTAAATATAATTTTATATATACCGTATATACTCATGTATAAGCCGACCCCTCTAAAAACCTGGGAAAACTTATTGACTCGCGTATAAGCCTAGGGTGGAAAATGAGGCAGCTACTGGTAAATTACAAGAATAAAAATAGATACCAATAAAAGTAAACATCAGTAGGGTAAAGGTTTTTGAATATCCATATTGAATCAGGAGCCCCATAAAATGCTCCATACAAAATACTCCCCATATGCTGCTCCATAAAGGTTATGCCCCCAGATGATCCATAGAATGGGCCCCATATGGTGCTCCACAGATTATGCCCCCATATGCTGAACAGATTATGCCCCATAAACTCCACAGATTATGCCCCATATGGTCCACAGATTATGCCCCCATATGTTCCACAGATTATGCCCCCTTATGCTCCACAGATTATGCCCCCATATGCTCCACAGATTATGCCCCCATATGCTCCACAGATTATGCCCCCATATGTTCCACAGATTATGCCCCCTTATGCTCCACATATTATGCCCCATATGTTCCACAGATTATGCCCCCATATGCTCCACAGATTATGCCCATATTATGCTCCACAGATTATGCCCAATATGCTCCACGGATTATGCCCCATATGCTCCAAGGATTATGCCCCATATGCTCCACAGATTATGCCCCATATGATCCACAGATTATGCCCCATATGTTCCACAGATTATGCCCCATATGTTCCACAGATTATGCCCCCATATGCTCCACAGATTATGCCCCATATGTTCCACAGATTATGCCCCCATATGCTCCACAGATTATGCCCCCATATGCTCCACAGATTATGCCCCCATATGCTCCACAGATTATGCCCCCATATGATCCACAGATTATGCCCCATATGTTCCACAGATTATGCCCCCATATGCTCCACAGATTATGCCCCCATATGTTCCACAGATTATGCCCCATATGTTCCACAGATTATGCCCCATATGTTCCACAGATTATGCCCCCATATGCTCCACAGATTATGCCGCCATATGTTCCACAGATTATGCCCCGATATGTTCCACAGATTATGCCCCATATGTTCCACAGATTATGCCCCATATGTTCCACAGATTATGCCCCCATATGTTCCACAGATTATGCCCCCATATGTTCCACAGATTATGCCCCCATATGTTTCACAGATTATGCCCCCATATGCTCCACAGATTATGCCCCATAGTATACGTCCCTTATGCTGCCGCAAAAAAATGACATACTCACCTCTCATCGCTGGGAGCCAGGTGCCGGTGTCCTGAGCAGCCGGTGACACCGGCGCGCTATGGGGGCCAGGTGCCAGTGTCACCGCTCGCTCAGGACCCCGGCACCTGCAATATTTACCGATCCCCGGTCCACCGCTGCACTGCTCCCTCCTTCCGGGTCCTCGGCAGTGAATGATCAGGCAGAGGGCACGGCGCGCACTAACGACGTCATCGCGCCCTCTGCCTGATCATAACAGCAAGAGGACGCGAGGACACAGAGGGGAGCAGCAGTGGCACGGGGACAGGTAAATATCGGAATACTCACCCCTCCGCCGGCGCGGTCTCTGCAGCCTCTCCTCTTCTCCTGCTATCTCCGGCAGCTCTTCCTTCCCACAGCGGTCACGTGGTACCACTCATTAAAGTCATGAACATGTGCATATTCATGACTTTAATGAGCGGTACCACGTGACCGCTTCAGGAATGAGCCGGAGATTCGTCAGAGAAGCAGGGGGGCTACAGAGACGCTCCGGCGGAGGGGTAAGTATGATCTGACACCCCCGCCGTATATGACTCGCGTATAAGCCGAGAGGGGGACTTTCAGCCCTAAAAAAATCGGCTGAAAATCTCGGCTTATACACGAGTATATACGGTAAATCAAAAGAAATGTTATTATTTTCTGTCCACCCACTTTTGGATCACTAGATAGATAGATAGATATATATATATATATATATATATATATATATATATATATATATATATACATACATATATACATGTATATATGTATATATATATATATATATATATATATATACACACACACGTGAATGTGTATGTGAAAACACGCGTATATGGCTTTAATATTCATATTGGTCAGACTGTAATAAAATACAGAAAAATCAGTTTAAGCAATAAAGTGATCAAGCAGGTCCAAGGGGGTACTTCCAAATGTTATAAGAAACCTGTAATGAAGGGAAGTTATACGCCCAATTTTATCAATAACAGATATTATTTATTAGTACAAAAAATATACATGATAAAAGAAATTTAAAAAAAAAACAATTGAAAACACATATAGAGACTACCACAGGTCTCAGGACCACAGCAGAGAGTGCCAGAGAAGTGCTTATAGTGCTAATAAATACTGTCTGGACAAAAGCAAGGAAATAAATTCTAAAACCCTAAATCAAACAACACGTGCTGAACAGTGATTAAACGTTATAAGTACAATAGGAGTATATATAATGAGTTAAAGGGAACCTGTCGCCAGGTTTGTGCAATATGAGGTACGGCCACCACCTTTCAGGGCTAATATACAGCATTCTATAATGCTGTAAATCTGCCCCAACCCGACCTGGAAGAGAAGAAAAATAACTTTTATTACAATCACCCGGGGGGCGGTCCGGTCCGAGGGGTGTCACAGGTCTTCGTCCGACGCCTCCCATCTTCTTGCGATGCCGCCCCCCTGCTTGCTTCATGTGGACAACGCGTCCCTACATCATCCACACAGTCTGCTCAGCACCTAGCTCTTGCGCAGGCGTACTTATCTGTCCTGTAAAGGGCAGAGCAAAGTACTGCAGTGCGCAGGCGCCGGGAAAAGTCAGAGAGCCCTGCTCATAAAACAATTCAGTTTAAAGGTATTCAAAGTAAAACATGAAGTGCATAGTGCATGAACCTTCATGGGGCTTGCCGGAGATTGCGAGACTAGCCCATTGAGAATGAATGGAGGACATGTGCATGCTCGACCTCCATTTCCTTCAGATGAACTCTTCAGAGCCCCATTCTCCAGATCAGTGTGGGTCCCAATAGTCTTGACTCCAGTGTGATCGGGAAGTTATCGCTTGGAATTAGTGTTCTAGTACAGTGGTCCCCAACCTTTTTTGCACCAGGGACCGGCTTCAAGCAAGACCATTCTTCCATGGCCCGGCAGGGCGGGGATGGAGGTGTGGCAGGGGTGGGGCTTTGGTCATAAGGGGGTGGGGCTATGGACGGGGTTGTAGTTTAGTAGTAGTGCATTCTTATCTTATATACAAGGCTCTGCTCCCACCCTCTTATACATGGCTCCGCTCCCACCCTATATACATGGCTCCTCTCCCACCCTATATACATGGCTCCTCTCCCACCCTATATACAAGGCTCTGCTCCCACCCTCTTATACATGGCTCTGCACCCTCCCTGTATACAAGGCTCCGCTCCCACCCTCTTATACATGGCTCCGCTCCCACTATGGCTCTGCTCCCACCCTCGTATACATGGCTCCGCTCCCACCCTCTTATACATGGCTCTGCACCCTCCCTGTATACAAGGCTCCTCTCCCACCCTATATACATGGCTCCTCTCCCACCCTATATACATGGCTCCTCTCCCACCCTATATACATGGCTCCTCTCCCACCCTATATACATGGCTCCTCTCCCACCCTATATACATGGCTCCTCTCCCACCCTATATACATGGCTCTGCTCCCACCCTATATACATGGCTCCTCTCCGACCCTATATACATGGCTCCTCTCCCACCCTATATACATGGCTCCTCTCCCACCTTATATACATGGCTCCTCTCCCACCCTATATACATGGCTCCTCTCCCACCCTGTGTACAAGGCTCCGCTCCCACTATGGCTCTGCACCCTCCCTTGTATACAAGGCTCCTCTCCCACCCTATATACATTGCTCCTCTCCCACCCTATATACATGGCTCTGCTCCCACCCTATATACATGGCTCCTCTCCACCCTATATACATGGCTCTGCTCCCACCCTATATACATGGCTCCTCTCCCACCCTATATACATGGCTCCTCTCCCACCCTGTATACAAGACTCCGCTCCCACTATGGCTCCGCACCCTCCCTTGTATACAAGGCTCCTCTCCCACCCTATATACATGGCTCCGCTCCCACTATGGCTCCGCACCCTCCCTTGTATACAAAGCTCCTCTCCCACCCTATATACATGGCTCCTCTCCCACCCTATATACATGGCTCCTCTCCCACCCTATATACATGGCTCCTCTCCCACCCTATATACATGGCTCCTCTCCCACCCTGTATACATGGCTCCGCTCCCACTATGGCTCTGCACCCTCCCTTGTATACAAGGCTCCTCTCCCACCCTATATACATGGCTCCGCACCCACCCTATATACATGGCATCTCTCCCACCCTATATACATGGCTCCGCTCCCACCCTATATACATGGCTCCTCTCCCACCCTATATACATGGCTCCTCTCCCTCCCTATATACATGGCTGCGCTCCCACCCTATATACATGGCTCCGCTCCCACCCTATATACATGGCTCCTCTCCCACCCTGTATACAAGGCTCCTCTCCCACCCTCTCCTGGGCTCCCCCGTCATCTCTGTCATACTTACCCTCCTCGCTCCGTCGCTGAACTTCCCAGCATCCCTGTTGGCGCCGGCAGCTTCCTCCTGTGCGCAGCGGTGACGTAATACCGCTCATTAAGGGCATGAATATGGATGCCACGCCTATGGGAGTGGCGTCGCGTCCATATTCATGCCCTTAATGAGCGGTACTACGTCACCGCTCAGCGCTGGATGAAGCTGCCACGGCCGGGACAGGGATCGCAGCGGCGGAAGGTGAGTATCAATGATGGAGCCGGCGACTGTAGCTGTCACTACAGCGCTACAGCCGCCGGCTCCATGTGGGTCCAGCGTTCTGTGCTGTGGCTCCGCGGCCCGGCATCAGAACTGCTACGGCCCGGTGGTGGGCCGCGGACCGGCGGTTGGGGACCCCTGTTCTAGTAGATGTTTCCCTTAGACTTATTCATATTGGTGTTTTTTTTATATGCATCTCACATCAATGAAATGTCGCCTTTTTATGTTTTAATATTTTTGTGGACACAAAAATACAGTATACCAGCATGAAAAACATGTATCTGAATGAGGTCTGGAGGGAGGTGGAGGAAACTGTGGCAGAACTGCACTGATGTGTAAAGGAGAAGCAGAGCACATTGTATTCTGTTCAGCACTTTTTCTGTAGATTTTTGCACTGCTGAACGCCAGAAGCATCATCATCCCAATGTGACGTTTTATTCTATTGTGTTATACTCTGTTCCATAATAGTATTTTGTTTTTACCTTACAGTGGTTCTGTATGTAATGTTCTTCTCACCTGCTGCAAGGACAATGTCTGCCGGCTCTGGTCAGAGACCTTGCTGCCTAACGACAGCCTTTTATGTGGCGATGGATTTAGCCAAAAAATTGAGCCAGACAGCTTGAATAATAACTTCAAAAGAAATCCATCAAGTAAAGAGCGCGTGCAGAGTGCATTGGAGGTGAGGACTGCAGTTATTGACGTCGTAACCTGTAACCATTTAATCTTTATTAACTGTTTTTAATGGCATATTCACCTATAATTGGCCGCCTTACACATTATAGTGGCGTGTCAGAGCACATTGACGTTTTCATGCTGTAGACACCAACGTAGTATGTTAACAAGATCACTGTAAATGATATATATTTTATATTTACAACATAAAAAGCTAGCGCTATTACCCCCACTGTTCAATCTGTGGAGATGGAGCACAGTGTAGTTAGTGAAGTCCTTTTGCAATTAAGGTGAATAAATGTGCCTGGTAAATAATGAAGGGGGGTAGAGATACAGGGTCAGTGGGTGCTCTCGTTCGCTGGCCTGACTTTCTTTAGAAAGACTGCAGGAACCAGGCCTCATACCACTGAACGCCTGCTCTCTCTCCCTGTGGCAGAAAACTACTCAGAAAGCACAGGGTGAGGGTAAAACAGTGTGGCAAGAATTTATTGAACCACCAACACACAATTGCCTATATAACAGTCCCAGTAAATACCCAAGATGGTGCAAAATACAGTCTCACCCTTCTGCTGACTCGCCGGGTTTAGAGCTGTTTCCAGGGTTGAGTACCCCCACCAGTGGCTCCCTGCTTTTGGCGGGTCCCCACAGTGAGGGGGTAATGAAAAGCTTAGGAAGATGACGGTCCATTGATGTACAAGGCCAGGTGACTTGATTGTCCCAACCTGTATTCTCTAAACGTCTTTGAGGATTCAGTGATGGTCAATGAAGCAGCTCTGTATTTCTTCAGTTGGAGCCATAATGCCATGACTTCTGTAATGTAGAGTCTCTCTGAACACAGACAGATCCTCCTTTCTATAGGTCACAGCTTCTCATTTAGGCATTCCTCCACAGGCTAGGGGGAAGGTGGAAGGAGGGTATCCCTCACTGCTGGAGTGTTTAAACAACAAGCATAGATTGTCCTTCATATTGCAGCACACCAATGGGTCATCAACATATTAACAAACATTCAGTCATTGTGCCCTTGTTTCCTAAAGACCAAACAATACTAGGACTGCAATACAAGGACAGATACAATAGCTAATCAGCAGCCAGTCAACAAATGGCAGCCATTGAACAATAATTAGGGGTCAACTCAACAGTCATTCTCACATGAACTCTGGCTCATGTCCCTGGGCCTACTAAGGGCCCCGTCTCACATAGCGAGATCGCTAGCGAGATCGCTGCTAAACTGCGATCTCAGTAGTGATCTCGCTATGTCTGACATGTACCAGCGATCAGGCCCCAGCTGTGAATCGCTGGTCGTGTCAGAAATTCCAGGACTTTTTTTTGATCGCTTGTCTCCCGCTGGCCAGCACGCATCGCTGTGTGTGACAGGCAGGAGACCAGCGATCTCCTGGTAACCAAGGTACACGTCGGGTTTCCAGGCACCGCGCAGCGCCTGGAAACCCGACATGTACCTTGGTTACCAGCTCCCTCCATCAGTGCGCTGGTATCCAATGTACACTGCGGGTAACTAGGCGATGTTACCCGCAGTGTTGCTGTCCTGATCACTGCCTGTTTGGCAGCTCAGCAGCGATCCTGATCGTTGTTGGGATCGCTGGTGTGTCGCTATGTGAGACGGGGCCTTAACATAATATGTCTGGATAATTCAGATTAAATACGGTGTCGCCACAGGGGGCATAGCACAGTTCCAGGAATCCTACCCCACTTATCTGATCTAAGCCCTCACTGCTCCGTGATGTAAATATCTGTAGGGGTTACGTTTTTCTCCATGACCGATATATACATTGTGCACTGCTTGCCAGTTCAGCACCTGAAACATGGTGATATAAAAAATGTGGCTCCTGTAACTGCAGGAAATGGAGAGAACCCCAATCCCTGCAATGTAATGCCTTACTTCCCTATTAACCAGTACTTCTGTCATCTAAGCGGTTAGATAGAGGGACGGGGCTCCTCTGTCAGCTCATCAGTTCCCCAACCAACCTCTTGCACGACATGCTGATTCATTTTCATAGTCACGTACCATACAATGGCATACATGACTGCCATCTTAGTACATCAAGTGACTTTAGATCACACTATAATATTGAAAGCCAATGTGGTCACATTTCGACTAGCAAGTTGCTACAACTCCAAAGAAATCTAGGTTTGCTGGACTTATTTATACTTGTGTGACGCGCTCACAGCACGAGTACATTAATATTTATTATGGTAATATCTAGTGTCACCATGATACAATCCTTAGCCCCAACCTAAGGTTAGGGTCCGACGGCGCAGGCAAAATTCCACTCAACACTGTACAATTTAGTGTTGTGAAGCGTTAGAAACTGTATTTTCCTTCTTATAACCTTTTTTCGAAGGTATTGACTGTGTCTAGTTGATATTCTTCTGTCTCCTGTTGAATTAGTTTCTGCACGGTGATACATGAGGAGGCTCAGGTAGTGTAGATTCTGTGAAGTCAGGGTGATGGCCTATGCAGAACTATCGCTGGCTGAATGACTAGGATGGCTGTTCTGTCCAGCTGTACTTCTGCCACACCTGTTGGGTGGGGAGAAAATGGTCATCCTGAAAGTTAACCCTTTCAGTGCCACAATCGGTCCAGCATTCAAATTGGAAGGGAGAGAACGGAAAATGTGAATATCTCTAATCATGGTCACCAGGAGCCGCTCTTTATAGCGTTATTCTATGGACGGAAGAGGTGTTGGTATTCACCAGACTAACCTGATGTGCACTATGCGGCGCCAAAAGCTTTTTCATACTCAGGATTTCTCTTATGTGCAGATATGAAAAGCCGTAATCTACCCAGACTTTTATACATTTGCAACACTTTAATCACTTTTGGGTTGATAGCAACCCCCATCACATCTCCTGTCCCAACAATGTGTTTTCACAATATAAATTATTGTCCAACATATTTCCAGTGTTATGTCATATGCACAGAAATGCTTGTGTGTTTATTACCAATCATGTTGAGTTCCTTGGTTTGTGTTCATCTAGTGACGGCATCGCACAATTCCTCCTGAGCTGGGATGAAGCCTGCTGGGAGTGCTGGGCTGCTACCTACTCTTTTCAGACCTTGTTAGATCAGAATTATAGTTAGTGGCAATATTGTCAGAAATTAGTTGCCAAGTAACTAGTCAAAGACACAAGCCTCTGACTTTATACATTAGAACAAAAAGCTACATAGCCTTTTACAGGGGGAGGAGATATTGCAGTAGTTGCCAAGGTTATGGCTATTATGAGACACTAGTAATATTGTCTAGGATAATCAGCTGTAATGCATGTGTGATAGTTTATTACCTTTACTGCATCTGTAAGATTTAATGTGATGTCTTACATAGGTAGAAAGTATGTTAGGAGGAATGCAGCTAGAAATGTTGTCCTTTCTGCATATTTTGGGTAATTTTCCTTTCCTTGGTGCCTTTCTGTAAATGTACACATTATTAAGTAAGCTTCTCTTGGGGTAATTTTTGAGATAGGGACCCATAGAATATCAACGGCACTCCCTTGCTGTTACTTCTCTGATCTCACATTATGCAGTGTAGAAACTTTTATGTTTGGTGTACGTATATATTATGTATGCATATGCATATAGTGGGGAAAATAAGTAGGTATTTGATACACTGCCAATTTTGCTACTTTTCCCTCCAACAAAGAATGGACAGGTCTGTAATTTGTATTGTAGGTACACTTCAACTGTGAGAGACAGAATCTTAAAAGAAATTCATTGTATGAATTTTTTACATAATTAATTAGCATTTTATTACATTAAATAAGTATTTGATACAATAGAAAACCATAACTTAATATTTTGTGCAGAAACCTTTTGTTTCCAATTACAGAGGTCAGACGTTTCCTGTAGTTCTTGACCAGCTTAGCATGCACTGCAGCAGGGATTTTGGCCCACTCCTCCATACATATCTTCTCCAGATCTTTTGGGTTTCGGACCTGTCGCTGAGCAACACTGAGTTTGTTTCCTCCCAAAATTTTCTATTGGATTCAGTTTTGGAGACTGCTAGGCCACTCCAGGACCTTAAAAAGCTTTTTACGGAGCCACTCCTTAGTTGCCCTGGCTGTGTGTTTCCTGTCATTGTCATGCTGGAAGACCCAGCCACTACCCATCTTCAATGCTCTTGCTGAGGGAAGGAGATTGTGGGCTAAAATCTTGAGATACATGGCCCCATCCATCCTCACTTCAATATGGTGCAGTCGTCCTGTCCCCTTTGCAGAAAAGCACCCCCAAAGTATGATGTTTCCTCGACCATGCTTTATGGTGGGTATGGTGTTCTTGGGGTTGTAATCATCCTTTTTCAAACACAGTAAGTGGAGTTGATACTAAAAGTTCTATTTTGGTCTCATCTGACCACATGACCTTCCCCATACCTCCTATAGATCATCCAAATGGTCTGTGGCAAACTTCAAATCGGCCTGGACATGTCTGGTTTGAGCAAGGGGACCTTGTGTGCCTACAGGATATCAATCCATGACAGCGTATGGTATTGCTAACTTTAATCTTTGAGACTGTGGTCCCAGCTCTCTGCAGGTCATTGACTAGGTCCTCCCATGTAGTTCTGGGCTAATTCCTGACTTTCCTCAGAATCATTCTTGCCCCACGAGGTGAGTGCTTTAATGGAGCCCCAGACCAAGGACGATTGCCAGTCATCATGTGTTTCTTCCATTTTCTAATAATTGTGCTAACAGTTGTTTCATCAAGCTTTTGGCCTTTTGTCCTGTAGCCCATCCCAGCCTTGTGCAGGTCTACAATTTCTTCCCTGGTGTCCTTAGACAGCTCTTTGGCTTTGGCCATGGTGGAAAGGTTTGAGTGTGATTGATTGTGTGGACAGGTGTCTTTTCTATAGGTATCGCGTTCAAACAGGCGCAATTAATACAGGTAATGAGTGCAGAGTAGGAGGTCTCCTTACTAGTTGGTACGTGATCAAATACTTATTTCACGCAATAAAATGCAATTTAATTAAAAATCATACAATGTGATTTTTATTTCTCCTTCGTCTCATTGGGGGACACAGGACTGTGGGTGTATGCTACTGCCGCTAGGAGGCTGACACTAAGTAAACATAAAAAAAAGGTTAGCTCCTCCTCCGCCGTATACACCTCAGCACTGGCCGCAGGCAAACCCAGTTCATGCTTAGTGTCTGATGGAGGCACACGTCTGGTTTTCTCCAGACCATTTTTTTTTTTTTTCTTCCCACGAAGATGAGATAGGGGCGACGGATCCTATTGAAAGGGTCCGATCTCCCCAAACCATCAACGGGCGAGCACGTGGAGTAAAGCCTCCAACGTATCCTCTCCCGCAACGTGGGACATAAATGCCGGACTCAGCCCTGACCATCCTAAGGTATTGAAACCCTAGGCTGTACAGAGGCAGGAGATAGTCCGTGCGGCCCCCACTGCACCACCAATGCTGGACTGCGGTGCTGCAAGGAGGCGGACGGTCCCTCTCCTCACCCCCTGAAGGGGTGATGGAGTTAGGGTGCCTGCACCGTCCCACTTTTTTTCCTGCAAGCCCCCCTCTAATCTTCACATCTACTGCAAGCATGCATAGAGAAACAATCTCCGGCCGAAGACGGATGAGAGAATCATTAAACATTACCAAGAACATGGAGGGGGCCAGGAAAGTTGCTGGAAACTGGGAGCAGCGTTTTCTTGTGAGGTGGTCACGCAGCTTGGCTTCAGCCAGGAACAGGCAAGTCCCCGGCTCAAGTCCGCCCCCTAAAGGGTGCATCAGCTTCCGGCGGCCCGCCCCCCGACTCCTGGGCGGCCTCCGCCGAAAATTTAGCTCCCGGCTTTTGCCGGCGCTAGGCCTCTGGCGAAAATTTAGTCCCCGGCTTCTGCCAGAGACTAGGCCGCGGCCTGTAATTTGGCACCCGGTTTCGGCCGGAAGGTAGGCCGCGGTCTTAGGACTCCGCCCCCGGCAGCGTCATTTCCCGGCGGGCCCGCCCCCCGACTCTCGGGCGGCCACCGCCAAAAATTTAGGCCGCGGCTTCGGCCGGCGCTAGGCCGCGGCCGCAAATTTAGTCCCCGGCTTCTGCCGGAGACTAGGCCGCGGCCGGAAGTGGACAGCTGATTAGGCCGCGCCTCTCGACCCTTCCCCTGAGGCTCGACTATATGAAGACGCCTCCCTGACAGGGAAGCGCTCTTTTTGAAATCTGGAGCTTGGGCGTTTTTTGTTTACGTACCATTACGCTGTTTAAGGACGCTTGGGGTACAGGACTGGGGTAAGTGCTACTACCTCCAGCCTGGTTGTTCTTCTCCACTGCGCTCCCCTGCACTCCGCTCCACTGACCGTACCGCCACATCCAAATCATTGCGGCAGGCAATCTGTGACAGATCCAGTATGTCCAGAAGGGCTAAGACTCACACGGTGCTGTACACAGCATGCATTGCCTGTAGGTCCCCTTTTCCGCACGCCCAGACTAATCGTGTCTGTGAAGCCTGTGATTCCGAACGGGCTCAGGAGCCCTCACCTATAGCCGTGCCCAGTGCTCAGGTCCCCCGGAGTGGGCCCTGTCTCTGTCCCAATCTGTGGCATCATTAACAAGAGCAATCGAGTCCCTTCAAGCTCCCGATAGGAGCAGGGACAATGGTTCACCTGGCTTGACTACGCCTCAGGAACCTCCGGCCTGCAGGGGCCGCGCTCTTACCAGGCAGACGCATGGGAAGCGAACCCACACTGCGTCGCCTATGCCGTCCGGGGCCTCGGCATCCTTTAGCTCAGTTTCTCGCTCTCCCTCACCTTTGGAGGCAAGTGAGCAATATTCAGATTCCGATTCTGAAGGGTCCCTCAATTTAGAGGCACCGAATTGTCAGGAGACAATTGACAGTCTTATTGAAGCTGTCAATCAATCCCTGGGAGTAGACGATGAATCCACCTTGGCCTCCGGTCATAAGGTGTCCTTCAAACGAGCCAGACAAACTCATAAGGTTTTTGGCGCTCATCCTGAGTTTGAGGAGCTAGTGCAGCGCCACCGAGAAAAACCGGATAAGCGCTTTGCAGGACAAAAGGCCCTTAATACCAGATATCCTTTTGCTCCCGAGCTTCTGAAGAAGTGGGCGGAATCTCCTGCGGTCGACCCTCCTGTGTCGCGTTTGGCGTCTAAAACGCTTCTCTCTATTCCCAACGGTTCCTCGATCAAGGATCCAACGGACCGTCTAATTGAGAGCTTGGCTCGCTCAGTGTTTGAGGCATCAGGTTCTTCTCTCTCTCCTTCTTTTGCAGCAACTTGGGTTGCTAAGGCCATGATATCCTGGTCGGAGTCTCTCAATAGAGCTCTCCACGGTATAGAAGTGCCGTCTGAGGTAACTGAGATTTCTAATCAGATAGCTCTTGCAGGAGACTTCTTAATTAACGCTTCCATGGATGCGGCAAATTGCGCAGCTCTAGCTGCTGCTAATGCGATTGCTATCAGGAGATCCTTGTGGTTAAGAACTTGGCGAGCAGACTCAACCTCAAAAAAGTCACTCACATCTTTACCGTATCAGAGTGGCCGTTTATTTGGCAAAAAACTGGATCAGCTTATATCTGATGCTACAGGAGGGAAAAGCAGTTTCCTTCCTCAGCAAAAGATGAGACAGCCTTTTCGCTGTCAATTTCAGCCTCGGTTCAGGGCTTTTCGTAACCCAGGGTGGGCCACGACAGCCACCTCCAGCGGCACAGGTCGACCTAATCAGGCCAGAGATCGCCAGGTCTCCTATAAGACCAACCCTTTGGGAAGAATGCGATCTCAACAGCCAAGATCTAGAGGGTCTAAACCCCAAAGATATTCGGACAAATGACTGGAGGCAGAATCCGGTCAATTCATCCAGAGTAGGCGGCCGCTTACTCTGGTTTCGCCCTACTTGGCTATCAATTACTCACGACGAGTGGGTCAGAGAGTTAGTCTCCTCGGGGTACAAAATAGAATTCATCTGCCTTCCGTCAAATCATTTTTTTCCCTCCCGTCTTCCCAAAAGAGATTCCCAGGTTCACGCCTTATTCAAGGCGGTCGAATCTCTTCGGCGCAGCGGGGTCATTGTTCCGGTACCAGAGGTCGAAAAGGGTCAAGGGTTCTATTCCAATCTGTTTATAGTACCCAAGAAGGACGGCACTGTAAGGCCTATTCTGGATCTAAAACATCTGAACCAATTTGTCAGGATTCGACATTTCCGAATGGAGTCTCTCCGCTCGGTCATAGCAGCCATGGAAAAGGGGGAATTTCTAGCGTCAATAGACATTCAGGATGCATATCTTCATATTCCTATATTCCCTCCTCATCAAAGGTTTCTTCGGTTTGCCATTGGCGACCTTCATTTTCAGTTCGCAGCCTTGCCCTTCGGACTAGCCACGGCTCCCAGGGTGTTCACAAAGGTTATGGCTGCTGTTGTGTCCATTCTGCACTCCCGAGGGATAGTCATCTTGCCATACTTAGACGATCTTCTCATCAAAGGTCCGTCTTTTCAGGCCTGCGAGGAAAGTGTCAACATCACGCTAGACACCCTTGCTCGACTAGGGTGGATGGTGAATCTAAAAAAGTCGTCTCTCGTGCCATCTCGAAAAATCACCTTTTTGGGGATGATATTCAACACTGCTCAGGGGTTGACAACTCTTCCTCGAGACAAGGCCCTAGTTCTCCGTCAGGAGGTACAGGTCCTTCGCCAACCAATTCCTCACACCATCCGGTTTTGCATGAGGGTCCTAGGAAGGATGGTGGCGGCAATCGAAGCCATTCCATTTGCCCAGTTCCATCTCCGCTCCCTCCAGCACGCAATTCTGGCGATATGGAACAGGAGCCCTTACTCGCTCAATCTTCGGTGCCGTCTGTCCCGGCGGGTCAGACAAACTCTCACATGGTGGACGAACAGCACCACTCTCCTCCAAGGGCGATTTTTTCCTCCAGTCCAATGGCTGGTAGTCACAACGGACGCCAGCCTTCTCGGATGGGGAGCAGTGTTTCGTCACTATACAGCCCAGGGGACATGGTGTCGGCAGGAATCAACCCTCCCGATCAATGTTCTAGAGATCCGAGCCGTTCGGCTGGCTCTGAAGAGTTTTCACCATCATCTGGCTGGCTGCCCTGTCCGGATTCAATCGGACAATGCCACGGCGGTGGCATACATAAATCATCAGGGGGGTACCCGCAGCAGGGCGGCCATGCACGAGGTAAAACATATTCTGATCTGGGCAGAGAGAAATCACTCTGTGATATCAGCGGTCCACATTCCGGGCAAGGAGAACTGGGCAGCGGATTTCCTCAGCCGTCAAGGGATAGCATCAGGGGAATGGTCGCTACATCCCGAGGTTTTTCGGCAGATATGCCTACGCTGGGGAACCCCAGATGTGGACCTAATGGCCTCCAGGATAAACGCCAAGGTGCCCAACTTCGTCTCCCGGTACCGGGATCCGCAGGCAATTGCAGTGGACGCCCTGGTTCTACCGTGGAATCAGTTTCACCTTCCATACTTGTTTCCACCGATAGCTCTGCTCCCAAGGGTGATCAGAAAGATCAAATTAGAGGGGGTCCCAGCGATATTAATCGCTCCGGATTGGCCGCGTCGTCCATGGTACGCAGAGCTGGTACAATTGCTCGCCGACGCTCCCTGGCGTCTACCAGAACGCGTGGATCTTCTCTCCCAGGGCCCAGTCTACCACCAGAGCTCAGCGGTCCTGTGTTTGACGGCCTGGCCGTTGAATCTTGGATCCTAACCAGGGCTGGATTCTCCAAAAAAGTCGCTGCTACAATGGCTAGCGCTCGGAAACCCACCTCGTCTCGTATCTACCATGGTACTTGGAAGGTCTTTTTTGCATGGTGCAGGGAACAGGGTTGTTCTCCACTTCTGTTTTCAATCCCAAATATTCTGTCTTTTCTCCAAGCGGGCCTGGATTCAGGTCTAGCTCCAAGTACTCTTAGACGACAGATATCAGCCTTGTCGGTTCTTTTTCAAAGAAGAATCGCGTCTAATTTGCAGGTTAAGACCTTTATTCAAGGGTTGTCCATATAGTACCCCCCTACAGGGCTCCCTTAGAGGTTTGGGATCTCAATCTGGTCCTAGGAGTCCTGCAGGAATCTCCATTTGAGCCTCTTCAGGAGGTTTCCCTGACATACCTGTCATGGAAAGTGGTGTTTTTGGTAGCTATAACATCTATAAGGCGGGTTTCGGAGCTGGCAGCACTGTCTTGTCGAGCTCCGTATTTACTTTTCCATCATGATAAGGTGGTGCTCAGACCAGCACCACCTTTTTTGCCTAAGGTCGTGTCCTCATTCCATATTAATGAGGACATTGTTTTGCCCTCATTTTGTCCAGCTCCGACGCACCGAGTGGAGAAGGCTCTCCATACGCTGGATCTGGTGAGAGCACTCAGGAGATATGTATCTCGGACGGCATCCTTTCGGCAGACGGACACGCTGTTTATCCTTCCCGAGGGTCGCAGGAAGGGACTCGCTGCCTCTAGGTCAACTTTAGCCAGATGGATACGGTTAACCATTCAGGAGGCCTACCGTATCAGGGGCGCTGTGGTTCCCGCAGGAATCAAGGCACACTCCACCAGGGCAGTGGGTGCCTCCTGGGCTCTTCGGCATCAGGCTTCGGCGGAACAGGTTTGTAAGGCTGCAACCTGGTCCAGCTTGCATACTTTTTCAAAACATTATAATGTCCATACTCAGGCGTCAGCGGATGCTAGCCTGGGTAGAAGGATTCTTCAGGGCGCGGTAGCGCACCTATGAGCAATGCCTATGTATAATTACACTGTAGAGTCAGTTTCCCACCCAAGGGGACTGCTTTGGGACGTCCCACAGTCCTGTGTCCCCCAATGAGACGAAGGAGAAATACGGATTTTTGTGTTACTCACCGTAAAATCCTTTTCTCCGAGACGCTCATTGGGGGACACAGCTCCCTCCCTTATAGCCAGATGGCTTTGTTTTCTAAGTTAATTTTATTTGATTGGGTCTATATCAGTAGATTTACTTCTGGATATGTTGTACCTGTATTAGCACTGATTTATTTTTTAGCCTCCTACTGCTTTTTGCACTAAACTGGGTTTGCCTGCGGCCAGTGCTGAGGTGTATACGGCGGAGGAGGAGCTAACCTTTTTTTTATGTTTACTTAGTGTCAGCCTCCTAGCGGCAGTAGCATACACCCACAGTCCTGTGTCCCCCAATGAGCGTCTCGGAGAAAAGGATTTTACGGTGAGTAACACAAAAATCCGTATTTTTAAATTTTGTCCCTTACAGTTTAAGTGTACCTACGATAAAAATTACAGACCTCTATATTCTTTGTAGGTGGGAAAACTGTCAAAGTCAGCAGTGTATCAAATACTTATTTTCACCAGCGTATGTATGTATATTGTATACGCTGAAGATGGTTCTTAATTACATTTTATGTCTGATATTAGAGTTTCACTCATTAATAATTTTTGAATATGCTATAAAGAGGCATAAATATAATATTACACTTTTCTCTGCACAGTTGAACCTGAAGCATTTCCGTAGAGGAAGGAGACGGTCTTTAGCACTGGTAGCGCACACTGGATACCCTCCACACCAGCAGGATGCTCACGAGGTTCATCGGAATACAGCCTTCAATGGCAATGCTCTATGTCACTTTCACATTGCGGCCAGCATTAATCCAGCCACAGGTGAGATCTATAGATCTATGAAGTGTTATATGTGTAGTATTGCTAAAAACTGTTATGAATAAGTTTGCTGAATTTAGAACCTTGACTGTTTTAGGTTTTGCCTCCCTTTCATTAGTCTTCCATCACAGATCTTCTGTCCTTGCGGTGATACAAATATTTCTGTCTCTTGCATAAGTTTGTGCAACACGTGATTTATTAGGATATGTGCACATGTTGCAGATTTGCCTGCAGAATTTTCTGCACAGAATCTGCACCTGTTGGCAGAAAACGCAGATGCGGATTTGATGCATTTTTTTATGAGGGTTTTCATGCGTTTTTTTCATGCGGATTTGTATGCGTTTTTGTAAGCTAAATAAAGATCTGTTATTTAACAACAAAAAAAAAGATTTGTGATGTAATTTCTTGTCCAACCTCCTCTTTTACATTTGTCCGACACATACTCCATTATACACACAGATAGACATATAGATATGTGATGATAGATATGGGATAGATAGATATGGGATAGATAGATATGGCATAGATAGATATGGGATAGATAGATAGATAGATAGATAGATAGATAGATAGATAATAGGAATAGATAGATATGGGATGGATAGATATGGGATAGATATTAGATAGATAGATGGATAGATAGATATATATGGGATAGATAGATGGATAGATATTGGATAGATAGATATGGGAAAGATAGATAGATAGATAGATATGGGATTGATAGATAGATATGGGAAAGATAGATAGATAGATATGGGATAGATAGATAGATAGATAGATATGAGATAGATATGGGATAGATAGATATGAAATAGATAGATATTAGATAGATAGATCTATAGATAGATAGATACTTAACAATCCAAAGAAAGGAACAGCACTCCGTTCAAGCTTGAAAAAGGTTCACACTTTGAACCGAAACGTTGCATCAATGGGCTCAATAAAGTAGCTCTTTTTACACCCATCTGAACGAAGTGCTGTTCCTTTCTTTGGATTGTTATATTGCAAGGTTTGGAATTTGCCTGTTGGAACTTGTGCACCCGGATTCTTTGCTTTTTTCTTTTTTCTTTTTTGTACTTTTCTAATTCTTTTTTCTAGATAGATACTTAGATATATCTATAGATATATCAGTCGATAGATACATATATCTATAGATAGCAAAGTCCAGAGAGGGAAAGCCAGCGACTGGGGGCCAATGTTTATAGCCTGGGAAGGGGATAATACCCATGGCCCCTTCCCAGGCTATTAAAATAGGTGGACCCCCCCCCCCAAAAAAAAAATGACGTGGAGTCCCCCTATAATTAATAGCCTGAAAGGCTACGCAGACATTTATAGCCTAGGAAGGGGCCATGGATATTTGCCCCTCCCTGGCTTCAAACACCAGCCCGCAGACGCCCCAGAAATGGCGCATCTGTAAGATGCACCAATTCCAGCACTTAGCCCCTCTCTTCCCACTGCCGTGTAGCAGTGGCATATGGGGTAATAAGGGGATAATGTCACCTTTGTATTGTAAGGTGACATTAAGCCCGGTTAATAATGGAGAGGCGTCAATAAGACACCTATCCATTATTAATCTTATAGTATGAAAGGGTTAAAAAAAAACACACACACATAAGTATTTTAATGAAATAAAACACAACACAGTTTTCATATTTTTATTGCACGCCTAATCCATGCGACGCCCTCAGTCTCCTGTAATAAAAAGTAAAATAATAAACTGTATACTCCCTGTCCGACGTAGTCCAATTAATAACGAGTGTCCCACGACGATCCCCCTGTAGAACAGTGACATCGGGTGATGTCACTGCTCTATAGGGCTTCCCAGTGATGAACTGACAGGAGATAATCCTCCTGCAGTGCATCAATGAAGAGGTTACCTGAGTTCATTCTCTCACTTTCCGGCAATGCTGCGTGGGAATTTTCTCACAGCGTTGCCAGTGAGAGAATGAACTGAAGTGACCTCTCTCCCGGCTGCGGCGGAGGGATATACATCGCGGAGGATTACGGACATTCAGCCGATGTCAGTGTTCTACACTGGAGATCGTTGTGGGACACTCGTTAATAACGGACTACGGCGGAAAGGTAAGTATAGGTTGGTTTTTTATTTTATTTTTATTAAAGGAGACGAGGGTATGGGGGACTAGGTGTTTGGTAAGTATGTACTCTGTTATGTGTCGTATGTTATATGTATGTACTGTATGTTCTGTATGTTGTTTTTGTTTTTTTAATACTGATCACAGCCATTGTCTGATGGGACTACTTTCCCATCATCGGCAATGCTGTCACTGTGAGCATTCATTGCCGGATGGGAGCAGTAGTCCCATCAGACAATGGCTGCTTACACAGACACGCAGACACACAGACCCACACACATACATACACGCAGTCCCCCGCACACATACACGCCGTGCCCCACACACACCATACGCGTACTCAGTCACCGCCCACACACTGTACACTCACACAGTCACCGCCCACACACTACATGCACATAGTCACCGCCCACACACTGTACACACACACAGTCACCGCCCACACTCCACCCACACACTTCCTTCCTCCTAATCTGCATTGTTTCACCCGCAGCAAAACCACAGATCTTTTTTAGACCTGCGGTTTTGCTGCGGAGGTGCCCAACTCTTTGCAAGTCAATGGGTGTAGAAACACTGCAGATCCGCACAAAGAATTAACCTGCTGCGGAAAATTAAACGCTGCGAGTCTACGTGTTTTTTTTCCTGCAGCATGTGCCCAACAAATCTCCATTTCCATAGACTTACATTGGCTGTGCACTACTACGGGTCTGATGCGAATCCGCACGTCCAAAAACGCTGCGGATCTGGATCTAAATCTCCAACGTGTGCACATACCCTTAGTTCTTCCGAGAACAGCAACTCTGCTCCTTTTCTGTTGAATAGGGGCTGATCTGAGTTCTTCACAGCAGGAGCTGTTCTGCTCCATACAAACTTTACATTTAGCCGTTGCTGATGTCGGCTAATCAGTGACATTGCCTGGTGTTAACCTATATTTAGCATAGGTCATAAATATCAGATCGGTTGGGTTGATCGATATCAAAGCTGCAGACAGCCCTTTAATGACTGGAGACTTTTTGTACAGAGATGCAGTCAAGCTAGAACAGGACAGGGCTTTCCCAGACGACTACTAGAAACTTTGAAGTATTTGGTTGTCTAAAATGTCATTATTCCTCTTCCAAGTTTTTACAGTAGGCTATGCATATTGCGGAGGTCGTAGTTTTTCAGTCCATCAGTCACCCTTCATCACTGTAGAGAGCACGTCTCCGCGGCTCTAGAGTTCATGATTGTGTGCTTTATAGCTCTCCAGCTGCCACCTGAATTGTGCATAGTGATCTTAGGCTTGTGTATCTGCTCCACCTTGGAAACACATCTCGTGCTGGTGTCACTTCTGGATGCAATTTGAAGCTCAGAAGTGAGTGATATTACAGAGGATGGATGATTTTTACATTTTACACACTGCCTAACCTGTGAGTTTGCACGTCCTGCTTCTTCGTGACTGAGTCATTCTTACTCCTCTTCACAATAATCACATTTACACTGCAGGACGGATCTGGCAGGTGAAAAAAATCGCAAATTGTCTTGCAGAGTTTTAGTATCAGATGTAGACCGTTTTTTATATTGGACCACAAGGTTCAGCAATGTAACTTGTTATAATAAAGTCTAAGACCGTTTCTACCGTTTTATATAAGCTTGTCTCCAAGTACATTATGGCTTGTGGGATCCATTTTGTGAAGGGCCCTTACATCATTTTTATGTTGTATAGACTGTCCTGAGTGGTCCGCATACAATCATGGGGGATGGACCTCCGGTAAATGGCATTATGGGGTGTTGCTTTGTGAATTGCTCTGTGTTGACTCTAGTTTTGCCAAATTCTAATAATCAGTAGCAGCTTATAATTTGATGGTACGCCATCATGAGTCCATGGGAATTATTTTTTTATGAATTAGTCATATTGTTCCTAGTCAAGCAGATATTAATTGGTGCATGCAGTTTTTTTTTAACTCCTACATGATTGGGCGCTTTTGCTTTTCCAAAAGCCATAACTTTTTATTTATTTCTGCTTCAACATAGCTGACTTCATACCCCTATTCCCAACATGTCAGTCACACATCGAGAAAGGGTAAATCATAAACAGGATTAAATGCATATTCTACATGAGTTGTAATGGGCTGTGATTTTTTTCTGTTTTAATTGTTGGATGTTGTGATATTATGTGAAGGATTTCATTGCATTAATTATTGTATTATCATTAACTTTGTTATGACTGTTGTATATGAACTGTTGAATTGTAAAGCACTGTGGAATATGTTGGCGCTATATAAATAAAGATTATTATTATTATGGATTGTGACATTTATTTTTTTCACCACCTTTTTTATATTTTGGTATATTGCTCGTATAGATAATGTAGTTTTTGTACTATTCTACCCGAGAGACGGTGGTTATTTTTGTTTGTTTTTTTTTCTTCATTTCTTCAGCTTTTTCTTTCTCTCTAAACTACTGTACATTTAAGTACACTGTATTCTGCTTTTTATTGAGTTTTCTGGTTATCCCCCTCAGATATTCCTCTTCTTCCTTCCATATCATCTATGAGTCTTGGAGAGACAGAAGAAAAAAATGGACCTTTTGTTGTACATTGGCTAAATAACAAGGAGTTGCATTTTTCCTTATCTATGGAAGTCTTCCTCCAACAATTAAAGAAAAGCTTTGACCAGCAGTTGTCAGAGGCCAGTACTGATGAAATGCACCAGGCTGAGGGAAACTCCGATGAAGGTTTGTCTTTTATGAACATATGTCTATCTAATAGTATTTATTCCTAGACTTTCATTGAATATTGCACTTGAGGTCATAATGTTAAAGAAAACTGATAAATGGTTCCAGAGCTCGCAAATTGTCTACCTGAAATAAATGAAGATTAAACAGGCTATAGGCGTATAACTAGTGCAGCTAAAGCAAGGGAATGCATCATGCATACCTCACACCCACTATTTTAAAGGGGTTGTCCGTTCTTAAACTACAAGTCTGCAGTCACTTTATGGGACTGCAGACTTGTAAATCCTCACATCGCACGTACCGTGTGCTGTGACGATTCGCCGGTTGGGAGGTCATGTGACCATAGTTATTCATACTGTCACATTCCAACTAGATGGGTGTGGCTTGCTCAATGCAAATATATTGAGTGAGGCCAGACACAGTCTAGTTGGAATGTGACTGGAAGTGTGAATATCGCCTACCTGCGGACACATGACAGCCCACTGCCGGCACCAGCAATGTGACGATTCACAAGTCTGCAGTCACATAGGTTGGGTGGGAGAGTAAAGGGTTTGTCTAGTCTTAAATTCTAAGCGCAGTCACACTATCTGGCGTGGTGAGCAGCTCCTATATGCTGGGTGGTAACCACACCCAGAACGTATCATGCATGGGACTTGTCAATTAGATATGGACTCATACACGATACTCCTGGCATTTTATGGTTTCCACTAATAGCGCCCATTATGCCTGCCTGGCTAGTTGTACCTTCACACAGCAAAATCAGCCCTTGTTATGGGTAGCGTGTCATTTCTCCTTAATCTACACCTCAGAACAATATGGACCTGTAGTGAACAATCACATTTTCTGGGGAAAATACATTTACAATTAGGAGAATTTTCTCAGATGATCTCCCTAAATATTTCACCATGAGACTTGTGGCAGATGGTAAAGTTCTCATAGTGGATTATGGACAGTCAAGATGAGAAAACTATTTTTTGTTTTTTACAGGGTAGATTTAGATACTTCAGATATAGTATTTGAAAGTCTTCTATTTTTTTTTAATTGTTTTTTTTTCTCATTTCTCTTTCACGAAGTTGCATTTCACTGGCACCCAGTTTCTTAATAACGGTGCTGCTTCTTTTGTCTGTAAGACCTATAAATAAAATATTACTCCATGTTTTTTTTCCTTCTGTTTTAGAAAACGATTATATTGGGGAAAATGATGCCAAAGCGTTCACTGATAAGAAAGAAGTGAATGGTGAAAAGGCTTTGACAAATTCTAACTTTGTTTCCTTCCCATCATCGGTTATTGACCATGAGATTGAAGTTCTGCTGTCCGAATGGAACAAGAACCCTGACATGTTATTCAGTATTCATCCCGTTGATGGCTCTCTGCTGGTGTGGCATGTTGATTGGCTGGATGAATACCAGCCTGGCATGTATCGTCAAGTGCAGGTTTGCTCTGCTAATTATCTTTCATCAGAATGCTAATTATTAAAAGATTTTATGATTCACAGACCCTTTTTTTTTTCTTTTAATAGGTGTCATTCTCATGTAGAATTCCTGTGGCTTTCCCGACCGGAGACGCAAATTCTCTTTGCAGAAGCATTGTGATGTATGCCAGTACGAAAAATGTAGACTTGGCCATTCAGCAGGGTAAACAAAAGCCTCCTAGTATGGCACATTCATCTTCAATGCTGATATCCGCTGGCCAGAATAAGTCCTCCAGCAGTCTGAAATTGAGCATTTTCACTCCTAATGTCTTGATGATCTCGAAGCATGCTGATGGGTCTCTCAATCAGTGGCAGGTCAGCTTTGCTGAGGAATCTGCCTTTTCAACCGTGCTCAGCATTTCTCACAAATCTAGATACTGTGGTCATCGCTTCCATCTCAATGACCTAGCCTGCCATTCAGTGCTGCCACTACTCCTGACGACTTCTCACCACAACTCTCTGCACCCAGTAGAAGATGATGGAGGCAAAGAGGCACAAGCAGATCCTAATTGTAATCAAAATGGGGTGGAAGACAAAACCTGGCAAGATCCAAATGCAGTATACAGTGAGCTCATCCTTTGGAGGGTGGACCCTGTTGGACCTTTGTCTTTTTCTGGTGGAGTTTCTGAGCTGGCTCGTATTAATTCTCTTCACGTTTCTGCTTTCTCAAATGTTGCTTGGTTGCCAACTCTTATACCAAGCCATTGCTTAGGTGAGCACCTTTATGTATCCCATTTTAAGAGATGTTACTAGCTGCTATTGCTGATAAATTGCGGCTATGATAAAGTATACCAGCTTAGTGACGTCACATGTCTGAATTTCAGGAACATACTGCAATTCCCCCAGTGCGTGTTTTGTTGCAAGCGATGGCCAGAATTTAAGGTTATATCAAGCGGTGATCGATGCTAAGAAGCTACTGTGTGAGCTGTCCAACCCCGATATCTCTGTAAGTGCTGCAGTCTGATGTGCTTGTCTCAATGGATCATGAAAGTGGCCTTATTAATCTCCGTTATAATACCTGATTTCAGAAATACGTTGGGGAGGTTTTCAGCATCATTAGTCAACAATCCACCGCTAGACCAGGTTGTATTATCGAACTTGATGCCATTACCAGCTTGGTAAGCTTAGATAGATGTAAATCATTACATATACTGCAGAAGCCTAATTTAATTTTTGCTAACATTTTTCTTATGCTTAGCATGGCAGAAAAACTCAACTATTGCACGTCTTTCAAGAAGACTTCATACTGGGAAATCTAAAGAAAATTGTTTCTTCTGGAATCAGTGGTCTTCTGTCGGATTCTGGTAATATGCTGTTTTAGTTTTGGCTAAGTGTAGCTGTAGTTTTCTGAGTTGCAAGTATGCTGCCGATCAGTAATATCTGTGTTTTACAGAATGTTTTCAGGAAACCTTTTCTAGTGTGAATTTGTGAAAGATACAGATTATGTTCAACTTAAAGGGAAACTGTCAGCAGATTTTTGCCATGTGCACTGACAGCAGCATTCGGTAGGGACCAAGACCCTGATTCAAGCAATGTGTCTCTTAATTTACTGGATATAGCAGATATTATACAGTTACATTTTTCTCTGCTGCAGATGTAGCAGAGTTCTGAATTCTGAGCTGTATGAGACAGTTGTCCTGTAGTGATAATCTTCTGCTGGTAAAACACTAATTGTATTGAAACAGCAAAACACAGCTTGACACATTCCTGGAATCAGACTCTCTTCCCCTACATCATGGTGCTCTCAGATTAAATAACAAAAAACAGGTGGCCTAATATACCAGCCAAGTGTCATCTAGAATATTGTATGAGTAACAGTTTGCAGTGCTCACCAATGTAAAGATATGAGTGAAATTGCTCGCTTGTAATTTGTGTTAAAAGCTTTACCTATGTAACATTGAGATTCATGGAGAGAGATTGAGGTCTCCCATCGGTCCCCTGAGAAACCTGGATAACGCAGGGGGAAGCGCGTTGGGGAAGCTGTTTCATAGGTGTCATACCTTCATTATGTTTTTGACTGTAGAAATATGTGCCTGTATTATGGATGTATGTGCTCACAGTGGGATTGGCTGGAATCATCTGTTATAAATTGGATATCTTTCCTTTATCCTGATTGGGGAGCGCCTTCTTTTGATATGAATGCTTATAGCTATATGAATCTCTGAATGTATTTTGGATATTCATATCTATAAAATACCTCTTTTACAGTTATTTACTATACCGACATCTCGGGCATATTTCATACATATTAACCTACCAGTGTGTGTTAAATAAGACACCTTATGTCTTCTCTTGGGGAAGGGGGGTAGTATCTATGATCTGAATATCTGTTTAGGGCCTTACTAGGGCACATAGGGCTGCCGACGTTGAGCTGGGGGCGCCTTACCGTTTCACTGTAGGGTGCCAATCTCCGCAGTCAGGCACGGAGAGTCAACAGGGTGCATCAGGGAAAAATGCAGCCCCTACCTCTCCTGTTTTTTTTGACGCAGGATTCATTGTGTATAGGCATTTATATCTACATATGTGCCCAAAACAACCCAAATGGTTACTGTTAATTTTATTGCACTGAATCTGCACCTTATTTACAATTTGGGTTTCATTGATATGTAGGAACTGAGTCAAAGAGGCTCGAATGGCAATTGATAGTTGCTTCCATTCTTGTTCCTGATACAATTTTTGTAGTGATTGGGTGGGTTTTTTTTGTACAGTCCTTTTAAAGTTATTAATAAAAGTTATATTGTATGGGGGTCTCCTTTTTTTGCCTATGTTTTTTTTCTAAAGACAAAGCTTTCATTGTTCAAGTTGATGTGAGAAAACTGAGCGGCCTGGCAGGAAATGTGACTTCACATGCTAGTGGCAAGCGGGCGCATGTGACTGTCTTTGAGAACGGTTATTTTAATCCTGTGTTTTAACTCTGTAAATAATCACCAGGCTTACTACAATCAGATCTTTCTTTTCCTGAAATGATTACCCTAGCATGCCAAAACATTTGGACATTTCAGGGCTAATTCTTTATTGCAGATGCACTAACTTTTCATTCCTTTTTTTTTTTTTATCCCATAGAAAACTCCCAAAGTCGATTTTCTGAAAAATTCTACTTGGTGGTTATTGAATGCACAAAAAACAAACACTCTGTGTTGCATATGTGGAAATTACACTTGAAATCTATCCCCGTTTCTCTAGGTATGTTAGTTTTCTGTACAATACTGCACTTTATTAGCTCAAACTTAAAAGAGCATTCTTAATATCTGTTTCATAAATTCACAAGAAACCTATCCTCTAGTAACATTATGCTTCTCATAAAATAGGTGTTCATTGTTTTATTGACCATTTTTATGGATTATTAATAACGAAAAGTGTATCACAAGTGATTCAATGTGAGGATGAGGAGTGAAAATAAATCCATTTCTCATCTCCAATATAAAACACGAAAGTATGATTCCATTAGTCAATGAAGTGAAAAACATTACTTTAAATAGCACTTGATGGTTTAAAATCCTTCTATTACAAATTCAGCAAACGTCCAATTCTGAGTTAATAAGGAATTTTCCAAACAATCCAGCTCCTGTATACATTAGATAGCTGTCAGCCAAGAATGATCTTCTCAAGGGTAGCCTCGCCCAAGCTCACCTGTGGTCTATGAAAAAGCCACTATCCAACTACTTCTCGGACATCTGCTTGTCTGCAGGGAGGACAAAGGGATTTGCTACTGAAATTCAGCCGATGTCTGCTAGTTTGACTGTTTGACCGTGTCTGGGACCCTTTGGTTATCCTATGGTTTGTCATTCATTTAATTCCTGCACCTTGGCATTCCCAAAAATAACTATACAATTATATATATATATATATATACATCAAAACTAAAAAGGCAACAACTCCAAAAACAGACAGAAGAATTTTTAGGTTAGCCTTGCAAGACAGAAGATCATCAGCCAAGGAACTCAACCAGTTCTTCAACGATGAAGGAGTTTAGTTGTCAGATAGAACAGAAATATATATATGTGTGTGTGTGTATATGTATACATATAGTACAGACCAAAAGTTTGTACACACCTTCTCATTCAAAGATTTTTCTGTATTTTCATGACTATAAAAATTGTAGAATCACACTGAAGGCATCAAAACTATGAATTAACATATGTGGAGTTATACATTAGACTTTACAAAAAAGTGTGAAACAACTGAAAATATGTCTTATATTCTAGGTTCTTCAAAGTAGCCACCTTTTGCTTTGATTACTGCTTTGCACGCAGAAAAGGTGAACGGATGGACTCTACATGCCTGGTTCCCACCGTGAAGCATGGAGGAGGTGGTGGGATGGGCTTTGCTGGTGACACTGTTGGGGATTTATTCTAAATTGAGGCGGTGAGCGGTCCAGCTCACCCCAAACCATCTAGATTGAATTCAGGTCTGCTGACTGTGGAGGCTAGGTCATCTGGCGTAGCACCCCAACACTCTCCTTCTTGGTCAAATAGCCCTTACATAGCCTGGAGGTGTGTTTGGGGTCATTGTCCTGTTGAAAAAATAAATGATGGTCCAACTAAACGCAAACCGGATGGAATAGCTTGCTGCTGCACGTTGCTGTGGTAGCCATGCTGGTCCAGTATGCCTTCAATTTTGAATAAATCCCCAACAGTGTCACCAGCAAAGCACCCCCACACCATCACATCTCCTCCTCCATGCTTCACGGTGGGAACCAGGCATATAGGGTCCATCCGTTCACCTTTTCTGCGTGCAAAGCAGTAATCAAAGCAAAAGGTGGTTACTTTGAAGAACCTAGAATATAAGACATATTTTCAGTTGTTTCACACTTTTTTGTAAAGTGTAATGTATAATTCCACATGTGTTAATTCATAGTTTCAGCTGCAGATGAAGGAAGAGAGCCACAGTATTCATTACTGATGGGTAGGCGGAGCCCCAGATCAGGATGTTACCTCAGATCAAAAGAGTGATGACTGGCTGGCCCCTCCAGCTCGGGCTCCTCCTACTCAGCTCCAGTCTAAGATTTGAGGTCCAGAGGATGGTCGCTGCTAATGCAGCTCCTCAGAAGATTTTATTATTTTAATATTCGGACAGGAGACTTGGATCACTAGTTGGTCTAGAGGTCTCAGGAGGTATCAGCGCTGCTGTACCCCAACCTCTCCCTTGGCGGATCTGTATTTACTTAAAGTCCCTGCAGAATCCTTGCCGGCCCTGGGGGATGAGGAGAGCTTCTCTGGCGGGAACGCAAACCACACGTGCGGTCACTGCGTTCTTCGCCCTGGGGGGAAGCATGGGCACTGCGCCAGAAACCCCTGAGGGTCCCTGTGGCGCCTTTGGCTGGTGAGTACTCCACACAAATTTTAATAATAATTATGTGTGAGTGCTTTAGCGTCTGAATGAGCAGCGCTATTACTAATGTCAGCACGTAATGTCAGTATGCTTCAGCGCTGCTGTGACAGCGCTAATACATGTAATGTCAGTATGCTTCAGCGCTACTGTGACAGCGCTACTACATGTAATGTCAGTATGCTTCAGCGCTGCTGTGACAGCGCTACTACATGTAATGTCAGTATGCTTCAGCGCTGCTGTGACAGCGCTACTACATGTAATGTCAGTATGCCTCAGCGCTGCTGTGACAGCGCTAATACATGTAATGTCAGTATGCTTCAGCGCTGCTGTGACAGCGCTACTACATGATGATGTGGTGATTTTTTGTCCGCAGGCAGATTGCTGCAGGACAGAGAGGGAGCAGGAGCGGGGAGAGTTCGCGCTCATATTTGAGCTAGCAGGGGGCGTCCCTATCTATCCCGGTCTTTTGAGCAGGAAGACGCGCGCTCTGGCTTTTCTCCTGCGACCCCCTCACTGTGGCGGCCATTACTCAGGCTCCTGGGCTCCTCGGACCGCTCCCCTCCTCATAGAGACACCACGGCCAGCTGGGTGAGTGCTGATTCCTCACCCTGCAGCGCAGCGATCGCTATCCTGCAGCTGCAGTCTCATCAGAGACATAAAAATTGGCTGGGGCTCACAAATATATATATTTTGGTGAGTTTGCAATATTAACCCCTTTGAGGGTTATTTCTACCTGATAAATTTGCTGACTGAATACCGCTGGGGTACCTCTGCTTGGTGGAGCGTTAACCCTTCAGCGTTTGAAAAAAAAAAAAAAAAAAAACCGCATAGTTTTTTGCTGGTATTACCGCTTTGACCTGTTCATACAGGTGAGACATGTCTGAACAGAGTTCAGATGCCGCGGATCACGTCCCAGTGCCGTTGCGGCAATCAGATACGCAGACCTCCACAGCGTCTAGCGCTGCGGTCGACAGCGGTGGAAAATTGGATGATATCGCTCGATCGATTAATAACTTATCTGACCTTTTAGGTCAATATGTGTCTGCTAATTCCTCTCAGAGGAAGCGACGCAGGCCGTTACCGGCCTCTACACGGAGCGAGTCAGATGTATCTGATATTGGGCAGAGTTCCCCTTTAAATTCGGATGGAGAAATATCCGATTCAGATGCGGACGAGCCGCAGGGGCGTTCCTCTATGACGAAGCGTACGGAGGCATTAATTGAAGCCATGAGAGATATACTACAGTTACCGGAGGAGGTAACTAGTCGTCCTGGTAAATCAGCACGCATTTTCCAGGAGTCCCGTGCTTCGCGCACAACATTGCCAGCTCTGGATGAGCTTAATGGTGTAATAGAGGAGGAACGTCTATGTCCAGATAAGCGTTTTCATGGAACGCATTTCTTTGATACACTTTATCCTTGCTCTACGGAGTTAAAGGCTAATTGGACTTCCGCTCCTGAAGTGGATGTGTCTTTGTCTCAGCTTAGTAAATCCTCTCTACTCCCTATTAAGGGAAAAGCGAGCTTACAGGAGCCTTTGGATAGAAAGGCAGAATTGGCGGCAAAAGCAAGCTATGAGGCTGCGGGTCATGGATTTCGAGCAGTGCTAGGATCCATGTGTGCTGCTAGAGCTTCTCTAAGCTGGTTGGCACGTCTGAAGACGGAGTTGCAAAATGAATCTCCGTTATCTGAGATACGGGAGACTTGTGAATGGTTAGAAACGGCAGCCTGTTATATCTTTGATGCCGGTCTGGATACGGCATCTCTGCTGGCCAAAGCGCAAGCTTCAGCGGTCACAGTCAGAAGAGCTTTATGGCTCAGACAGTGGGCCGGGGACGCAGTTTCCAAACAAGGGTTGTTGGCCTTACCTTACAAGGGTGGCCATCTTTTTGGATCCGACCTCACAGAGCTGATTTCCAAGGCTAAGGCGAAGGAATCAGCATTACCACAGCGAAGGGCTATGGCCTCGGTGTCCAGTAAGCCTGGTGTTTATAGTGGTTGGCGGTCCTTTCGGGGCCGAGGACGATCTAGTCACTCCTCGTGGGGATCGGGTCGTCCTTCTTTCTCAGGAAAGAAATCCTCTCAGAAAACTCGTACTCCCTGGAAGCAGAGTTTCCGCCAGAACAAGCGGGAACTTGACAAGAAAACCGCGAAGTCGGATTGACGCCAGGGGTCCACTCGAGGATTCTCGAGTGGGGGGTCGCCTGCTTCTTTTCAAGAAGACTTGGATGGCTCGCGTTCCAGATTCCTGGGTAACGCGGATAGTGTCGGCAGGCTATTTCATAGAGTTTGCTTCTCAACCCCCAAATGTTTTTTGTCAATCTCGCGTTCCGTCGGAACCCGAGCTTGTTGTCGCTCTACAGCGAGAGGTCGAATCGCTACTACAAAAAGGTGTAGTGATACCGGTCCCGTCAGAGGACCGAGGGAAAGGTTTTTATTCCAACCTTTTTATAGTTCCCAAAAAGGAGAACAAATTTCGCCCGATTCTGGATCTCAAGCGATTGAACCGGCATGTCCATGCCCGGAAATTTCGCATGGAGTCGCTTCGTTCCGTTGTGGCAGCTCTGTCACAGAACGATTTTCTGGTGTCAATCGACATTCGCGACGCCTATTTGCATATTCCCATCGGAAAGGCTCATCAGCGCTTTCTTCGATTTGCCATAGGTCAGAATCATTACCAGTTCGTGGCTCTGCCGTTCGGCTTAGCCTCAGCGCCAAGGGTCTTTACAAAAATTCTGGCGCCCCTCATGGCACTCCTTCGAAGACAGGGGATTACGATTCTCCCTTATCTGGACGATCTTTTGATCGTGGCTTCCTCGGAGGAGGAGGCGTTGACGGCTCGGGATTTGTCTCTTCAGTTTCTGAAAGACTTCGGTTGGCTGGTCAATTGGGAGAAGTCGTCCCTGGAACCATCGAGGACAATTCTCTTTTTGGGAATGCATCTCGACACGTTTCGGTCGGTAGTTTCCCTACCACCAGACAAACAGTCATGTCTTCTTCGACATGTACAGATTATGACATCCTCAATGGCAATGTCCCTACGGAAGTGTATGCGTCTTCTGGGACTGATGGTGGCGTCCATGGAGGCAATTCCTTTTGCCCAGTTCCACTCCAGGACTCTTCAAAGGTTCATCTTGAGTCGATGGAATCAGTCGCAATCGCTGGATTGCAGTGTCACCATTTCTCGCGCAGTGCGGGATTCTCTAGAATGGTGGTTACGTCCAGGGGCATTCTCCCTGGGGAAGTCTTTCCTCCCTCTAAAGTGGTCAGTCATAACCACCGATGCCAGCCTGACGGGCTGGGGGGGTGTTTGGAACAATCTCTGGATTCAGGGGGTATGGTCACCGGAAGAGTCTGTGCTTCCGATCAACATCCTGGAATTGAGGGCGATTTTCCTTTGCCTCCAACATTGGACGGTCCCTTTGAGCGGTCTGCCAGTCCGTGTGCAGACAGACAATGCGACGGCTGTCGCGTATATCAATCACCAAGGTGGGACAAGGAGTTCCAGACTCATGGTAGAGGTGTCCCGAATTCTGATTTGGGCAGAGGCCAATGTACCAGCCATTTCGGCGATTCACATTCCAGGGGTTCAGAATATTACAGCGGACTTTCTCAGTCGCAGAAGGATGGATCCCGGGGAATGGAGCCTCCACCCGGAAGTCTTTGCACTACTGTGCTCTCGCTGGGGAACCCCCAAGTGGTTTTGATGGCATCCAGGTCCAATGCCAAGTTACCGACATTCATGTCCAGGTACAAGGACCCGAAGGCGGTGGCGGTGGATGCTCTAGTGGCTCAGTGGGATCAGTTCGAGCTGATCTATGTTTTCCCGCCGATATCATTACTTCCTCTAGTACTGCGTCGGATCAGACTAGAGAGTATTCCAGCTATTCTGATAGCTCCAGACTGGCCAAGAAGGGTGTGGTTCTCGACAATAATGTCGCTGTTGGCGGCACCTCCGTTTCCACTCCCTCTTCAACCGGACTTGTTGACTCAGGGGCCCATTTGTCATCCGGACTTGATGTCCCTGCGTTTGACGGCGTGGCTCTTGAGACCGAAATCTTGACCCGTAGAGGTTTTTCAGCCGAGGTCATTGCTACCCTTCGTGCTGCAAGATGTCCGGCTACTTCTAGGATTTACCACAAAATTTGGGAAACCTTCTTTTCGTGGTGTTTGGGGTCTTCTCGGAACCCGAGAAAATTTTCCATTCCAAACCTGTTGGCTTTTCTGCAGCATGGGCTAGACAAGGGTTTGGCAGTTAGCACTCTGAAAGGTCAGATTTCTGCTCTGTCCTTATTGTTTCGGAGAACCATTGCTTCGAATAGAGACGTGCTCTCCTTTTTCCGAGGTATCTCTCGTAAGTTTCCGCCGCGGAAGGCACCCGTGTCTCCTTGGCGGCTCAACCTTGTTTTGGAGGCTCTTCAGCATAAACCTTTTGAACCTATGGTTTCTGCTAGCCTTTCTTTACTTTCTTGGAAGGTGGCTTTCCTTGTTGCAGTCACTTCCTTGAGGAGAGTTTCTGAATTGGCAGCTCTTTCTTGCTCGCCTCCTTTTCTGGAGTTTTTTCCGGATCGTGTAGTGCTTCGCACTCGGGGTGATTTTTTGCCTAAAGTGGTGTCACAATTTCATGTTAACCAGGATATTGTGTTGCCTTCACTCTGTCCGGATCCGAAGAATACGAAAGAGCGAGATTTACACACATTGGATTTAGTGCGGGCCTTGAAGTTTTATCTATCTATTACTCAAGGTTTTCGTAAGACGGACTCCCTGTTTGTGGTTCCGGCAGGTCGTCGGCGTGGTCAACGAGCTTCCAAGGGTTCTATAGCTCGTTGGATCCGGTCAGCTATTTTGGAAGCTTACCGTCTTCGGGGTGAATCTTGCCCGATTAAGATTCGAGCCCATTCCACGAGAGCTGTGGCTTCATCGTGGGCTTTTCATCAAGGTGCTTCGGCAGTGCAGCTTTGCCGAGCGGCGACTTGGCGCTCTGTCCACACGTTTACAAGGTTTTATAAAGTGGACGTCAGTGCTTCCGCTGATGCAGCCCTCGGACGTAGGGTCCTGCAGGCAGCTGTAGTTTAAAGTTCTGGATGAACTTGTGTTTAGCGCTGGTTGCGCTTTGTTGTTAAGGTTGTTGGGTTCCTGCCTTTTGTTGGTTTTTTCCCACCCTTATTTTTAAACTGCTTTGGGACGTCCCATCAGTAATGAATACTGTGGCTCTCTTCCTTCATCTGCAGCTGAAACAGGGATTTTGGTAAAGACTTACCTGTAAAATCCTTTTCAGCGAAGGAAGGAAGAGAGACACAGCACCCTCCCACGGCAGAAGTGTGTTGATGTTTTCAGATGCAGCGCGACCCTTATCTGATAGCGATTATCTGGGCTGAGGTCAGCGCGCTAAGGCTCTGTTCCAGCATCGCCAGCTCATCGCAGTAGTCAGGTTCCGTGAGTAGTACCTGGAACTCTGTGGTTTTTTGGCTTTCTTTGCATGCATAACCTGTATCCTTGTGTTTTTTCTCTGAAGTTCCTTCAGAAGGGGTTATGTTGCTCCGCTGGTGATCTTGGCTCTTTTCCTAAAAGCTTTGATACGACTGGAGCTGAGTAGGAGGAGCCCGAGCTGGAGGGGCCAGCCAGTCATCACTCTTTTGATCTGAGGTAACATCCTGATCTGGGGCTCCGCCTACCCATCAGTAATGAATACTGTGTCTCTCTTCCTTCCTTCGCTGAAAAGGATTTTACAGGTAAGTCTTTACCAAAATCCCTGTTTTGATGCCTTCAGTGTGATTCTACAATTTTCATAGTCATGAAAATACAGAAAAATCATTGTGTCCAAACTTTTGGTCTGTACTGTATATATATATATATATATATATATATATATATATATATATATACATAGAGTTGAAAAGAAAAGTCTTGAGTGAGGAAATGAAGGGCTCAATTCTTTACTAGCTGAGGGATACAGTGAGCGTCATGTTGCCTCCTTCCTTAAAATTTCTAAGACGGCAGTCCATTACAACAAGGTCAAGCAGCAGACATTGGGGACAACAAAGCTACAGACCGGCAGAGGGCGAAAACGACTCTCCACTGACCGGGGTGACCATCATTTTATTTGCATGTCACTCACCAACCACAGAATGACATCAAGTGACCTACAAAAGGAATGGCAAATGGCAGCTAGGGTTGAGTGCCAGCAAGAACAGATCGTAACAGGCTCCTAGAGGCAGTGCTCAAGTCATGTAACGCTAGAAAAAAGCCTTTCACCAATGAGAAGCAAAGGAGAGCCAGGCTGAAGTGTGCCAAGACCATAAGGATTGGACCATAGAGTACTGGAGTAAGGTAATCTTCTCTGATGAGTCTAATTTTCAGCTTTTCCCAACACCTGGTTATCTAATGGTTAGACGGAGACCTGGAGAGGCGGACAAGCCACTGTGTCTTGCACCCACTGTGAAATTTGGTGTTGGATCGGTGATGATCTGGGGATGCTTCAGCAAGGCTGGAATTGGGCAGGTTATTATTTGCGAAGGACGTATGAATCAAGCCGCATACAAGGTTATTCTGGAAAAACAGTTGATGCCTTCTGCTCAGGCAGTGTTCCCCAACTCTGAGGACTGGTTTTTCCAGCAGGACAATGCGCCATGCCACAAAGCTAGGTCAATCAATCAATGTGTGGATGACTGACCACCACATCAAATCCCTGTCATGGGGATGAGCTGGACCGCAGAGTGAAGGCAAAAGAGCCAACAAGTGCTAAGCATCTCTGGGAACTCCTTCAAGATTGTTGGAAGACCATTTCCGGTGACTACCTCTTGAAGGTCATCAAGAGAATGCCAGGAGTGTGCAAAGCAGTCATCAAAGCAAAAGGTGGTAATTTTGAAGAACCTAGAATATAAGACATATTTTCAGTTGTTTCACACTTTGTTAAGTATATAATTCCACATGTGTTAATTCATAGTTTTGATGCCTTCAGTGTGAATGTACAATTTTCATAGTCATGAAAATACAGAATAATCTTTAAATGAGAAGGTCTGTCCAAACTTTTGGTCTGTACTGTATATATTCTTTTAATTGTTTAGTATAGACACATCTTTAGTTTTGGTATTACTGATCTGTAGACGTAATTGCTTTACTATTCTTTCTTTTATTTTACAGAGGAAAGATCTGTTAATAGTCCGCCAAGAGAGGACTCTTATAGTTCTGCTGCTGGAGAAAAGGTTCAGTCTCCAATTACTCAAAGATACCAGACCTGCAAGGCAAATTTACAGAGTACCAGCAAAATGTCCCTTTCATCAGAGCTTGTGTATAGCCAAGAAATACATTTGCCTGATGGTGTGGAAATAATTAGTGTTAATCCATCTGCAGGTAATAAGATGATTATTTTTGATTAATTTAAAAAGAGGACAATGCAGGGTGTGCCATGGATCAGTCCTGTGTGGGGACAGATACTAGTCTCTTCCTGTCATACCATTCCCATCACCCTGTATCCTGCACCCTGCATGGTGCAGTTTTTAGCTTTGGCTGAGAATAGGATTGGATCTGCAGTACCTGGCAGTGGCCACTAAACGGATGTTGGCGCTATGCTATTTAGCCCCACACCTGTTTACATCTGTCTGCTGAGTCAGCTGATCGGTATAGAATAAGTATTAGGATGGTGCAGGTTCTGGGTGCCCAGTGGGTCATGCGCACTGTGGCTCACCCAATGAGGCCCCGTCTGTTCATAATGACTGTTACGTTTAATCTTGTGTAATGTGAAGCAGTACCTACACTTAAACTGACGCAAACTAATGATCATCCCCTTGTTGATCACTTTGTTGTTCTTCTCTTGGAGAGCCCGCAGAAGAGCACGTCTTCTCCTTGTCCTATAAATCAGTGGACTGATTTACATTCCTTCTTGGCGCTCTATAGAATTAGCTGCTGAGCAGTAAAAGGCCTAACTGCATGGACATTTATTAACCATGATTGTTTACTTCATTCCATTTTAGGGCACCTGAGTTCGTCTTCAATATACCCCGTTTGTAATGCTCCTTACCTATTAGCCACCTCTTGCTCTGATGGTAATGTGAGATTCTGGAGGTGCACGGTGGATTCAGACCTTTCACTCTCTCCATCTGACGTGGAGAATGGCATTGTGTACACATGGGATGAATGGCCCCTGCTGAATGAGGATGGTTTACAAATCAGCACAGTGAGTGTACCCGGCCGGCCCATAGAAGTCAGCTGTGCGCACACAAACTGCCTGGCTGTAGCATTCAAGCAGACACCAAATAAAAACAGCAACTCCGCTAATGAATTTTTGATGCATGTGAGCATCTTTGAATGTGAATCCACTGGTGGCTCATGTTGGATCCTGGAACAGACTATTCATTTGGATGAGCTAAGTACAATGCTAGAGACTGGAATCAGTATTGACAATAATCTTGTAGCTTACAATAAGCAAGATGTGTTTTTCTTTTCCAACAAGCATCTTAAACAAAGCACAAAACACTTGGTTCATTTAGACTGGATGTCCAGGGAGGATGGCTCACACATTCTAACCATCGGCATTGGTTGCAAACTACTTATGTACGGCCAGGTTGCCAGAAAACTGCCAGAACACGCTAGTAAGGAAGATTTTGCATTGCAGCTCTGGAATACAGCCAAAAACACATCTCAGCCTAGGTTTGTACTGTTGAGATGTGTAGACTTGGTGTCTTCTGTGGAGGGCTCCCTTCCTTTGCCCGTATCCTTGTCTTGGGTTCGGGATGGTATACTTGTTGTTGGGATGGAATGTGAAATGCATGTCTATTCCCAGTGGCATCCTTTCTCTAAGCAGGATTCGTCCAGCACAGATTCTTATAACGGAAGCACCCCATCTATCACTAACTTGGTTAAGCAAAGCCAATCTGTTGCATCTGGTCTCTACCCACCAAAGAAAGCCATGACAAGATCCATGACTAGCTTAGCACAAAAACTTATGGGAAAGAGAACTGCGTACGATCTCCCTGTGGAGATGGAAGACTCTGGACTCTTTGAAGCTGCTCATACTCTATTTCCCATTTTACCTCAATATCATCCATTGCAATTATTAGAGTTAATGGATCTGGGGAAAGTGCGCAGAGCGAAAGCTATCCTTTCTCACCTGGTAAAATGCATTGCTGGGGAAGTGGTCTCTATTAACGACAATGAACCTAACCCGGAGCGCAGGCTACGATCACTCTCCATTAGCGCCAGTGGAAGCACTTCTCGAGATCCTAAAACTTTCAGTAAGCAAGAGACTGCAGATTACACAGAAATTGACTCTGTGCCTCCCCTACCGTTGTATGCACTTCTGGCTGCTGATGAAGATTCCTCTTTCACATCCACAGTAGAAAAGTCCAGCAACCACAACAACTCCAACAAGCAAACGGATAGCAATGCAAATGGCGAAAACTACGACAAACTCTTCCAGGCTCCGACTCTGAGCACGGATGAACTTACAAACCTGGACGCTGAAGAAGAAAGCACTAAGCCACAAATCATCGATCTGTCTCAGTACAGCCCCACGTACTTTGGCCCAGAACATTCTACCGTTCTATCTAGACATTTGCTCCATTCCAGCTTACCTGGTCTGACTCGTATCGAGCAGATGTCTCTAATGGCCCTGGCAGATACCATTGCCACAACAAGTACAGATATCGGAGAGAGCAGAGACCGGAATCAAGGTAATGCACATATGCTTTAACCCTTCTAAGGTGTCTGCTCATCAGTTTTTTTTTTTCTTGTTTTTTTTTTATTTTTTTTCTTGGAGGAGGTGTGAGGGGTTGACACCATGCTAGTCATTTAAAAGATTTTGAATGATTTTTTTTATTCCTTAATATACTCCTGTATTAGGCTTCATTCAGACCTCCATTATTTATGTACATGCTTTATCAAGGTTTTTCAGGGATAGAACACGTACTAGTTATAGATGTCACATTGACACACTGACCAAAAGTGAATGAAAAGTGGAATCAACACATCAGTGAAAAAACACTCTGTGTATTTATGATATGCAAAAAAACTTACATCAGAGTGAGGCCTAAAGGCCCCGTCTCACATAGCGAGATCGCTGCTGAGTCACAAGTTTTGTGATGCAACAGCGATCTCAGCAGCGATCTAGCTATGTCTGACACGTACCAGCGATCAGGCCCCTGCTGTGAATCGCTGGTCGTGTCAGAAATGCCTGGACTTTTTTTTGATCGCTGGTCTCCCGCTGGCCAGCACGCATCGCTGCGTGTGGCAGGCAGGAGACCAGCGATCAGCTGGTAACCAAGGTACACTTCGGGTTTCCAGGCGCGGGGCTGTGCCTGGAAACCCGCAGTGTACGTTGGATACCAGCGCGCTGCTGCAGGGGAGCTGGTAACCAAGGTACACATCGGGTTTCCAGGCACCGCGCAGCGCCTGGAAACTCGATGTGTACTTTGGTTACCAGCTCCCTGCATCAGCGGGCTGGTATCCAACGTACACTGCGGGTAACTAAGCGACGTTACCCGCAGTGTCGCTGTCCTGATCGCTGCCTGTTTGGCAGCTCAGCAGTGATCATGTAGCGACACACCAGCGATTCTGCTTGTTGTCGGGATCGCTGGTGTGTCGCTATGTGTGACGAGGCACTTAGTCTTAGTTAATACCACACCTGTGGTTCAGTGTCAGCATATACTGTATGTTGGGTAAGTCTTTTGGCATATGCCTGTGGGTTTTTTTGTTAAGCATTGTAAGTCAAATGAATGTCCTTTGCTGTATTTTATGCTAATATATTTGGCTCTGGGATCTATAGTTGTGCAAAAATGGCCAGTCGATTGTAATTTAAAAGAAACCTGACAGTAATATAATCTCACCCAGAGGTCAGACCTGTGAGGACAGGGGGGTGAATCCCTGACATGCTTTGTGCTCTCAGCAATGTGCTCGCTGTCAGACATATGTGGGGTAAGCAAAGGGAGCATACGTTGTTCACACTGAGGGAAGTTGGGGGGAGCACTTATGATGATAGGAACTGCGCATGCTCGGCCGCTGGGAGAACGGGTAAAGCATGCAGAAGGAATAACACCAGGGGGCATACTTCAGAAAATGAAAGCTTGTTCGTTTTTGACTGGAGCATAATTTTTAAAAACTGTAAATTACAAAACCATTTATTTCCACCTTTTCTTCTTAGTTATATATATTCTCTAAGGTGGCACAACCTCTTTAAGTGTGCTGGGTATGTCAGAGCACTTCCGAGCCTTTGCCTCCCATGGTTGTTTCACCGCCCAGCACCAGCCTCTTTCACTTGATTGACAGCTCACTGTGCCATCAGGTGCCAGGCAAGGAAATAGATTTAAAAAAATAACGCTTGGTTACAGTCGTTCAGAAGTCTTCTAATATATACCATATGATATATTGGCCTGGACTGTGCTTCAGAGCTTTCCAGCAAAAGCAAATTGCCAGTTTCACAATTGATTATTTCTATTCCCTAGGGAGTATGCCATGATTACATTGAAGTGAAGTTTATTTATTGCTATAGGCGACCTTAGCTATTCCTTTTAACTGTTCCTACATATGCATGCACAATTGGCTGAGCATGCAGGTGTTTTCAATTTTGATGAGGTAAATAAAGCCACTGGCAGACTCTTATGGCAGCGGCTTATGGCAGAGAGAAAAAAGAGTGTATTAAAGGTTAACATGCCTGATCTTCCTTTTCCATGAATATCTGCTATTCGGGACGATTTGTGACATCCATATACACATTGGATGATCAATGTGGATCTGATAAACTTTCATCTAATGTGTATCGATGATCTAATAGTAGCTTTACAAAACAAACTTGTCAGTTTTTTTTCTTATGTAAAGTGCTTTTAATCACTAATATCTGTGATCAATATTTGATAATAAAATGTTATTTTATTCTAAAACCGGTGCATCCAGTGTAATCTTATGAATTGATACTCTTCCTGACAGGCGGTGAGACCCTTGATGAATGTGGCCTGAAATTTTTCCTTGCTGTTCGTCTTCATACATTTCTCACTACTTCGCTTCCTCCGGCTTACAGAGCTCAGCTTTCTCATCAAGGTAACTCTGCTGTATAATACTGCTTATCTGTAAATATGGGTATGTAAAAGGAAAATCGCTGTACATCAGTCACTCTGACTATCGGCACTGTTTCAGTTCTAGAGTTGAATCATTCACCATTTTATGTGCTTATACTTCTATTCTGTGGGGCGTTATGGCTTAGAAATCACGCATTGCATAGAACGCAGAAAAATGTTGGTGTTAATAGAAACACATGACACTAAAGCCATTTTCAGGGACTGAGCAAGATGCCAGTCATGGGTCAGTGGGGGTGATTACAGCACTCTCCCTGTGTGGAGCGGTGACTGCTCGTGGCTGCCGACTCCATCCCAATGACTGGAAGCGAGTGGCTGCTGAGGGAATAGAACTTCATTTTCTCAATGCAGCCGACCATCCAGTTAGACAGCTGCGCATGTTTGGGACAGGCGCTAGGACTAGGTAAATACTGCTTTTTTCATGACAAGTTCTTTTAACTATACTGGTTTCTCTATGGTACATTTTTGGGTACATGTGTATTGGTACACTCATGTAATTTCTAACTATGTTCATACCTTCTAGGCTTGTCTACAGGACATTTTGCTTGGGCTTTTCATTCCGTGGCAGAGGAAGAGTTACTTTCCACTCTCCCAGCAATGCAGAAAGGTGACCCTACCTGGGCAGAGCTCAGAGCAATGGGCGTAGGCTGGTGGGTCCGAAACACAAACAGTTTACGGAGATGCATTGAGAAGGTATACTGGAAATAATGCAATTTTTACAAACATATTGAGAATTATTGTGATGCGATTTTAAGATACAGTAAGCAGTGTCTCCTATTGATCACCTTTTTACCCCTCTTTTGTACTACACCACTTAACAAATAACTAGATGTTTGCAAATTTGTACTTCAATTCTCATTCCTGGCCATCCTCATCCTCCCCCGGGTGTCTGAGAGCAGCAGTGCTACAGGTGTAAATACTTCGCCAGCCGATCTCCAGAAGTGCGTTCAACCCAGTCAGCTATTAGGCAGAAAATATTAAAGAGTCCTGTGGAAACTCGAATTCTTGCTTCAGGTGATTTGGTTACTTTATAGTAACAGGTGGGAGATGGAACAGGTGTAGTGGTTTAGGCAGACTCGTCATTGATCCCTGCATTGCCAGCTTTTTCACTAGGAGATTTGGTAGTGGGCTGCGTTCTATTCGCTTTCCCCAAATCATATGCATGTAGTACACTTCATCACTTCACCACACTGGATTACTGACTCTGGGAGAGATTCTGTAAGTAATCCTCCCAGGTAAAAGATGGGATAGCTTTACTACAGCAGAGAACTGTGTGTAAATGCTGTCATTATCTTCCTGGACTGTGATTTTATGTGTCAGATGCTTTGAATGGCAAAGAAAACTTTTGCTATAGTTTGAATATGCAAGAGGATATTGATATCATCCCAGTTTTCTGATATCTGGTGATTAATATATATGAATGGCAGCTAAACTATAGACCTGTTTCTCGCACTATGTTATACTATGTGATATTTATACTATGCTGCTTATTTCCATTTCTAATTGTCAGATTGCTAAGGCAGCTTTCCAGAGAAACAATGATCCCTTAGATGCTGCAATATTCTATCTTGCCATGAAGAAGAAAGCTGTTATATGGGGGTTATATAGGTGAGCTGCATTTTTATCTCTTTTGCAAAACTTATTTGTAACTTTTCGTAGAGACATGTCCGAATGTTTTGGGAAGTGAGATTTTGCTTTTCAACTGGACCTGTCATTATGTGAGAATGGAGAGTATTCAGAATGGTCTCTATATTCTGCCACCCACGTGTAAGGAAATGTTATACACAGACAATACTTAACATTTTTAATATTTTTTCTTCCTTTGTTTCTTATGTTAGATCTCAGAAAGACGCAAGGATGACTAAGTTTTTTGGAAACAACTTCAGTGAAGAAAGATGGAGGAAGGCTGCTCTGAAGAATGCTTTCTCTCTCCTCGGCAAACAGCGCTTTGAGCACTCTGCTGCTTTCTTCCTACTTGCTGGATCTCTGAAGGATGCTGTGGAGGTTGGAAAAAATTAGATTTATCTTTAGGGATTACTCATGTTCTGTCTATTCCATAATCTTTTAATAAAATCACATCTGTCAGTCACATAAAAAGGATATGCTTTTCATTGTTCAGCAGAACGGCTGATTGTATTCCATGAATTGGTTAGAAGTTTGTAATGCTTTACTATTATTTTTTTTTCCAGGTTTGTCTTGAAAAGTTACATGACATCCAGCTAGCTCTTGTGATATCGAGACTTTATGAATCTGAATTTGACAAATCTTCAACTTATAAATCAATCTTACAAAAGAGAGTACTTGGCATTGAGTCATCTGGCCGAGAGCCCACTCTGTCGTCAATGCATCCTGACCCCTTTGTGCGCAGCATGGCTTACTGGATTTTGGAGAATTACAAAAAATCATTAGAAACCCTGTTGAAGCATTTGTTTAGAAATGAAGAAGGTAAATATTTTATTTAGGGAAATCTGTCAGCCTATTTAACCCCCACTCTACCCAACAAAGTACTGGTGTGGGTTGTAAGAACACAAGTGAATCCATGCCTTTATTAAATATAAATGTTGTTCTGAGGAAGATGAATGCGCTTTAGAAGTGATGTGCCAATGAGGCTGGAAGTGCTTTGGGCAGTACAGAGAGCTTCTTTGGCTACCATCTCCATTCTTTGCCTAAACCTGCCCTCCACTAGGTGATTGACGTGCTGCTAACTGTCAGTCACCTAGGGGGGTTGGAGAGATGGAGCTAAGGCAGTGGAAGAGCTTTGTCCCTCACCTAGCACTTCCAGATTCATTTGCATATCACTTCTAAAGTGAATGTCTCTGCAGCAGAGCAGCGTTTCTGCTCAGTAAAGGTATGGATTCACTTGGGTTTTTACAATCTACACACACGTCTGTTTGGAGTACTGGGGTTATAAAGAGGTGCCAGATTCTGTTCAAAGGGTTATTCTAATCTTTTACACTTATGGCTTGTTCACAGGCTATACCATGTATAGTATGTTTAGGTCTCCCCAATGGGACCCGCATCTATCTTGAAAACAATGCCACTTGGTATGCTGATATCAGTGGAGAGGTCATCGTGGGAATTTCATCTCCTCTCCACAGATAGCAGGATGCATTAGGGTCGCATTCTCCATATAGATGATAATGTTTTTAGGTGTCTAGTTCTCAAAGTGTCTTTGATAGTTCAATCTTGGCCAATAAAAATGGGTACCTGTAGACAAGATCCACTGATCATAAAGTACAGGTGAAAACTGTAGGAGGCTTGAGAAGGAAAAATGTAAAGGATTAAAGGGGTCCTAGTAGGACCTTAGGTATCCATGGTTACGACCACTGATAAAGTGACAGTTAGCTAGTTGACTAGTGGTCTTAACCATGGATACCTAAGGTTCTGTTATGCCCTGCACATGAGACATAGCTAATCAGAAAAACTATACATTTCTAATTGGAGGTATTTGCTAATATTTTTATGACACCTACTACATATTGGGATAGGATCTTGGAGATGGGAATAGCCCTTTAAGGCAGATTATTCATTTCTTGGGGACATTTATAGGTTGTGCGGTTCAGTTTCTTAATTCAGTCAGAGCTCCATTATTTGAGTGTAAAATGTCACATGGAAATGTGAGAAATAGTAGTTTAATTTCACTGCCTGGGATGATGATGAGGAGGATTGATGGTCTTCTGTAAATGGCCTTTTAGCTGTAGCAATGTGCAAACAGGAATATGCAGGCTGGCGAGGAGTTGTCGGTACACTGCAAACCTGAGCTGCTGTCATTTGCGGACTTGTTTTATGTCAACCTGTGCCTGCCGTGCTGTCACAGACTAATGTTTTGTAATTACCCCCTGTGTTTTTGCCAAGGAATCCATAGGACAGAGAGTCATGAATTTGGCATTTCTGCAGTCCTCATATTACTGTATTAGGGAATTATTGTAGGTGACGCAATTGATAGAAAGTGATCTTTACCAAAGATTATCCTATGAAACCTGACGTTTGTTTCCTGTTAGTCTTGTTCTTCAAGGCATTTTTTATTTTTACAGTTACTATTGGCTATTGCATTGCAGATGGACTCTTGAGGGCTCTCATCAAGCTGCGACCCATCAGTCTTCAATTCTACAACTCTAAACTCACCCCATGTTGTTAAGGGACATTTGGATCTTCAGAGGGTCCTCTACCAAAATGCGGCTCTCTGTTGAAAAGGCTTGGCTGACAAAATTAACTTGGAGAAAGAAAACTTTTCTTCACTGCTGCACATGCTCACTTAAAAGCCGGCTGTCCAATGTTAGCTCTCGAAGTGTTATCGAAAATGCCCAAGGTAGTAAGAGATCAAAGCCATTGATTCGGACTTCAAGTTTAGCAGATACAAGCAAGTTGTCTACACCATTGTCTCCTTTCTTGGAGAGAAGAAAGACTCGGCTTGTGAATTTGACTGTCAAACTCTTTGGTCAATGAATATCTGATGGATCCTCGGGAAGCGGCAGAATTCTGCCCTGTTATTTGACTGGAGTCAGCCATCCATGGTCATGAAGATGAACCTTTGGAATTAAAGTGGACAGTGAAACGATGAGGATTCCGAAGGCTCGGCTTGTCAATAAAGATTTAAAGCCTTCACCAAGTACAGAAAGTGACCAACCTGAGGCAACCATGACTAGTACTCAGAATCTCTAAGCATTGATGAAAATGACGTCCTCAGTCACTCTGAAGATGTGATCGCTGCACAGCTAAAATTCAGAGCATGTTGAAGATCCTTACTGTGAGCTACGGACATTATCTACTGGTTAATGAAGGATGGTGGCAAGCTGCGATATCAGCTGTATAGTTGGTGGAGAAAGCCGTGGTCGCTTTGCAGAAGTATGTGATTACAGTGCCTATACTGGATGAGCTCAATTCTGCAGCAGCTATTGATTATTCTTACGAGGACAGTTCAGATAATTCTTGTGATCAAGTGGCGACGAAGCAAAGGAAAGAGCTTTTCAGAGACGGCAGTGGTACTAAAATTCCAGTCCCTTTTGAGGATGTTTCTGAGCTTTTGTGTCCTGCAGGTCTCATGTGGTGGGCTAGCCTCAGTACGAATGAATGATATTGCTTCTTCAGGAGTCTCAGCAGGTACTCTCTTGTTTCAGTCACTCAGGTGTTCATGTTGCTAACAGAAAAAATGCAATGTATATTCTTAACTGGAACAATGCTAAGTACACAACTTTCAGAGCAATCTAATAAGCTTACTGTTCATCTATCAGTGCCCTTGGGGCTGGTACGCTCCTGCAGCCCTACATACAACATACAGCACATTTACCATACAGACATCTGTCCAGCCACTTATACTACTTACCCAGAGAAAATAGAGTGTGGATGGTAGATGGAAACTGCCTGGAGGGGCTAACATATAGCTTATGTACCTAGAATTGTTCCAATTAACCCTTTCAATCTTTCTGTACTCTGGGGTAAACATACAGTGTATGTACAGTACAGACCAAAAGTTTGGACACACTTTCTCATTTAAAAGATTTTTTCTGTATTTTCATGACTATGAAAATTGTAAATTCAACTGAAGGCATCAAACTATGATTAACACATGTGGAATTATATACTTAACAAAAAGTGTGTAACAACTGAAATTATGTTTATATTCTAGGTTCTTCAAAGTAGCCACCTTTTACTTTGATGACTGCTTTGCACACTCTGCATTCTCTTGATGAGCTTCAAGAGGTAGTCACCTGGAATGGTTTCACTTCACAGGTGGCCTGTCAGGTTTAATAAATGGGATTTCTGCCTTATAAATGGGTTGGGACATCAGTTGTGTTGTGCAGAAGTCTGGTGGATACACAGCTGATAGTCCTACTGATAGACTGTTAGAATTGTATTATGGCAAGAAAAAAGCAGCTAAGTAAGAAAAACGGTGCCATCATTACTTAAGAAATGAAGGTCAAATCAGTCCGAAATTGGGAAAAATTTGAAAGTGTCCCCAAGTGCAGTTGCAAAACCATCAAGCCTTACAAAGAAACTGGCTCACATGAGAAACGCCCAGGAAAGGAAGACCAATTGTCACCTCTGCTTCTGAGGATAAGTTTATCTGAGTCACCAGCCTCAGAATCGCAGGTTTACAGCAGCTCAGATTAGAGACCCGGTCAATGCCACACAGAGTTCTAGCAGCAGACACATCTCTACAACAACTGTTAAGAGGAGACTTTGTGCAGCAGGCCTTCATGGTAAAATAGCTGCTAGGAAACACTGCTAAGGACAGGCAACAAGCAGAAGAGACTTGTTTGGGCTAAAGATCACAAGGAATGGACATTAGACCAGTGGAAATCTGAGCTTTGGTCTGATGAGTCCAAATTTGAGATCTTTGGTTCCAACCACCGTGTCTTTGTGCGACGCAGAAAAGGTGAACGGATGGACTCTGCATGCCTGGTTCCCACCGTGAAGCATGGAGGAGGAGGTGTGATGGTGTGGGGGTGCTTTGCTGGTGACACTGTTGGGGATTTATTCAAAATTGAAGGCATACTGAAGCAGCATGGCTACCACAGCATCTTACAGCGGCATGCTATTCCATCCGGTTTGCGTTTAGTTGGACCATCATTTATTTGTCAACAGGACAATGACCCCAAACACACCTCCAGACTGTGTAAGGGCTATTTGACCAAGAAGGAGAGTGATGGGGTGCTACACCAGATGACCTGGCCTCCACAGTCACCAGACCTGAATTCAATTGAGATGGTTTGGGGTGAGCAACAAGTGCTAAGCATCTCTGCGAACTCCTTCAAGATTGTTGGAAGACCATTTCCGGTGACTACCTCTTGAAGCTCATCAAGAGAATGCCAAGAGTGTGCAAAGCAGTCATCAAAGCAAAAGGTGGCTACTTTGAAGAACCTAGAATATAAGACATATTTTCAGTTGTTTCACACTTTTTTGTAAAGTGTAATGTATAATTCCACATGTGTTAATTCATAGTTTTGATGCCTTCAGTGTGATTCTACAATTTTCATAGTCATGAAAATACATAAAAATCTTTAAATGAGGTGTGTCCAAACTTTTGGTCTGTACTGTATATGGATAACACACCGTATTATTACGGCACAAAGTTGTTGTGGGCACAAGCGCTATGCCAATGTCATTAGCAGCGGTCCACTGTAATATAGATGTAATAGATCTAGTAATTTCATAATGTTAGCATTTCATTTTTACAGCAGGCATAGCACAAAACTCAGTGGTGGAATTACTTAGTGCCTCCAAACGAGAAAAACACAAAACCTCGCTAGGAATTTACATTATGTCCTTCAAAATGGTGCCATTATAGATAGCTCATTGTACAATAATAGTATGGAAGCTTGTAAAGGATGAAAAAAATGTAAAATGTGTTTTTTTTCGAGGAACATTTTATAACTCCTTTATGCTGAATGCTCACATTAAGCCACAGATATTCGGTGTTTGTTGTTTCCAAGTCCTCTGAATGCAGAAATTGTTGTGCTTTGATAATGGTATAGAATTTTTTTGTTCACCAAATTACTAATTAAACACTTTCTTTACAGGATACCTCTGTCCTTTCCAATCCTCAAACAGAACAGACGTCAATCCCGCTCTTATTTGCTTGCACAGCAAGTGCCAAAACTGTTGTGGCCAATCCTCTGTTGCATCTCAGTAATCTGACTCATGATATTCTGCATGCCATAATCAATCTGGATTCACCTCCGCACCCCGATGTCCGTAGTAATAAGGTATGTGCTTGAACACATTATGCCTTAGAAAGGAGAATTTCTAAATGTGAATTTAATAACGTGCCTATGTTTCATCCTTCCTTCCCTCCCAGATATATGTAATGCACACTCTGGCGGCATCTCTCTCTGCCTGTATCTATCAGTGCCTTTGTGGAGGACCGGCAAACAGGTATGAGAGCCTTAAACAGTTATATTTTTGGAGATGGCTTTTATGTAAACAGACATAAGGGGAGGAATACGTTGCAATAATCGCGAACACAATGTCTGTCTACTCTGGAAGATTGCGTGTTTTGTGTAAGGCTACTTTCACACATCAGGCTTTTTGAATCAGGCGCGGTCAGGCGTCGCGCCGGAGCGCCGGATGCGGCAATGAAATAAAAAACCTGATACGCCGGATGCCTGATCAGTTTATCGGATCAGGCAGAAAACCGGATCCGGCGCATCAGTTTCATCCGGTTTTTTTGACGGATTCTGACGGATCCGTTTTCCAATCACGCCCCTTTCATTTCAAAATCTGATTGGCTATTGTAAATCCTATATATACAGTGTTCCTACAGAACATCTTTGACAGGTTGTAGAGGAGCATTTTTGAGAGAAGAGCAAGTGACTGATGAAGATGGAGGCGATTATTGGTAATATTTTCCGGAATCTTGTGGATTTCACAGCGGAGGCGAATCGCTTGTGTTTTATCGTTATGGAGAAGGAGAGAGGGATCGAGCAGCGCCTAAAGCGTCAGCGACAGCGCCGCCGTCGGATGTGGATACACCCCATCACGGCACAGCGACTAACCCGTGGAGTCTATTCAACACTCAATATGGAGTTAAGAGAGAATCCACATACATTTTTTTCTTATCTTCGTATGAAGAAGGCAACCTTTGACATGTTGGTGGAGAGGATTGAAGACAAGATCAGGAGATGTGACACGTATTGCCGGTATTCGATTTCTCCGTCGGAGCGTCTCATGGTGACAATAAGGTAAGCTATTACTTTTGAATGTGTTTGCTTGCACACAGTTGTATTGTTGTTTCGTATTCTAGGACTAAAAGGCAACAGAAGGATTACTACCAGTGCAATAAAAAATGGTCAAAAACTTGTGTGTGCTTATTTCATTCAATTGCATATTTTTGTGTATCTTTGTGGGAAATGTTTAATACAATGTGGTTATTGTTATTTTTTTTTTTTTCAAACTTTTATGCTATGTGGGTAGTGCCATGTTCTGTTTTTGCGTACTTTTAATAGTTTGTGGGTAGTGCCATCTTCTTTTTTTGCGTAATGAAATACAATGTGGCTATTGCTCTATTCTGTTTTGGCGTACTTTTAATAGTTGGTGGGTAGTGCTGTGTTCTTTTTAGGGATACTTGTAAATGTTGTCATTATTGTTTTATACTATGTGGGTAGTGATATATTCTGTCTTTTCACTTTTAAAATTTTTATACCTGAGATCTGAGCATTGATAGTGTATTTTTTTTTTTTTTAGATTCCTTGCAAGTGGAGAATCACTCTCTTCACTCCATTTCCAATTTCGTTTGGGAATCTCAACCATATCGGGCATAATAAAGCACACATGCCGTGCACTCTGGGACTGTTTGGTCTCGGAATATATGCCTGAACTGACCACACAGCGGTGGATGGAAATAGCTGATAAATTCGAAAAGATATGCCAATTTCCAAATTGTCTTGGAGCGATAGATGGCAAACATGTCAGAATTGTGAAGCCATCAGGAAGTGGATCACAATATTTTAACTATAAAAAATATTTCTCCGTTGTGTTGATGGCCATCGCCGATGCCGAATATAGGTTCATTGCAGTTGACATAGGGTCATATGGTCGATCTAACGATTCTCAAGTATTCAAAATTTCAGCAATGGGCCGTCGACTGTATGGCAACACATTCAATTTCCCAGCCCCTAGGCCGCTGCCTCAAACCACAGGCCCACCTATGCCATATGTGTGTGTTGGTGATGAGGCTTTCCAGCTATCAGAACATTTACTGAAACCATATGCCAGCAGAGGACTGAACCATACCAAACGTATTTTCAATTACCGGCTCACTAGAGCCCGAAGAATGGTGGAGTGTACATTTGGAATACTTACTGCAAAGTGGAGGGTGCTAATGACAGCCATCAATTTGAAAACGGAAACTGTTGACGAAGTAATAAAAGCTTGTGTGGTACTCCACAATGTTGTGATCTCAAAAGAACAATTGACCATTGAGGACCACCATCAACAAACAAGTTTACATGATTACCATAATAATACTAATAGAAGTTCTGTTGCTGTTTCTAGGATGAGGGACAGATTTGCCCAGTACTTTATTTCAGCCGAAGGACAGGTAGACTGGCAGGATGACCGTGTGTGATCAATTGTTAGGTTTATACCTAAATGTAATGTTTCTGTCTTTACCATTGGTACTGTTATTAATGTTTAATACACATGTAACCTTACATAATCTGTAACATTATAAAGAAATGAGAGACAAAAAATTGAATCAACCAATTCAAAATTTATTAAACCAATATTTTTAAACGTTTGTAAATGTTAAATTTCAAAATATCTTTGATAAAAAAATTTTGTCATTCAAAGACTGTTTTTTTTTTAGAAAAAACATTTGTACATAACATTATAACGATGTGTATTGTGTGGTGGACATACTATTGGAGGGGCTGCGGGACAATTCGACTGTGGGAGTGTGTAGAGAGGACTGTGATGCTGGTGGGGAAGGAACAGTAAGAGGTGAAGGGGTGGAAAGGGTTAAAGAATGGGAAGACAAGTTGGAGACTGATTCGGTGATGGGTGGTGGAGTGCAGGGTGGGGCAGGTACTGGAGGAGCAACTGACATGGTAGGGAATTGGTAGGGGGAAGGAGATTGGTAAGAGGTGGGAGTGTGGTACGGGGTAGGTTGTTGGTACGGGGTAGGTGGCTGGTACTGGGGAGGTTGTTGGTACTGAATAGGTGACAGGAGTTGTTGAGGGGACTGGAGTTGGTAATGTGGCTCAAGTTGGTGAGGTGGCTGAAGTTGGTGAGGTGGCTGAAGTTGGGAAGGTGGCTGAAGTTGGGAAGGTGGCTGAAGTTGGGAAGGTGGCTGAAGTTGGGAAGGTGGCTGGTACTGGGAAGGTGGCTGAAGTTGGGAAGGTTGCTGAAGTTGGGAAGGTGGCTGGTACTGGGAAGGTGGCTGAAGTTGGGAAGGTTGCTGAAGTTGGGAAGGTGGCTGGTACTGGGAAGGTTGGTGATAGTGGGGAGGTTGCTGGAATTGTGGAGGTGGCTGATAATGAATAAGAGGGGGAGGAGGCACGCTCACTGTAGGGGGTGGAGGTGGAGGAACAACTGGGGTGGATGTAGGATCGGAGACAACCTGCACTAGAGCAGCGTGGCACGTGTGCATCACAAACATCTGCTGGTCAGCAGATAGAGGATCTATGCGCTCCGCAACCGACCGAAAAAAACTGTGGTTCGGGGATCCTCTTACCTCAGAACGCACACTTTCCAGAAGTGTCTTCACCTCACCAACTAGTGAGGTTATCTGATTAATGCCTGCGGTAACTTGCTCAGATAGCAACTTAAGGCAGTTCTGGAAAGATGCGTTAATGTGTAATAACTCGGGCGCATAGTTACTTTCCTGACCCCTCTGCCGTTGCCGCCCAGTAGCCGCAGATGTACTAGAGGTGGCAGGGGCAGAAGGGTGGGGCAAAGGAAAATCTATCTGTTGACCAGCAGATTCATGTAATGCACTCGGCCACGCTGCTGCAGCGCTGGTTGAGGAGAAAGAGGGCTCACGTGTGGGTGCAGATGGGTCGGGGCGGTCAATCTGTCCCTCGGTGCCGGTCTCCTCAGGGATCGCCTCAGAAGGGCCCAACTCTGCGGGCGCCCGAGTGCTGCTCACCGTGCTGTGGAATAAAGAGAAAAGATACAATTAATAAACTGTATTTAAATGGCCCTGGCTGTGAAAAAAAATTTTAGACATACATGTAATTTTTAATATTTACCTTCTGGTGACCATTGTTTCACGCAGGAACGCCAGAGCTCTTGCATACTTATATTTACTCTGGCGTCCTGAAGAACCACTCGGGGCCCGCATTTCTTTGTTGAACTCTTTCTTGAAGCGATCCCTGATAGACCGCCACCGCTTCACAATTCTCTCCCCTGAAACGAGATAGCACAAATAGGTTATTATTTCATACATACATGTTTTCAAAACAACAGTCCTCATGTCAACCATGGGTCATGTTTTCAGTATTTACATAGTGTTGGACCTAAGGAAATCCAGAAAACATGACCTCTTGTGGTTCAAGAGGACTGGAGTTGTGGAAACACGGGTTTAAATCCAGCATCCCTACTGAACTGTATATACTTACGCATTTTAGTCTGTGACCGAGCTTCGAGGTCCTCCCAGTATCCAACAAGTAGGGAACAAACTTCATCCCAGAGCCGACGGGTCACTATCTGATCAGAATGGCGGCGGTCCCCCATGTTCCACAGCGGCTCCCGCTCTCTAATCAGATCTATCAATAGATCGATGTCGATCCCCTCCTCTCCGTCTGAGTCGGGAGCACGCTGTGAAGCCTTTAAAAAAAATGTGAATAAAAAATTTTAATTAATAAAATTATTAAAAACATTTTTTTAAAACTAAAAAAATAAAAAAATTATACTTACAGATGGAAGACCGCCGCGTTCTTCATGTCGACTCTGGGAGGCACTGGTTTGACCTCTTGAAGCCACAGGTGCGGAAGACTGCCAAAAAAAAAAATATTAATTTTTATTTCCTTTTTTTTTTTTTTTTTTAGGATGTGTTGTGTAGTGAGATGTTGTGTTGTAATGATGGATGCAGGAAACTTACGAATTGCGAGCCCACTCCGGGTATCTGTCCACCACGTCCTTCTTCTGGGAGGTCCTCTGGTTCAGATTCCTGTATTGAAAAAAAAAGAAAAGGAAAATAATAAAAAAAATATTTGGTTCAAAATTACCGTTAAACGCTGCCGATGAGTGAGAGGGCTCCCAGAAGAACTACTGTCCTGCCGCCTGTACTCCATTCCTATCAGAGATGGTCGTCTGTTGTGCATTAAAGAGGAAAATAAAACAAAATAATAAATAGCCACAATCATGCTCCGTGCTGAAAGAAAAAAAATCTTGGTTTCGGTTATTTGGTATGTGATATTTACCGTCTCCTGGATGGCGCCTGCTCCTCTTCTTCCTCTGCCTCTGGTTGTGGTGGTGTCACAGACCGCGGCCTCCTATGCTGTACTCTGCAGTGTAACAAAAGTAACAAAAAGGAGAAAAAAAAATGGCTCAAAACAGGGACCGGTATGAAAGACAAAAGTTCTTTTTGCGGTTATTTGTTATGTGATATTTACCGTCTCCTGGATGGCGCCTGCTCCTCTTCTTCCTCTGCCTCTGGTTGTGGTGGTGGTGGTGTCACAGACCGCGGCCTCCTATGCTGTACTCTGCAGTGTAACAAAAGTAACAAAAAGGAGAAAAAAAAATGGCTCAAAACAGGGACCGGTATGAAAGACAAAAGTTCTGTTTGCGGTTATTTGTTTTGAGATATTTACCGTCTAATTGATGGCGCCTGTTCTTCAGCCTCCTGTTGTGGTGGTGATGGTGTGGCTCTACGTGGCCTACGATGCTTTCCTCTGCATTTTTACCAAAACAAACAAAAATAATAAAAAAATTTAAAACCATGTACCACTATGAAAGTCAAAAGTTCTGTTTGCGGTTATTGTGTTTGTTATATTTACCGTCTGCTAGATGTGGCCCGGTCACGCTGCGGTCCTCCATCTCTTCTATTTTGTGCAGATGCAGTCGCAGCCTGCTGCCTCTGATGTCCTCTGCTGTGGAAAAAATACAATTCAATTTAATACATGGACACAATCATCATATACATGATACATTGAGCTAATCAAAGCATGATTAATTAGGATATTTTCACTGCATAGCACAACCCTCATAGCATACAGCAATAACAACATAATAGAGAAAATAGGCAATACTGTATAGATAAATAACCATAATATAGAAGTATGTCAAAACAGTATATACCTATACACAACTAGTATACATCAATTCAAAAAGGATACATCTTTTGGCACATTGTATACTACTGTGCCAACCTAGTATATATCAATACCCCAATTGTATACAAGTACCCCAAAACTCAATATTGCAAAACTAACATTTATTTAAGTACTAGCCACATACATTATAATACCCACATTGCATTAAACATTACCCACAAAGATACACAAAAATATGCAATTGAATGAAATAAGCACACACAAGTTTTTGAACAATTTTTATTGCACTGCTGGTAGTAATCCCTATGTTAACTTTTATTACTAGAAAAAAAAAAATGCAGACAAGCAAGCTAATTTATGTATGCAAATAAATAACATAGCAGTACCATCAAATTCAGAAAGTATAAAAAAACAGAAAATAGAAAAACACACGTTTATTTAAGCAAAAGCCACATAGCATATAAGTAATGAAAATAATAATATAACAATACCCACATTGCATTAAATATTACCCACCAATATACACAAAAATATGCAATTAAATGAAATAAGTACACACAAGTTTTTGACCAATTTTTATTGCACTGCTGGTAGTAATCCCTATGTTGCCTTTAAAGTCCTAGAATAAAAATCAACAATACAACTGTGTGCAAGCAAGCTCATAAGTACGGCAAAATAAAAATTTGCACTACTCACAAATTATTCAAGTATATTAAAAACCATCATACAGCAATACCAACAATGTATTAAAGTACGCCAAACCAGAATAGAGCTATGCCAACAATGTATATAAAAAAAAACCAAACCAGAAAAGAGCAATGCCAACAATGTATTGAAAAATAATCCAAAACAAACAAGACTAATATCCACATTGTATTGAACACAACCAATGCAAACACATAAAATACACGCTATAGTATCATGGGGTGATATTTACCCTCTGCCATTTTCTCCGGTCTCCTCCGCTCCCACATCTTGGTGGTCCCCAGAATCCATATTGATGCGGTTTGAAATGTGGAGACGTGGCTCTCTTGCTTGCTTCTGTGGCTCTCTTGCTTCGGTGGCTCTCAAGCTTCTTGTAATGCATGTGGCACAGTGTCCCACAGGTGTGGTCTATATATATGTTTGCTTCTGTCTAGACCCAATTAACATTCCCAGACAAAAAAACAGGATCAGGCCACCGGATCCGGTTGCTGACGGATGCGGCGCAATGCGGCGCTCATAGACTTTCATTGTACACAAACGCCGGAAGCGCCGGATCCGGCGCTTCCGGCTTTTTGGCCGGAAAAAAAAAACGTTACAAAATGCGTCTTTTCTAGATGCCGGAAACAAACCAGACACCGCATCCGGAGGACAGCGGACAGAACGCAGGTACATGCGGCGCAATCCGGCGCTATATCTTTTCAATGTTATACCCACCGGATCCGGCGTGTCCGTTCGCCGCATACGGTGTTCAAAAAAAAGGCCGGATGGCGCCTGATTCAAAAAGCCTGATGTGTGAAAGAGGCCTTAGAGCCATGTAACGTTATACAGGGTGTTTAAGATTGACCATTGATGTAAGATTGATGTCACATCAAGTGCTGGAATCATCAAGGGTCACCTTCTGTTAACATCACTATGGCAGTCAGTGGAGACAATGTAGTAAATGGTCAGACCAATTCCATCAGAGTGGTCTTAATCTGTCATATCTCATCCTAGGTTATAATGACTGTATACCATCATTCTGTCTTTCAGTTCCTCTATTCAGACCAACCCCTTTACAGGTATGGTGTACCAGAGCGTCCTTCTTATCCATCGGCACCCTTTACGTACGACAAGTCTGGATGAAGCCGTTATACCAAACACCTCACCCACCCATTGGCCAGGTAGGGTTTCCAGAAAACTTCCACTCACTAATCAACTGATTAAATAGATTATACGTTACCTGCTTGCTGGACGACAACATAACAATAGTCTCTGGCCAGATTCTGTCACTATATAACTTCTACTTGCTTGTTAAGTAATACAAATAGCTTCACCTTTACCCTTGCAGCCATTGCCTCGGAGGTTCCCACTTCATGAATGCATAAAATACACGCAAAAGACCCTTAGAATTATAATTTATTTTTTTTAATAGTAGAAAAATGGCTTAGAGAACATACCCCACTGCACCCCAGTCCATCCATAGTATTGTTCGCACTTAAAGTGTACACGTTACACCCAGTGATATGCCTCATAAAAAGTTTATCTGCTGTATTTTTCTTTCAAATATTAAAGGGAATCTGTCACCAGGTTTAGTTATGGAATCTGAGAACAGCTTAAGGTAGGGGCAGAGAGGCTGATTCCAGCATTGTGTCACTGGGCTTCTTGGTGTAGTTTGCATACAATCCCTGTTTTTCCTGCTGTAGATGTAGCAGTGCTGAGAATGCTTAGATCTGTGTGACCCCGCCCACACTCCTGGCTGTTTCCTGTGTACACTGTACATTATGAGCTGTAAAGCAGCCAATCCGTGTTGGGGGCGGGGCTACACAGATCAGCCTGACTGGCTTGCACAGGACACCTAGTCTTGCACTTATAATCTGCTGCTGATAAAACAGTGATTGTATTGAAACTACAGCAAGCTGCTGAACAAATGACACATTCCTGGAATCATGGTCTCTACCCCTACAGTACCCTGATCACCGATTAAGTATCAACATCCTGCTGTCAGATCCCCTTCAAGGCTGCTGCTGCACGCCAACTTGGCTGTGGTACAGACTGTGCAGCCAATGATCGCTGCATACCGCTGTTACGGAGCAGTATAATGCAAAAGATTAGGATTGCATTGTGACCTAATAGGTACCGCAAAGTTGCTTTGTATCCCCAGCCTTATGCGGGTGCCAGGCACTAACTCAATAAGTTGGCAAAAAGCAATTCTGTGTATTTCTTGTCCTATATAGGAATAACTAGTTTAATCCGCCTACTTAATTCTGCTGGGGAAGAAGCCCAACCAGGCCTCACAATCCTGCTGTGCGAAATTCTCACTGCTGTCTACCTGAGTCTCTTCATCCATGGATTAGCCACTCACTCAAGCCAAGAGTTATTCTGCATCGTTGCCCATCCTTTGGGTGACAAAATGTGGTCTGCAGTGTTTGGTGGAGGAGCTCGCATCCCATGCAGGGGACAAATGCCTGTGAAACCAGTGACAGGTCAGTCATTACTTACACATTATTGTGTCAGAAATCTTTGTATATTACAATCCATTATGTTTTTCCTTTTGCACATTTGTGTTCGCCAGTATTGTATAGCACCGCAACCTGCTTGTGTCTTATTAATGTATTGTGTCGTCTATTTTGTGTTTGTGCTTACATTCAGGATGATATAATAAGGTTATACACCTTCAATAGGTGCTCATTGGCTTCCACACAGCATAGGAGTAAGGCCATTTTTCCAGTGCTGTATCTTTTAGTGAGAGGTCATTTATCTGTCATGTTAGCATTAATAATATATAATTTAGTCACTATGAATATACAGTGGTGGACTCCAATATCGCGCCCTATCAGCAAGAACCGCACATGGACCTCTTGATGATAACTGCTGTTTTGATGAGAGAGGGGCACAAGTCATAGACCACTTCATTTATAACTCTAAAAATCACTTTCTGTATGCTTCAGGATGGACATTGATGTTTTTACCCTGAAGACGATATGTCTTTTTATACCCTAAACCAGAGGTCTCAGACTGCATTCCTCAAGGGCCACACACTGCACAGATAATGATTCCAGCACCTAGTGCAATGCTAAGGAAATCTTGAAAACACGCACGGTTTGCAGCCCTTGAGGAATGCAGTTTGAGACCCCTGCCCTAAACAATACATTTATAGAATGCCAAGAGAACTAGGCAATGGGATGTGATCGGTACAGAGCCATGAATTATCTCCTAGATCTCTATCCTGCCAGTAGCATCTCCTAACCCTGTAATCAAACATGTATATGAATAGGTACAAATGTCAGAATGGGCTTCAGGCACTCTGATTTCAGACAGAAGCCCTTACAATGAGTTGTTGGAAGCGTACGTTACTTACCTTGTTGTATGTGTGCACTCTTTTGCCCTGTGAATTTCTGAATTTATAAGTTGACTTCTGACGCCTGGTCCCAGAGCATCACTGCCCGCATGTGGTAAGCTCTAGGTTAGTCTGAGCAGCATACTCCATGTGACCGGTATAGGAGTGCAGGGATTTTTACACTCACTGCTGGTAGTTATTTCTGCAGGAGGGTGTGTGCCTTTCATAGATAAAACATGGGCATATGTATACCGAAGAGCTGGAAATACTGCTTGCCTTGCTCAGTCCGTAATTAGTATTGCTGTCTGAATTGGCTAGTGTTTAATACGCCAGGTCTTCAATACGTTTTTGAAGTGCTGTGTGAATCCGATCCACCCCCTTTCATGCTCTGAATGTTCTCTCTCTTTTTGTTTTGACAGGAAAATACTTTTCTATTCCTAGTCCTCATCAGGTAGTTGTGTTCTCCATGGAATGTGTTGGCTTTTCCAAAGCCCTTACTGCCATCAGTACCCATAGCCCTCCCAGCCCTTCAGGCAAGAAACTAGATTTTAGTTGAGGGCAGTGTTTTCTTCCCTTTCCATTCCAGGACCATAGGCTAGCGCTGGGAAATGTTTTTTTGAACTGTATTTATTTTTTCACTGGATTTCTAATTGTTAATTTCATGGCATAGAAGAAAACTCCTTACCTGTGTTTGTTTTCCATACAAAGAACGTATGTTGCGTACGGTTTTCCAGAGTAAAAAGACACTTGGTGTTCTTACTGCAGAAGATTAAAGACCTGCTTTTTAACCGTTAGTGCTGGCTATCAGATCTGATAGCTAACTTTCCATAAGTTTAAAGTTTTGATATTTGTGCAAAATCCATTGATGAAAAACTATTAGAAATCCATATGATCCTTTTTTACCTTTTCATCTTAGTTTACTAACATGCTGTGTGGCTAGCATCTTGCTTCTAGGTTTATGGTGTGGTTTGTGTGTTTTATGGCTTTTGTAGTCTTTCAAGCAAGGAAAGGGAAGGGGTGTGCAGTGTTTTTAAGACAGGGCTACAGTCCCCTGAATAGTATATAGGAAAGATGTGTATCTTCGTACCGTGTTAGCCAGTAGATAGTAGACAGTAGAATAGTATAGTACTTTTTTTCGTGAATAGTTTAGTTTATAGGATAATGATAAGGTAGTGATAGCAGAAATAATTGTAAAACCGTCAGCAAGCAACCCCAGGTACAAGCAGAAGGGAGTGTTCATTGCAAGGTTATCTCATTATTTCTCTGATCGTGCACTCGGGAAGTGAGTGAGACACGTCTGACCACAGAAGCCCAAGCTGCGCAGGGATGGCACTTCAGAAATGGCACTAAAAGTTCACACGGAAGTAATACTTCTACTGAACTTAATAAAATACATTAATTATAATCAGTGTTGACAAAACAGCATCTTTGACAGAAAAGATCGACATTTTCTATTTATTTAGTTCAGTAACCGATAAAGTTTTTCTTCAGATCAGAGTATAATTATTTTAATCCTTTTTTACATTAAAAAAAATGGTTCAGACCTTTGTTACTTGGCGTTACAGCAATGATGAAGGTTGGGCAATGTAATGTCCTTGATAAAAGGATTATTTTGTGGAATAATCTTGTTTGGGAAACTAAATATATTGCATGTGTTCTTCCAAAATATGACATTTTGGCATTTGAAAGTTTCATGCCCACTCTTGTGCCAAGATGCTGCCCATGAGCAGAATTAGCTAGAAGCAATCTCTGCGTGTAGTGTGCATGTGCGAGTGGAGGATAGGCCAATGCCGGACACCTCTGGTGGGGACTTGTATACTCGAGAACAAAAGTAGTCAGCATGTTGGACTCCATCTCACAGAAAAAGAAACAGCTTTACCAACATCACGAATCCAATACCCTAGCAGGATGCAGGAGACCCCCCATGATAAAGGCGGGGGAAGCACAGGAACAAGATGCTGATGAAACAACCGCTCACACAGCTACTATTCACAGATGGAGTGGGTGCCTAGTATTAAAAATGCACACAGATGATGCTTGCCAGGGCACCAGACACACAGATATTTGGTAAGATCCGCTAAGAATCTGATAATCTGGTGGTCACATAAGAGTGGCTGTAGATGCTACAAGAGAAAGGTACTCGTATGCTTTAGATGGCTCAGTAGACAAGAGCACATGCATACAAGCTGAGCATGCTCAACAGCGAGCGGAGGATAGGGAATGAACAAAAGTGAGGGGCCTGTTGAAATCCAGCATGTCAGCTCAGTAAGGAGGCCCCCATACCAATTAGCAGGACATCCGCTGCTGTTGAAGTAGATGGGTGATGTTCTTCTAAGATGTATAGTCACTTAAGTAAGCTGGAGCAGCCAATGATCTGCAATGATAAATGCTCGTATCTAGGTCTTTCCCAACATTCATTTTAGGAGTGAGCTTTTTAGCTGCTAGTTACAAGTGGTAACAAATTTTTCGTTGTCCTTGGTATTGGCATGCTCTTTGCTGTTTTGTGTGTTGCTGTCACGCTCCATTCCATTATTTCCTCCATGTTAAATTTGTTCTATTCACTATTAAATCTGCTGTAATATACTGATAAACAGCCTGTTCCCCTCTTATAATATAACGTGATATGTAGTTTGATACTTAAAAAATATGTCCTTGGATGTCAAAGTCTTAGTAAAGATGAAAGAGTATGTTCCAAAATTAGAAGCCCACCCCCACGATAACATAAAGGATAACTTACCTATCACTGGGTGTCCACCTCCGGAGATCCCAGCAATCCTGAGAACGGGGGAATGCTAGGGGTAGTTTTGAATCTTGGTACATACCCTTTGCTTTTTGACAGGATACCTTTTTTTTTTTGCCCTTAAAGACCATTGTTTTATTGCTGACCACCTTCCGTTGGGCATGTGCATGCCGTTTGTGCATGTTTGGGTTCTTCGATGTGTTATATGTAGAATATTCTGTGTTGTATTTCAGCTTAATAATCACAGGTTTATCTAAGGTAAGTTGATTCCAGTTAACTTACTTTAAAGGAAGACTATTAAAACCAGTGGCCACAAAATAGACCTTTATTATACTGTATAAAGGTCAAAAACACAATGCTGTTTCTGCCGTCATTATTGTTTGGTATGAAGATTTCATGTACGATTCCCAGCAATCCGAAAGAGAAGATGCAGCAGTCCTTGAAATTATGATGGTCGCAGTGGGTGCTTAGAATTTGATTCATCTGGATATCCGAGAGCGTCTCTTGGGATTTCTGAGATGATAATGGTGGCAGAAGCAGTTCTGTTTTTTTTTTCTGCTGCTGCATTTGTAGATACTGGATGCAAACAAAATAGAAAAAGGCAAGCCAGCATTAATTCACCGCCAATTCGCTCATTTTAATGTTTTTTTTGGGATCACACTAGTGATGACCTATCTTTTTGCTAGGTCATCAATATTAGATCAGTGGTCACCGACTCTCAGCAACTCCCCCAAGCAATGCAGCCTCTTCATTATTTACATTTCTATTTACCTGCATGCTGTCCACTTATAATGTATAAAAAAACAGTTGGCCCCAAAAGGTCTCCAATTAACACAAAGTTTTATCAATAATAAGCTCCTATTAATTGCTGATGAAGGGACACAGAGCATAGCACCCGTGGGTGTAGAGCTAGTGGAAGGACTGTGTGATCTAGTATGTGAAATTCCATATCTAGTGCAGCCTGAAACTAACACCATATGCATAGATATGCCATTGAATCCCTTCCTCTGCAGGTGTTGGCAAACCCAGCGGCACAACACAAATTTCACCTATTCAGGTAGCGTGTGTGGATGGGGAAGCTGTTAAAAGGGACTTGTCAGCACAGAATGACTGTTCAAAACCAAATACAGGCGCTCGGTCCATCATGATGAGGCCATACAATTAAAGGGTAGGCATTGTGGAACCTTAGGTATCCATGGTTGCGACCACTCATGTAGAGACTGTTAGCTAGTTGCTAGTGGTCGTAACCAAGGATACCTAAGGTCCTGCAATGCCTGCACATGAGGAAAGAGACATAGTAAATCAGAAAAACTATACTGTATTTCTAATTAAAAGTATTTGATAATATTATTACAATTACTACATATTGGGATAGGATCTTCGAGATGGGAATACCCTTTTAATTGCACCTTGACACCTGCTTGTTTTCTGTCTGTCTCTGTTTTTCTCGCTCCATGAAGCCAGAGCTGTCACTCAAAGTAAGAGGAGATGGAGATAGAGGGAAATCAATCATGTGGAAAGGTGCATTTAAGTATTTGGCCTCATTATAATGGACAGAGCACCTGTACGTGGTTTGAACAGTCATTCTGTGCTGACAGAGACCCTTTAAGAAATGAAGTTTTGTCCCAACTATGGGAGTCCCCTGAGCTGTCACTGCCTGCAGTCAGGTCTAATTGTATATGTCCTATTGAAGTGAAAGGGAGTTGAATGCACACAGATCGAATACTGATGGCCTAACCTAAGGGATAGGCTATTTTTATCCCAGAAAATTACTAGAAGTAAGGGTTCATGCACATGACCGTATTTTCAGTCTGAGTGTAATCCGTCAAAGCATTGGATCGCACTCAGATCATGATTATTCTATGGGTCCGATTTTTTTATTTTTTTTTTCCCCCTTCAACAGAGCTGGTCTGAGTTTGGTCCAATATTCAAATCACACTGGGCCATGCAAGTCTGTGAGTCCTGGAAAACATCGGATTGCACTCTGATGACATCTAGATGCAATCCCATTTCCATAGTAAGCTGACAGAATAGAGAAGAGGAAGAAATATTTTTTTTCTCCATCTTCTCCTCATCTGAGAGAATTATATGACTCACTCTGTTGTTGGGTTTCCTGAAGAAGGAGTCATATGGACTCTGAAACGCGTTGAATAAACCACTGTTAATCTTCACTACGTCTGGTTTTGAATTGGCTGGCAGCGCGGATTACAATCCACAAATCTTCCTATATAACTATTTTGTCGTGGTCGCATGTCCGACCCGTGGATCTGCGGCAGCCGGCAAGAGGGCAAAATCACCTCGGTGCCCTCAGCCTCTGCATTACGTCAATCAGAAAATACTATCTGGATTGTAAGTGGCCACTGTGGATAAGGTTTTTGCACTGATTCTGATAATTTAGCCCATTGTATGTTTTTTTTTTCTATAGTTGTTGCTTCTGGACATAGGTTAGTTCTTTTTTGTGAGTCGTCTTCTTTTACAATATTACAATTTCTATTGTTTCTCGTTATTTTATAGTTGTTGTATCTCCTCCAGTTGAAGAAAGTGACAAGACTTCAAAGCAATTCAGACTTTCCACAAAAACTCCTTTTAAAGAGAGTCCATCTGTTTTAGCGTCACCAGTGTTAGACAAAGGTTCATCCATATTCCGCGAGAAGTTCATCCCCCCTGAACTCAGCATCTGGGATTATTTCATAGCCAAGGTACCTGACAATGAATCTTTGTATATAGTATATACATGTAAGCTACTTACTGTGTCCACATCAGGAAAATCTCTAGGCATATAGTCCAGACACATGCAGCTCATAGTTGGCTATGCTTTAAAAAACAGATGGGGAAAAAGAGAAGAAGTACAATTTATGGAAATAATCATTACATACATTTACACTGAACATGTAAAGATAATACAGTGTGAACCTAGCCCAAATGAGATTGGGGGAGGTGGGAGGAGGTCTTCTAATGACTAGGTGGTAGGTCAGATTCATTTGGTAATTAAATCAGTAATGTGAATTGACATTATGTATACCATAGCATTTTATGGTACAGTCCACAATGAGTTAAAAGACAATGCAAGTACTGATGCGGATGTAATAGTTCCAGTACATAATATCTGTCCACATCTGATAAGACAACACATTTTTGTACAGGACCAGAGATAGCCGCGCCTGAGAAAGCAATTCTGGCTCTTCCTACTCCATCCCCAGCTGGTTACTGTACTGAACATAGTGAGATATGCAGTAATGTGTCCATTCCCTTACATTGTAATACAGGTGGGATAACAGATTAGATAACACAGAATATTCCAGCCACTGACATCCAAATCTGATGTATCTTATGTCCATGTAGTGTAAATGTGATACTAGATGATAGGTGTAACCTAAACATAAGGATAAATTGCACATCTCCATCATTGTATAAATTTTTTTAAAACAGTAAACCTTTATTACATTTTATATTTAGACAATTGTAAACAAAAATCCAAATAATTACATCTGTCAAAGTGCAAATATAAATACCAAAATAAAAAACAAACATTTGAAAAAGCTTCAAATACAAAATATAGTTACATGAAATATAATATGAGGGATCGCTCACTCTAGTGTAAAACTGAAGTGTTTAGTGGTAGACTAAAAACCAAATTCTAAAATAGATCCTTAAGAAAGAATGATTGATTCCACTATATGCTAGCTCCATCCTTTAATCCACTAACTGATACCTAAACCGCCAGTCTGAGCCCAATAATAATGCCAAGGGGCCGAACTTGTATCAAATCTGTCCACTCCAGCTCTCAACAACATCGTCATATATTCCATTCTACGGATGTTAGCAATTCTATTTATTAAGTATTGGTGAGAAGAGAGAGAGGTCTGTTCCCAATTAAGACTTTGCCTTCTTTTTTAAGCAGAAGATTGATACGATCAGAGAAAGCTTTGGCCCACAGCCCCCAATGCCCCTCTTAGCTGCTCAGCCCTGTTCCTCCAAAACCAGCTTCTCCACCATGACAGAAGATCAGCTCTCCACCCTCCTTTCAAGATCACACCCTCACCACTTGCACGCTTGACCGCACCCGTCCATCTCATCCCTAACCTCGCCACAGTCTTCATCCCTACTCTAACACACCTCTTCAACCTCTCACTTACAAATGGTGTGTTCCCCTCATCCTTCAAACATGCCTCGATCACACCCATCCTCAAAAAGAACTCCCTTGACCCATCCTCTGCGTCTAGCTATCGCCCAATATCTCTTCTCCCTTATGCCTCAAAACTACTGGAACAGCATGTCCATCTTGAACTGTCCTCCCACCTCTCCTCCTGCTCCCTCTTTGACCGCTTACAGTCAGGCTTCCGACTGCATCACTCAACTGAAACTGCCCTAACTAAAGTCACCAACGATCTACTAACCGCCAAGAGCAAGCGACACTACTCTGTCCTCCTTCTCCTGGACTTGTCTTCTGCCTTCGACACTGTGGACCACTCCCTCCTGCTCCAGATTCTCTCATCTCTGGGCATCACAGGCTTGGCCCTATGCTGGATCTCATCATATCTAACAGACCGGACATTCAGAGTCTCCTCTCCCACACCATTTCCTCACCTCACCCCACCCCTTCTCTGTCGGTGTTCCTCAAGGCTCAGTTCTAGGACCCCTACTCTTCTCTATCTACACCTTCGGCCTGGGACAGCTCATAGAATCCCACGGTTTGCAGTATCATCTCTATGCCGATGACACGCAGATCTACCTATCTGGACCTGACCTCACCTCCTTACTGACCAAAATCCCACAATGTCTGTCTGCTATTTCAGCTTTCTTTTCTGCTCGCTTTCTAAAACTGAACATGGACAAAACAGAATTCATCATCTTTCCCCCATCTCACTCTACACCTCCACCAGACCTATCCCTCAATGTCAACGGCTGCTCACTTTCCCCTGTCCCGCATGCTCGGTGCCTCGGGGTGATACTCGACTCTGCCCCTCTTTCAAGCCACATATCCAAACCCTAGCCTCCTCCTGCCGTCTCAAACTCAAAAATATTTCCCGGATGCGTGCATTCCTTGTCCATGACACCACAAAAACACTAGTGCATGCCCTTATCTCCCGCCTTGACTACTGCAACCTCCTAATCTCTGGCCTCCCCTCTAGCACCACTCCAATCCATCCTACATTCTGCTGCCTGACTAATCCACCTGTCTCCCCGTTATTCCCCATTTTCTCCCCTATGCCAAGCCCTCCATTGGCTTCCTATCGTCCAGAGGCACCAGTTCAAAACCCTAACTATGACATACAAAGCCATCCACAACCTGTCCCCTCCATACATCTGTGACATGGTCTCCCGGTACTTACCCACACACAACCTTCGATACTCTCAAGATCTCCTTCTCTACTCTCCTCTTATCTCTTCTTCCCACAACCGCATACAAGACTTCTCCCGTGCCTCCCCCACACTCTGGAACTCTCTACCCCAACACATCAGACTACCGCCTACCATGGAAACCTTCAAAAAGAACCTGAAGACCCACCTCTTCCGACAAGCCTACAACCAGCAGTGATCCTCAGTCTACTGAACCACAGCACGACCAGCTCTACCCTCTCCTAGTGTATCCATCCCCTGTAGACTGTGAGCCTTCGCGGGCAGGGTCCTCTCTCCTTTTGTACTTATGTGTGTCCTGTATTGCTCATGTTTATTGTACTTGTCTATATTCGCCCCTTCTCACATGTAAAGCGCCATGGAATAAATGGCGCTATAAAAATGAATAATAATAATAATAAAGAGCTATCAAACACCTCCCCACAGTGAGAATGTGTAACAGCAGTTTAGCTGAATTTCGCCCCATCCCTCTAGGAGAGACATTTAGGAGAAAGATAGCTGGATCTAATTCAACCTACACAAAAAGAACCTTGCAAATTAAAGAGAATCTGTCACCCCATTTTTGCCCTATGAGATAGGGCCACCGCCATCAGGGGCTTATCTACAGCATTCTGTAGTGCTGTAGATAAGCCCCCGATGTCACCTGAAAGTGAAGAAAAACGAGTTATATTATACTCACCCAGGTGCGTTCAGCCGTCCCTTCGGGTCCGATGGGCGTCGCGGTCCGGGCCTCTCATCTTGTAGCGAAGCTGGCCTCTTCTTTCCGTCCCGTCGCGGCTCCTGCGCAGGTGCACTGCTCTGCCCTGGTGAGGGCAGAGCAGAGTACTGCAGTGCGCAGGCGCCGGGAAAGGTCAGAGAGGTCCGGCGCCTGCGCACTGTAGTACTCTGCTCTGCCCTCACCAGGGCAGAGCAGTGCGCCTGCGCAGGAGCCGCGACGGGACGGAAAGAAGAGGCCGGCTTCGCTACAAGATGGGAGGCCCCGGACCGGACCGTGACGCCCATCGGACCCGACCAGACGGCGGAACGCCCCTGGGTGAGTATAATGTAACTCGTTTTTCTTCACTTTCAGGTGACATCGGGGGCTTATCTACAGCATTACAGAATGCTGTAGATAAGCCACTGATGGCGGTGGCCGCAGCTTATAGGGTAAAAATGGGGTGACAGATTCCCTTTAAGGCTCTTACTAACTCCCAAAAACTAATCTCTGGACAAGTCCAAAAAATGTGGTATTGAGAGTGCGCCTCTGAACCACAATGCCAACAGAGGTTCGAGAGCTGGGGATTCAATCTATGGAGGCGATCCGGAGTGTGATATCAGAACATCAAAATTTTATACTGATTCTCCTTATAAAGAGTGCAAATAGAAGATTTAGCTGCCCTATCCCAAATATGTTGCCAGGTTTGAGGCAACAGACTCCGCCCCAAAATAGACTCCCATCTACAATGACAGACAATGAGGACACCTTAGATGATCCATATAACGACAAAGCGAGGTGCTTAATCTGCATGTACTGAAAGAACTCCCTATTAGATATAGTAAATCTAGACTTGATATCGTTAAACGAAAGAACCTCCAGCGTGTCCCCATCCACCAAGTCCGCAAATCTGACAATCCCGCCGAAATCCACGGGATCATTGTATACTTTTTACTGAAAAGTTATTGGAATTTATATTACAAGCATTTTTTCCTTTCAGCCTTTCTTTCCACTATCACAAAACAGACTGGAATATGATTCTGAGGACAGTCTTGGGAGTGACGATGAGGAAGAAGACGACATGTCATTATCTGATGTCCAGATTCAGGAACACTCCAATCCCAACTCTTACAGGTACAGTGCGGCATAGCTGAGGCATGAAGTGTGTGAGGTTCTGTTATATCTCCACTATGAGGGGTAATGTGGGGAGAAATTGCAGTCATTACAAATGTCTGGTGCCTGAGACAGTAGTGCCATGAATGACAAGTGATTAGTTTAAATAATTGTCCACCTTAAGTATATTTTCAGCAAGCCATGCAGCTTGAAGAATCTCTCCAATGAGTAATGTACACACTGTCAGGATTTCTTTCCAGCAGAGATTCATAGAGCAAGGAAAACATTGAGCAAAGCGGCAGAAGCGCTATTTATCGCATGACCGCATCTATGCATATAGCATCCCTGTGGTTGTGTGACAACTGCTGGGGTCAGTTAGCAGAGTCGAATCTTAACGGTGTGCGTGCGGTTTGCCAACAATTTACACAGGGGAGGACAACCCATTTAAAGGGATTTTCCTGCCAAAAGTATTTCTCTTTCGCCCTACTGGGGAACTCAGAAAGCGTGGGCTAGTCTGTTGCCACCTGGAGGCTGACACTATAAATGCAACTAATTGAAAATTGCCTCCTCCGGCAGACTATATCTTGCCTGCTAGCTCCAGGCTCCTCAGCTTTTCAGTGTCAGTTGGAGGCAACCGATGTTTGAGTCTCAGACCTATTTCAGGCCTTTAGAGGCCAGGTTAGGCATTAACCTTTTGTGCTGATCAGAGAGAGCTCTCCAGTTCTTTTTTTGTGATTTTTTTTTCTCTCCTTCTCCAGGACAGAGCATTTGAGTGTTCAGTTCCCTCCATTCGCCTTAGTGGAACTCTCCATCTTTTCACCTTATTGAGGAGATTGCTCTCCCTTCTTTAGGTACTTCGCCTCTCGTCTCTGAGAGGTTCTCACATAAAGTGGTGTAGCTAGAAGCTGGGCAGCTCTGCCGGTTTCTCAAAGCTCCGTTTGGATGTCTTATGGTCATCTCGGTATGCTCTGACAGAGGTCCAGTCGCCTCTAGGGTGATCTTTGCTCGCTGGATTAGATCAGACATTAGAAAGGCTTATAAGGCAGGTGCTTGTGCTCCCCCATTCAGGGTTAGGGTGCACTCTGCGTGGACTTCCAAGAGCTTTCGGCCAGTTCTTCACCAGGGATCGATCTTGCAGCTCTGTAAAGCAGCCACTTGCTCCTAAGGGCATACCTTTTCCAAGTTTTACAGGTTCCACACCTTTGCTTCAGCAGATGCTGGTCTGGGGAGGAAGATACTGCGGACAGCAGTTGCTCAGGCGGCCGCTTGTGTAATGGTGGAAAACGTTTACGTTCTTCCCATCCCTGGACAGATTTGGGACATCACACGGTTACTGTGTCCCCCCAATAGTACCAACGAGAAATGAGGATTTTTTACTCACTGTAAAATCTTTCTTGTAGTTTTTATTGGTGTACACATCTGCCATCCTTTGTTGCCTGGTCTGGTGTGCATTATTTTTATTTTAATGCTTTAATTCATTTGGCTGTGTTTCACTACTTTTTGACTAAACTGAGGAGCCTGGTGCTAGCCGGTGAGGTATAGACTGTCGGGGTGGAGCCAATTTTCTCTTAGTTGCATTAATAGTGTCATCCTCCAGGTGGCAGCAGACTATCCCACAGTTGCTGTGTCCTCCAATGAAGACTACGAGGTTTTACGGTGCGTAAAAAATCCTCATCAATGCTAGATTTGTGGGGATCCATATTGGAAGACCACCTTTGCTTGATTCTTTGTCATTGCTATAGACTTTGTGTGTAGCAGCAGAATACATACATGGTCGTCACTGCATTCAAACTCTGCCTCTCGAAATCTGAGATCCCCATTCTAGCAAACAGTGGAGGCCGAGCAATAAGACCCATGTAGTATTTATCAGCTATCCAGTGGAACGAGGATAGCTGTTAAGGGCAGCTGTTACAGATTTTGCACTTCCACTAACTTATATTAAGTTCCATTAAGTTTTCTGTCACTTTGATTAATGAAAAATTGCTCCACAGACGGTACTATTTCTCGCATCATGACAGAATCCGCACCAGAGGTGTGTACAATAGTGTGCTTTTTTAAATGTCCACTTCACAAAATATCCATGATCTGTGCTGGGCGATTTGTAGAAACTGCCTCTACTCCTGTATCGGGGCTAATGTAATTGTCAGGATGAACAGTCTGCTGCCTGCGGTCTCGCTTATCATTTGTTCCAAGGCTTAGCGTAACTTCATTAGCGATCTTAAGTGAAGTATTAGCCTATTGTCTTCCCATAATTCAGTGTGGTCAGATAGCGTTTGTTATTGTTTCCTATAAACTTAATATACAGTAGTGCCGGCTTTATCTCACTATAATCCTGGATAGAGGCAAGCCATCCACTACCAAGGTAGTGAGTGGCCACTTTACTTTCCAGCAACTTTTTCCAAATCTGATATACATAGCTGATTTGTGATATGGAGAGATTCCCTGAAATATTGTCTGCACTATCCCTATCTGATGCACAGAAGGCGTACAACGTCCCCATAGAGTAATCATATTCAAGCCATGGTGTGTACATGACACAGCAAAACTGCAGCAAAATATGAGGTTAAATCCTTTGCAACATGGTTCCTCGCATTTAGGGAAATATATTCAGGGTCCACGTTGTAGCTACCTAATAATGCCACTATGCTGATATACTGTTCTTCTAGTTACGTGTTCCTCAGTGGGGAAAGTTTATTAATATTGTGTTAAAGTGAGACAGTTTAACACTATACCAGGCTGAAATGTGGAAAACGTAGCACTGGCTCACTCAGTGTGATAGAATGGGTAGACTTGTTAGAAACCTTTTTGTCTGATTTACTTTATCCCAATATTTATGGCACACTTTACATTGTGGTAAAAATAGACAATGTCTCAACCTCAAAAAAACTGGCCCATGCCTTGTACACTAGGTTTTCTCACAAGTTGAGCAAGAATTCTGATTCCTTTATATTAGCGAGTTCAGTTTTGGAATTTAGAAGCCCAGATGTTTCTTGCTGACCCTCATGGCCTCGCTTCTCCACATCTCCTCCACTAATGTTTTGCCTGTATTACAGCTGGGCTCTGATGCGTCTCACTATGGTGCAGTTTGTGCTTCAGAATCTCAAGAGCTTTTATCCCTTAGCTGGACACGAACTTTCAGGTAAATATATGGGGTAATCCAGAAGTGTCAATGTGAATGTAGACAGGTTAGACAGTGTATCTGTGCCAGAATCACAGCTGGGTATCATGGTACCAGAACGTACACATGCTCAAAACTGCATCAGCCATGTTATGGATTTGTGTGGCGTCCTGCGGGCTTATGTCCCGTTTACTTTACCCAACGTTCATGAGGTGATTTGCTAAATGTGCACCTAATGATGAGCGTTATAGTATATGGAAATGTCATTACTGTTATCTTTACACAATGGATGTCTGCATACATAACTATTTTAATCTGAAATGGCATATTTGTGTATTTTTATAGATAATGTTATGGTCTATTTTTAGCTATTAATATTATTTAATGCATATAAATAGGTCTAGAATCCAGTTAGAAATACCAGCTGTGTTATCATCGCTGAGGGCAGGATACAGATAGTGACTTTTCAGAAGTTGTCTGAGTAATGTGCATGGGCTCAGGAGTGTCTGGTATTCTTGGTCTGTGGGCTATCCCCACCTAGCCCCTATCCCCTCTAGCCACTCTTTGGCTTTTACTGTCTATACATAGTAATAAAGAGAAAGCTGTCAATCCGAGGCCGGAGGTGGTCGCCTTCCGCTCATGGATACCAAGGATGCCTTCCTCACAGCCCGATGCAAGCGCTGCACCACGCTAACTGCACATTTCACAGAAACTACAGTCCACACATTTCACAGAAACTACAGTCCGCACATTTCACAGAAACTACAGTCCACACATTTCACAGACACTACAGTCCACACATTTCACAGAAACTACAGTCCGCACATTTCACAGAAACTACAGTCCACACATTTCACAGAAACTACAATCCACACATTTCACAGAAACTACAGTCCGCACATTTCACAGAAACTACAGTCCACACTTTTCACAGAAACTACAGTCCACGCATTTCACAGAAACTACAGTCCACGCATTTCACAGAAACTACAATCCACGCATTTCACAGAAACTACAGTCCACTCATTTCACAGAAACTACAGTCCACGCATTTCACAGAAACTACAGTCCACGCATTTCACAAAAACTACAGTCCACGCATTTCACAGAAACTACAGTCCACACATTTCACAGAAACTACAGTCCACGCATTTCACAGAAACTACAGTCCACGCATTTCACAGAAACTACAGTCCACGCATTTCACAGAAACTACAGTCCACGCATTTCACAGAAACTACAGTCCACGCATTTCACAGAAACTACAGTCCACGCATTTCACAGAAACTACAGTCCACGCATTTCACAGAAACTACAGTCTACACAATTCAGACACAACTGAGTTTCTTTCACTAGAACACAGTACTTTCAGTACTATAATTTTTCCTTTGTAAGTAGATTATTGGTCCAGTTGACATATAGGCATTTTACCTTTATCAGAGCTTCCAGTGGCTTCTCCACTCTGCCATGCGACGCTGAAGACTTTGCAGAGGTGGGAGCAGGTACTGTTACGACGACTGGAGCTGTATGAGGGGCCACCACAAGACTTCATTACAATCCCCACCTCAGAGGAAGCCTTGTCTGCTGGGCCTGCTATCCTGAGACACAAAGCATTGCTGGAGCCAACTAATACACCCTTCAAGTTAGTATGTCTGTTCATACAGGTGTCATCAGAAGTTTAAGGGCGTTTGAAGTATTCTTGACATATAAACAATAGCCACAATGCACTAATGTGATCTTAACCCTTTACAATGATATTCCCTTATTCATAGATGCATATTGCTGATCAAGACTTGTAAGAATAAGCACTTGTAATTTACAGCTTATTAAAATTTGCAGCTATGTGCATACTTTTGGTGATGGGCAGCGGAGCTGACGTTATGGAGCAATGGTGAAATCTCTTCTCATGAAATGAAGCGATGTTCCTGGCAGCAGCGCGTATAGTATCAGTCCTTCAGAGAAAACTGAGAAATTTTGGTATAATTTGCAAAATCTTATTGTTTAGTGAGGAGCGAATTTAGAAGGACTGATACTATATGCGCTGCTGCCGGGGACATCTTTTCATTTACCTATCAATCACCATGATCATCAAAAGTACTTTTCCTTGGATCTCTGCAGCATTTCCCTGTCCATCATTATCACACTGGTCCATGTTTGGATCGGTGTGAGAACAGTCCAATCAGAGACCAGTGATGGTGATAGACAGCGAAGGCCTGTGCAAAGAGGCAGGGGAGACTATAGTAATAAAGTGAGACAGTCCCTGCAGCCTAGCGCTGCTTGTTTCTTCTGCCCATGCATGAGCTTTAGTAGCATTTGTGGTGCAGTGAGATTGATGAGAAGCCGTGCCATCCACAAAATACAAGGCACACTTCCATTGAAAAATAGGTGTGTAAATCACCGGTTTTTAGATAGCTACTGACTGCTTTGAAAGTTACTATCTAAAACACGTAAACAAATATAAATAATTATATTTTAAAATGTCTGGCTTTCTCATTATTGTTTTTGACAGTCATTGTTGACAGTCACTGTTTTTTTTCTTTATTAATTTCTGATTTTAAATTGCTTTTAATTTTGCAATCTAGGTCCAGACATTCAAGCACATTACCTGTAAAGAGACTTTGGCAGTATCTAGTGATACAAGAGGGAATCCAAGAAACCTTTATCAGAAACATTTTTACGAAGAAAAGATCTCTCAACGAGGTATGGATTCATTGGTCGTGTATGTAGCTGTATGTATACCGCCTTATAAGAAGTGAGCCGTCTGTATTTAGCCTAGAGGCAATGAGGAAACGTTTCTTTTGTCCAAAACAAACGTGTGAACTTCTGTGCAGACACAGTAATCCTACAAATTAAAATTCTGCCCTTACACTTCAGTAAATTATTTGCTTTCCTTGAAGCACTGTGGTCTTCCCCAGGATTCAAACTTGGCGCATCTACCATGACAGGCAGCAGCCTAACCAGCGAACCACTGGCAGCACTGCTCAATATATGAGAATTGTCTCTGCCTAAACATTGAAATGGTATTCTTTGTTACAGGCAAATAGTACTGGTATGTAGAGATACAGAAGTAGAACAAAATAATGGAAACACCTGGAAACATCAACAAAAGTTAGTTTAATATGGTGTAGGTCCACCTTTTGCGGCGATTACAGCCTCAATTCTCCGAGGTATGGATTCATACAAGGTGTGAATTGTTTCCAAAGGAATTTTAGCCCATTCTTCAGTTTAAACATCCTCCAGTTCTTTGAGCGACGATGGCGGCAATGGTGCATTATCATCCTGAAATATAGCGTTCCCCTCCGGGAACAGTGCTTGAACCATAGGATGCACTTGGTCGCCCAAAATGCCTAAATAATCGCGGCTGTTAATTCTTCCATGAAGGGATATCATTGGCCCGGCGGATCTCCACAAAATAGCACCCCAGATCATCACAGAACCTCCGCCATGTTTTACGGTTGGGAGAAGGCAGTCTGGATGGAATGCTTCTTTCGGCTGTCTCCAAACGTACACGCGGCCGGAGGTCGGAAATAGGGTAAACGATGATACGTCTGAGAATATCACATGTTTCCACTGCTCGAGGGACCAATTCTGGAGGCTTCTACACCACTCTAAACGCTTGGAAACATTTGTCATTGAGAGCAGCGGTTTTCGAATTTCAGCTCTTCCGTGGAATCCAGATTTGTTCAGCTCCCGACGAACAGTTTTCGTGGAAACTGGGTTCTGTAGGTGTTCATTGAGCTCAGCAGTGATTTTCGGAGCCGTGGTCTTGCGATCCTCTCTCACAGTTCGCTTTAGAGTCCGACGCTTTCTCTGTCAACTTCGACTTTCGGCCGGTCCTGTGCTTTGCTGTGGACGTTTTTCCTTCTCTTTCAAACGCAGTCATTACTTTGGAGACAGTACCTCTTGACACGCCAAGCATTTGGGCACGTTCGGTTACACTAGCGCCTGCCATACCAGCACCAACAATTTGGCCTCTTTGAAAATCCGAGAGGTCTGCCATTGGTATCAGGTTCTCATCAATGTTCTTACAATTTTGCAAAACAAACAGTTAATTTACATACACATATCACATAACACAAATAATCAATTACAAAACATTACCATATGTCACGGTTTGCATGTTTATAACATGTTCGAAGATTATGATGCCAAAACGTTAGGTGTTTCCATTATTTTGTCCAACTTCTGTATCTATATATACATGTATATTGAGGGTAAATTACAACTCAGATATTTTTCATCTATAAATTTACTAAAATGTATTGGAGAAGATTTAAAATAATCACATTTTTAAAAATAAACATTACAAACTAATATATTACACAGACATATTTTGTCTCACTGTAATCATAACAACCCATACAATACTGTGAACAGGGTTGGTTTTTTTTGTAAATTATTTAAAAAAAAACGGTACACTTGCTTTGTGTTTTGTTTGTTTTCTATTTTTTTTATTAAACTCATAAAAAGTTAATACAAATGTAATGCTTACATTTGTGTTTGCCAAGGTAGCACTTAAAAAAAAAAAAAAAAACTACATCTCATCTCATAAAAAAACAAGACCTCATATAGTGAACGTAAAAAAAGGAAAAAACAAAAGCTATGGCTATTTCAATAATGAATGAGGAAACAAAAATTGTTTGTGTGAATCCTGCCCTTTTCAGCCGTCTTCTGCCTCTAACAGTGAGTAGAGATGAGCACCGGCCACTGTGGTTAACTCTTTAAAGGCTGATGTTAATTGCTGAGTGCGGCATTTACAGCACGTGGTTCGGAGACTGTGAATTTCTTCTGTGTACTTCAATATCGCAGTATGCAGTACAAGTGATTTAGACAATTGCTGGTTCAAGTCCTCTAATAATATTGAGAAGTTTTAATTATCCCCATTTTCTCCAAAAAATTTAATGAAAAAGATAACAAAAAATAGATTTAATATCTCCACACCCGTAAAGGTCCAATCTATCAAATATAAATAACTGATAAATATAAAAGACGCATTTTGGTAATACCTTACCTGTAAAATCCTTTTCAGCGAAGGAAGGAAGGGAGACACAGTCATTACTAGTGGGTAGGCGGAGCCCACACAGGATAGAACACCTCAGATTAAAAAGAGTGTTGACCGGCCCCTCCAGCTTGGGCTCCTCCTACTCCAGCTCTCCAGTCGGTACACAAGCTAAGGAAGAGCAATTATCACCAGCGGAGCAACATAACCCCTTCTGAATAACTTCAGAGAAAAAAACAAGACAGTTATGCATATAACAGAAAAAACCACACAGTTCCAGGTACTACTCACTGAACCTGACCACTGCGATAAGCTGGCAATGCTGGAACAGAGCCTTAGCGCGCCGACCTCAGCCCAGATAATCGCTATCAGAGAAGGGTCACGCCGCATCTGAAAACACAACAACACACTTCTGCCATTGGAGGGATCTGTGTCTCCCTTCCTTCCTTCGCTGAAAAGGATTTTACAGGTAAGGTCTTACCAAAATCCGTCTTTCAGCAGCAGATGGAAGGAAGGGAGACAGTCATTACTAGTGGGACGTCCCAAAGCAGTCCAGAAATTAAGGGTGGGCAAAAAACCAACAGAGGCAGATTCCCCACAACTTAGATAAATGTGCAACTAGCGCTAAATACAAGTTGACAAGAACTTTAAACTACAGCCGCCTGCAGGACCCTACGTCCTAAGGCCGCATCAGCGGAAGCACTGACGTCCACCTTATAAAATTTCGTAAACGTGTGGACGGAGCGCCAGGTCGCCGCCCGGCAGAGCTGAGCTGCCGAGGCTCCTTGATGAAAGGCCCACGATGAACCCACAGCCCTCGTGGAGTGAGCTCGAATCTTAACCGGGCAAGGTTCGCCCTTAAGTCGGTAAGCCTCTAAAATGGCCGACCGAATCCAACGAGCTATAGAGTCCTTGGAAGCTCGTTGACCACGTCGACGACCTGCTGGAATCACAAACAGAGAATCCGACTTCCGAAAACTTTGAGTAATAGACAAATAGAACTTCAAAGCCCGCACTAAATCCAAAGTGTGCAAAGCCCGTTCCTTCGCATTCCTCGGCTCCGGACAGAGTGAGGGCAACACAATATCCTGGTTAACATGAAATTGTGACACCACCTTAGGTAGAAAGTCGCCCCGTGTGCGAAGCACTACTCGATCCGGGTGAAACTCCAGAAAAGGAGGCGAGCAAGAAAGAGCCACCAACTCAGAAACCCTTCTCAAAGAAGTGACCGCCACTAGGAAGGCAACCTTCCAAGAGAGAAAGGAAAGATTAACAGAGTCCATAGGCTCAAAAGGCCCATGTTGAAGAGCCTCCAAGACAAGATTGAGCCGCCAAGGAGACACAAACGCCTTCCGCGGCGGAAACTGACGGGTTACACCGCGAAAAAAGGAACGTACGTCCCTACGCAAAGCGATAGCCTTCCGAAACAGCAAGGACAAAGCAGAAACCTGCCCCTTCAGAGTGCTAACTGCCAAACCCTTGTCCAGCCCGTACTGCAAAAGGCCAACAAATTAGGAATGGAAAAAATCCTCAGGTTCTTTGAAGAACCCGAACACCACGAAAAGAAGGCTTCCCAAGTCTTGTGATAAATCCTAGTAGTAGCCGGACCTCTGGCAGCTCGCAGAGTAGCAATGACTTCGGCTGAAAAACCTTGACGGCTCAAGATTTCGGTCTCAAGAGCCACGCCGTCAAACGCAGAGACTTCAGGTCCGGGTGACGAACGGGCCCTTGGGTTAACAGGTCCGGGCGAAGAGGGAGTGGAAGTGGAGGCGCTGCCAGAAGCGACACCAGCGTCGAGAACCACGTCCTCCTCGGCCAATCTGGGGCTATCAACATAGCCGGGACTCTCTCCAGTCTGATCCGACGCAACACCAGAGGAAGTAAGGATATCGGCGGGAACACATAGATTAGCTCGAATTGATCCCACGGAGCCACCAGAGCATCCGCCGCCACCGCCTTCGGGTCCTTGTACCTGGACATGAACGTTAGTAACTTGGCATTGAACCTGGATGCCATCAAATCCACTTGGGGAGTTCCCCAACGGGAGCACAGCAGTGCAAAAATTTCCGGATGAAGACTCCATTCTCCGGGATTCATCTTTTCGCGACTGAGGAAGTCCGCCGTGATATTCTGAACTCCTTGAATGTGAATTGCAGAGATGGCTGGCACCCTGGCCTCGGCCCATACCAGGATCCGAGACACCTCCATCATGAGCTTGAAGCTCCTCGTCCCACCTTGATGGTTGATATACGTGACCGCCGTCGCGTTGTCTGTCTGCACTCGGACTGTTAGACCGCTTAAAGGGACCGTCCAGTGTTGGAGGCAAAGGAAAATTGCCCTCAATTCCAGAATGTTGATCGGCAGGACAGACTCTTCCGACGACCATACTCCCTGAATCCAGAGATCGTTCCAGACACCCCCCCAGCCCGTCAGGCTGGCATCGGTGGTTTGACCGACCACCTCGGAGGGAGGAAGGACTTCCCCAGGGATAACACTTCCGGACGTAACCACCATCCTAGAGACTCTCGCACCCTGTGGGAGATGATGACACTGCAATCCAGCGAAACCTGCGATCGATCCCAACGGTTCAAAATGAGCATTTGGAGAGCCCTGGAATGAAATTGGGCAAACGGAATTGCCTCCATTGACGCCACCATCAAACCCAGAAGGCGCATACACCTTCGAAGGGACATTGCTTTCGAAGACTTCATAACCTGTACATGTCGAAGAAGACTTGCTTGCTTGTCTGGGGGCAGAGACACCACTGCTCGTACCGTGTCGAAATGCATCCCCAAAAAAAGTATTGACTGCGACGGTTCCAGAGACGACTTCTCCCAATTGACCAGCCACCCGAAGTCCTCCAGGAGCTGAAGGGAAAGATTGCGAGCCGTCACCGCCTCCTCCTTTGAGGACGCCACAATCAAAAGGTCGTCCAGGTAGGGAAGAATCGTAACCCCCTGTCTTCGAAGGATCGCCATGAGAGGTGCCAGAATCTTCGTGAATACTCTGGGAGCTGAGGCCAACCCGAATGGCAGGGCCACAAACTGGTAATTGTTCTGACCTATGGCAAAACGAAGGAAGAGTTGGTGGGCCCTTCCGACGGGAACATGCAAATAAGCGTCGCGAATATCGATTGACACCAAAAAGTCGTTCTGCGACAGGGCCGCCACAACGGAGCGAAGCGACTCCATGCGGAATTTCCGGGTGCGGACATGCCGATTCAATCTTTTGAGATCCAGAATGGGGCGAAATTTGTCCTCCTTTTTGGGGACCACAAAGAGGTTGGAATAAAACCCTCTTCCCCGGTCCTCCGGCGGAACCGGTACCACCACACCCTTCTGCAGAAGGGAATCTACCTCCCGCAGTAGAGCTGCAAATAGTTCGGGCTCTGACGGAATGCGAGATTGACAAAAACTGTCTGGGGTTCGAGAAAGAAACTCTATGAAGTAGCCTGCCAATACAACCCGCGTCACCCAGGCGTCCGACACGCGGGAAGCCCAAGTCGGTTCGAATTGGAGTAAACGACCCCCCACTCGAGAGCCCTCGAGTGAGACCCTGGCGTCAGTCCGCCTTAGCGGGCTTTTTGTCAGCTTCCCGCTTGTCTTGACGGAAGCTCTGTTTCCAGGGAGTGCGGGATTTCTGAGAGTTCTTTTTTCATGAAAAAGAGGGACGACCCGATCCCCAAGAGGGCTGACCGAACCGTCCCCTGGACCGAAAGGACCGTCGACTACTACCGGCACTAGGCCTGCCAGACGCAGAAGTCACAGCTCTTCGCTGCGGTAACGCCGTTTCTTTTGCCTTTGCCTTGGCAATCAGCTCCGTGAGGTCAGATCCAAATAGCTGACCACCCTTGTAAGCTAAAGATAGCAAACCTTGCTTGGAAACCATGTCCCCGGTCCACTGTCTAAGCCACAGTGCTCTTCTGACTGTGACCGCCGAGGATTGCGCCCTGGACAGCATTGACGCAGTATCCAAACCTGCATTACTGCCATATCGGGCTGCATCCTCCAACAACTTGAAAAGTTCATCTACCTCGGATAGCGGGGATCCATCTTGCCACGCCGTCCGTAGACGGTCCAACCAGCTCAGGGAAGCCTTACAAGCACACATGGATCCTAGCACCGCTCTGAATCCATGACCCGCGGCCTCGTAGATGGATTTCGCCGCCATCTCCGTTTTTCTGTCCAGCGGATCCTGCAGACTCGCCTTCCCTTTAACAGGAAGTAAAGAGGATTTGCTAAGCTGGGATAAAGGGACATCCACTTCAGGAGAAGGAATCCAATTATCAATCAACTCCGTCGAACACGGATACAGTGTCTCAAAAAACCGTGTCCCCTGAAAACGCTTATCTGGACACAGGCGTTCCTTCTCCACTGCCCCATTAAGCTCATCCAGAGATGGCAATGCCGATCGAGACCTATGCGACTCCTGAAACATCCGGGCCGACTTACCAGGACGTCTAGTTACCTCCTCCGGTAACTGTAACGCCTCTCTCATGGCTCCAATAAAAGCCTCTGTACGGCCCAAAAGAGAGGCAGAGTGTCCCTGCCGATCCTCCTTATCCGAATCGGACATCTCCCCATCCGAGCTTGAAGGGGAACTGTAACGCCTCCCTTCCATACCAGAGATCTCCGAGTCGCTACGCGGGAAGGATAGTACCGGCCTGTGGCGCTTCCTGCCATGAGAGGATCTAGCTGACACCCAATAACCTAGAAGGTCAGACAGGCCATCAATAGAACGAGTGAGGGCCTCCATTTTGACATCACTGAGACCTCCGACCGCTGCGCTTGACGCCGTCGAGGATTCCTGCGTGTCAGATACGCGAGACTGATCCTGTAGCGGACCTGGGAGACGGTCCGCACCTCCTGGGCCCTGATCTGACATGCCCTCACACAGTATATGGCAGGTTAAACCTGTCAGTAACTGGAACCGTGTGGCTTCTTAAGGGGAAGGAAAACGAACGCTGAAGGGTTAAAGCTCTTAAGGAGAGAGCTGCCCCAGCTGTCCCCCAATTAAAGGTTAACCTCCTATCAAGGGGTTAATGTCGCAGACTCCCTACAACCTCTGTTAAATGAACAGGGTGTGCGAGCCCCAGACTGAAAAAGGACCTCTATATGAGGTAACAGCTGCAGGACAGCGCAGTCTGCCACCAAATTGTGCCTCAGAAAGGTGCCCTGCGCTGTGAGGGTGAGGGGGTTAAGCTTCTGCCCTGACAGACAGAAGCGACTCACCCAGCTGGCCGCGGTGCAGTGTTCCTTCGGTTGTCGGGAGGAGAGGGGAGTGAGGAGCCCGAGGCAGCCTTCAGTAATGGCCGCTGCGCTGGAGAGAGAACGCCGGAAGAAGAGAGGCAGGGAGAAATCGCGCGCTCTGAGCGCTTCCTGCCCGCGAAAGACCGGGAAGGCGCAAAGCCACGCCCCCCGCCGGCTTCAAAAAAAGCGCGCGCGACTCCTCGCTCTCCCCCGTCCCATGTCCTGCAGGCATCCACCTGCGGACAAAAAACACACATCACCAACATGAAAAATGTAGCAGCGGCTGCCGCAGCAGTCGCTCAAGCACTCAAAACACATATTAAAATGTTGAGTACTCACCCAGCTGAGCGCCACAGGGACCCCCAGGGATTTGTGGCGCTGTGCCCGTAGCTTCCCCCAGGGCGGAGAACGCAGTGACCCCAGAAGCGCGGTTTGCGTCCCCGCCAGGGAAGCAACCCTCATCCCCCGGGGCCGGCAGGGTTCTGCAGGGACCTTCTTAAAGGGTAATACAGATCTGCCAAGGGAGAGGTGGGGGTCCAGCAGCGCTGAGACCTCTAGACCACGGGGGTCCAAGTCTCTGTCCGATAAAAATAAAAAAATTTCTGAGGAGCTGCTCCTGCAGCGACTAACCTCTGTGACCTCAAATTTTAGACTGGAGAGCTAGAGTAGGAGGAGCCCAAGCTGGAGGGGCCGGTCAACACTCTTTTTAATCTGAGGTGTTCTATCCTGTGTGGGCTCCGCCTACCCACTAGTAATGACTGTGTCTCCCTTCCTTCCATCTGCTGCTGAAATAACTTAACCTGATCTGTAAATGGTGTAAAGAGGAAAAAAAGGATCAGAAGTCAGAATTTCTTTTTTTTTTCAGTCGCTGCAACACTGCAAAAAATGCAATAAGAAACAATGTTGTGTCTATACCAAATTTGAATCAATAAAAACGTCAGCTAACGGCACAAACTGCCCTCACACAGCTCCATCGGCTTTAGAATTAAAATTTATAAGTCTCAGAAAATGGCATGGCAATGCAAGCAAATTTTTTGTTTTTTACAAATTTCTGAAATTTGTAAAGTAAATTTAAAAAAATACATACAAGTTTGGTATTGCCGTATACATACTGACCTAGAGAATCATATTGCCAGGTCATTGGGGATTAGTGAACAGTAATAGTGAGTAGTAAATGTCAGATCTGACTTGCAAGTCAGACGTCCGTAAATACGTTACATGAACATGTCTGGTCTACTACAAATAATTTGGTAACCCTTTCTGAGCAAGTTATTGCAAAATTTGATAATTACATATAAATAGAAACGTGTAATCATAAATAGAGCTCCTGTACTAATTAAGTTATTATGTTAAACATACTTTTTAAAACATTTCTGGTGGTTTTTTTTTTTCATAACCTATATTAACTCCTTTACGACATGCACCGTATGTATAAGGTGCTGTGGGAGCTGCGTTCCCGCAAACCGCCGTATATACTAAGTAATGTAGCGAGGGCTCACACTGAACTTTGCCGCGATCAAATGGGAGTGTCAGCTCTATATGAGAGCTGACAGCCCGCAGCAATGCCCACGAATAGTGCTAGAACCAATCGTGGGTGCTTATCCCCTCTGATGCTGCTGACAATAGTGACAGCGACATCGATGGGCATCGAAGAGGGAGGTAGCTCCCGCTCTGCTCCCATCGGCACAACGCGATTATGATTGAATTGTGCCAATAGTCTACATGTTGACCATGGGCCGAAAGATGGCTGCGGTGTCACTCCGGGTCAGTGGCCTGTAAGCTCAGAGCAGGAGCTGAAAATCATCCTCCCTGCCTGCGAAGGCATCTAATGCACTGCAGTGCAAAAGCACTGCAGAGTGTTAGATCAGCGATCAGAACAGGGAAAGTTGATGTCCCATCCTGGAACAATGTAAAAAAAAAACAAGTTTAAAAAAAGTTAGTAAAAATTGTAAAAAATATAATAATTTAAATATAGATTATGCCCCATATGCTCCACAGATTATGCCCCATATGCTCTATAGATTATGCCCCATATGCTCCACAGATTATGCCCCGTATGCTCCACAGATTATGCCCCATAGTATAGGTCCCATATGCTCCATAGATTATGCCCCATATGCTCCACAGATTATGCCCCATGTGCTACACAGATTATGCCCCATATGCTCCATAGTATAGGTCCCATATGCTCCATAGACTATGGCCCATATGCTCCATATATTATGGCCCATATACTCCATAGTATAGGTCCCATATGCTCCATAGATTATGGCCCATATGCTCCATAGTATAGGTCCCATATGCTCTATAGATTATGCCCCATATGCTCCATAGATTATGCCCCATATGCTCCATAGATTATGCCCCATATGCTCCATAGATTATGCCACATATTCTCCATAGATAATGACCCATATGCTCCACAGATTAAGCCCCATATGCTCCACAGATTAAGCCCCATATGCTCCACAGATTATGCCTCATATGCTCCACAGATTATGCCCCATAGATTATGCCCCATATGCTCCATAGATTATGCCCCATATGCGCCATAGATTATGCCCCATATGCTCCATAGATTATGCCCCATATGCACCACAGATTATGCCCATAGATTATGCCCCATAGTATAGGTCCCATATGCTCCATATTATGCCCCATATGCTCCATAGATTATGCTCCATAGTATAGGTGCCTTATGCTGCCGCAGCTGCTGCAACTAAAAAAAAAATGACATACTCACCTCTCGTCGCTGGGGGCCAGGTGCCAGTGTCCTGAGCAGGCGGGGACACTGGCGCGCTATTAGGGACAGGTGCCGGTGTCACCGCTCGCTCAGGGCCCCGGCACCTGAGATATTCACCTGGCCCCGGTCCACCACTGCGCGCTGCTTCGTCTTCCGGGTCCTCTTGTCAGTGAGCGCTCAGGCAGAGGGCGCGGCGCGCACTAACTACGTCATCGCGACCTCTGCCTGAACAATACACCCAGAGGACGAGTCGGTCAGAGCGGAGTGCAGCGATGGACCTGGGACTGGTGAATATCGCATATACTCACACCAGGGGCGGAACTATAGTGGAAGCAGGGGAAGCAGCTGCCACAGGGCCCGGGCTAGAAGGGGGCCCGTCCCTGCTGCAGCTGCCCTGTGATTTAGGAGCAAAAAGGGGGGCCCGAGCACGCTGGCAAATGGATCCGCGCTCGGGCCCCCTCCCAACATTTTGTTCAGGCTTCTGACTCTGAACGCTGATGCATAACAACACTGTGTTGTTTTAAAGAGACACTACAGTGTTGTAAATGCAGACAGCGAACAGAAATGAGCACTGTAGCTTTAAGCTGCGGCCCAGTGCATTATGGTCCGTCTGTCACAGCGTGTGTGCATGTGGGGGCGGACAGCAGACGGCCAGGCAGACCACATGAAGCAGCAGGCTGACTGGACAAGCAGGTGGAAGCCCGGGCGAGCAGGGTGAGTACCGTGAGTCTCTCAACAGTGAGAAGAGGCTTGGCTGCTCAATGGTGACTGGGAGGGCAGGTGCAGGCAGGATCTAACAGGGCCCACATTCAACAGGGCCCAGGCTGCAGTGCAGGGGGCCCACATTCAACACAGGGCCCAGGTAGCAAGGGGCCCGCATTCCAACAGGGCCTCGGGCTCCTGGGCCCTGTTTGACGCAAGCCTCAAGTCACCACTAACCTCCCCCTGGGCCCTGTTGGGCACGGGACCTCAGTCACCAGTAGCATCCCCCTGGCCCAGTAACAGCCTCATGGTTGCTACAAGTGACGAGTGACACCCTGATCTCTGCTACATGTGACAAGTAACAACCTCAGCTCTGCTACATGTAACAAGTAGCAACTTCAGCTCTGCTACATGTGACAAGTAACCTCAGCTCTGCTACATGTGACAAGTAGCAACCTCAGCTCTGCTACATGTGACAAGTAGCAACCTCAGCTCTGCTACATGTGACAAGTAACCTCAGCTCTGCTACATGTGACAAGTAACAACCTCAGCTCTGCTACATTTGACAAGTAACAACCTCAGCTCTGCTACATGTGACAAGTAGCAACCTCGGCTCTACTACATGTGACAAGTAACAACCTCAGCTCTGCTACATGTGACAAGTAGCAACCTCAGCTCTGCTCATGTGACAAGTAACAACCTCAGCTCTGCTCATGTGACAAGTAACCTCAGCTCTGCTCATGTGACAAGTAGCAACCTCAGCTCTGCTCATGTGACAAGTAGCAACCTCAGCTCTGCTCATGTGACAAGTAGCAACCTCAGCTCTGCTCATGTGACAAGTAGCAACCTCAGCTCTGCTCATGTGACAAGTAACAACCTCAGCTCTGCTCATGTGACAAGTAGCAACCTCAGCTCTGCTCATGTGACAAGTAACAACCTCAGCTCTGCTCATGTGACAAGTAACAACCTCAGCTCTGCTCATTTGACAAGTAGCAACCTCAGCTCTGCTACATGTGACAAGTAACCTCAGCTCTGCTACATGTGACAAGTAGTAACCTCAGCTCTGCTACATGTGACTAGTAGCAACCTCAGCTCTGCTACATGTGACAAGTAACCTCAGCTCTGCTACATGTGACAAGTAGCAACCTCAGCTCTGCTACATGTGACAAGTAGCAACCTCGGCTCTGGTACATGTGACAAGTAGCAACCTCAGCTCTGCTCATGTGACTAGTAGCAACCTCCGCTCTGCTACATGTGACAAGTAGCAACCTCAGCTCTGCTACATGTGACAAGTAGCAACCTCAGCTCTGCTACATGTGACAAGTAACAACCTCAACTCTGCTACTTGTGACAAGTAGCAACCTCAGCTCTGCTATTTGTGACAAGTAACAACCTCAGCTCTGCTCATGTGACAAGTAACAACCTCAGCTCTGCTCATGTGACAAGTAGCAACCTCGGCTCTGCTACATGTGACAAGTAACCTCAGCTCTGCTACATGTGACAAGTAACAACCTCAGCTCTGCTACATGTGACAAGTAACAACCTCAGCTCTGCTACATGTGACAAGTAACAACCTCAGCTCTGCTACATGTGACAAGTAGGAACCTCAGCTCTGCTACATGCGAGGAGTGACAGCCTCATCTCTGCTACATGCGCGGAGTGACAGCCTCAGCTTTGCTATACAAGTAGCAGAGCTGAGGCTGTCACTCCTCACATGTTGCAGAGATGAGGCTGTCACTCCTTACATGTAGCAGAGCTGAGGCTGTCACTCCTCGAATGTAGCAGAGCTGAGGCTGTCCCTACTCACATGTAGCAGAGCTGAGGCTGTTCCTCCTCACATGTAGCAGAGCTGAGGCTGTCACTCCTCACATGTAGCAGAATTGAGTCTGTCACTCCTCACATGTAGCAGAGCTGAGGCTGTCACTCCTCACATGCAGCAGAGCTGAGGCTGTCAACTCCTCACATGTGTAATTGGTGAGGGCGTGGTGCAGAAGTACGGTATACAGAACAATCTTAGATTATTCTGTATACCGGACTGTTGTTCTACTGAATAAATCATCCGTTTTGAAAGCAATTTGCAGGCTGGATTACAAGTTTCTTCACATATTTACTCTGGAGAAAGCCTACCTTCGTCACTACCTCAGTTGCTTCCTGGGAGTTGGTTCTTTTCTGTTATTTCACTATCATTACTCCAAAAACCTCTAATTTTGGATAATAAAGGTATCTTTCTTAACACAACTTGGGTAGACCGGGATTGGCAACGCGCGCGAGGTGGGGGGCCCCATTGTGAAGTTTGCTGTGGGGCCCTGCCGTTCCTAGTTACGCCCCTGACTCACACCCCCCGCCGGCGCATCTCTGCAGCCCCTGCTCTTCTCCCGCAGTTTCCGCAGCTCTTCCTTCCTACAGCGGTCACGTGGTACCGCTCATTAAAGTCATGAATATGTGTATATTCATGACTTTAATGAGCGGTACCACGTGACTGCTGCAGGAAGGAGCCTGAGATCGTGGGAGAAGCAGGGGGGCTGCAGAGACGCACCGGCGGGGGGGTGAGTATGATCTGACACCCCTGCTCCCCCTCCCCCGCCTACCCCCCTGGTATATGACTCGCGTATAAGCCGAGAGGGGCATTTCAGCCTTAAAAAATGGGCTGAAAATCTCGGCTTATATGCGAGTATATACGGTATATTAATCTTGTATCACTGTAATCGCACTGACACGAAGAATAATGTTATTTAATCACTTATACCGCATGAGGGAACGGCTTAAAAAATAAATTAAGACCAATTCTTCATCTGTTTTATTTATTATGTATCCCAAAGATCACAGTAAGGCTCGGCTCACATTTATTCTACGCTGAGCGCTTACCTTGTAAATCTCTGAAATATGTGATTTAGACGTAACCCCCATAATGAGGCAGATGGAGGCACTCTGGACTCTTTGTGGCCTGTGATCCGTCGGTGTCCATCTTTTTAGGTGTGCATAAAAGCACGGTCCACCACGGTTTTGTGCACTTCTGAAAAAGACAATTTTGAACAGAGGCCAGACGAAGTCCAGAGTAACTCTGCTGCCTCATTCTAGTGAATGGCTCCCCTGGGGGTTTCTTCTGAATCACGTCACTCTGATATTTAGATGGAAACCCCGATATAAGTGTTCAGCGTGTAGAGCACCGGATAAATGTGATCCCAAACGTTATGTAAAATGTTCCCAATAAAAGCTTCAACTTAATCCAAGAAAAAAACAAGTCCGATCTCGGGATCGCTGAAATCTCATCTCCCGAGATCTTGGTGCCGAGATCTCCATCTGCGCATGCACCACCCCCCAGTGCCCATTTTCCCAGAGTCCACCGTATGGGAAACCATGCAACTGCGGGGGCTCTGGCCTTCCACAAAATGTCGGCAGAGCCCTCCTCAGCACCGGACGGCGCCGGAGACCCCCGCAGCGCCGCACCTCACATCGGAACACCCCCTAATCCCAGCCTGCGGCCTGCAGCATCACCCCACTCCTGCCTCCTCCAGCAGCAACCCTGGGACCCTGCTTCACTGCAGCCACCACCCCCGGTAAGCAATAAGATGCATGGATTATAAGAAGCACCACTATTTTATTAAAAAATAAATTTTTCCTATTTTTCTCCTCAAAATTTGGGGTGCGTCTTATAATCCGAAAAAAAAATGTTCACTCCCCAATGGTATAAAATTCTGTGACACACCTGTGGTGTCGATATTAACTGCACCTCTAGATGAATTCAGTGAGGGATGTAGTTTGTAAAATCGGATCACTTATGGGGGATTCTGCTGTTACGGCACCTTAGGGGCTCTACTAATGTGACATGGCACCCTCAAATCATTTCAGCAAAATCTGAACTCCAATTTGGCGCTTCTTCCCTTCTGAGCTTTGCACTGTGCTTCAAAAGTAGTTTTCGACCATATATGCGGTATCTGCATACTCTGGAGAAACTGCACAACAAATTTTGGGGTCCATTTTCTCCTGCTATCCTTGTGAAAATTACTAAATTTGCAGCTAAAACATTTTTGTGTGAAAAATATTTATTTTTTAATAAGAGTAAAAGAAGATATTGCACCATTCAATTTGTTGTGCAATTTCTCCTGGGTATGCCAGTACCCAATATGTGGAGGTAAACTACTCTTTGGATCTACGGTAGGGCTTGGAAGGGAAGGAGTGCCATTAGGCTTTTTGAATGCAAAATTGGCTGAGATCATTAACTGAGACCATGACCCATTTGAAGAGCTCCTGTTGTGCCTAAAGAGTGGAAACCGCACACAAGTGCCCCCTTGTTGGAAACTAGACCCCTAAAGGAATTTATGCAGATGTTTGGTGGGCACCTTGAAACAACAGGTGCTTCACAAAACTTTACAACATTGATCTGTGAAAAAAGTAAAATTTTTGTGAAAAAAAGTTAAATGTTTCATTTTTCTTTTCAGGTTGCTTCAGTTCCTGTGAAGCACCTGAAGGGTGAATAAACTGTGGTTTTGAGCACCTTGAGGGGTGCAATTTTTAGTGGAGTCACGTTTGGGTATTTTCTGCTATATAGACCCCTCAAAGTCACTTCAAATTTGATGTGGTCCCTAAAAAAAAAAAATTGTTTTCAAAATTTTATTGGAAAAATGAGAAGTTGCTGGTCGACTTTCAACCCTTCTAATTTCCTAACAAAAAAAATATATATTTCTAAAATTGTGCTGATGTAAAGTAGACGGTGGGAAATGTTATTTACAGCTGTGTGAAAGTGTTTGCCCCTTCCTGATTTTTTTTTTATTATTATTTTGCATGTTTGTCACACTTAAATGTTTCAGATCACCAAACAAATTTAAATATTAGATAAAGATAACTAGAGATGAGCGAATTTGTTTGGATTTTGACATATTCAGGCCATATTCGAACGCTATTCGTGGCAAATGTATGTCTTATGATCGGTTCCGAACATATTCAGTAATTTCTACTCCCATTGACTCTAATAACGTTCAGCCGTGTTCGACAAATATTGCAAAAACAATATTCGTTTCCGATCGTATTCGGAGCCGAATACAAACAAATTTTTCTCATCTCTAAAGATAACACAAGTAAACATAAAGTGCAGTTTTGAAATAAAGGTCTTCTATATTTAGGGAAAAAGAAATCCAAACCTACAGGACCGTGTGTGAAAAAGTGATTGCCCCCTAAGACTATGTGCACAATTTGCGGATTCTTAGCGTTTTTTCGCAGCGTAAACGCCGCGAAAACGCGGAAAAAACGGTTACACAGTGCAACTCATTATATCCTATGGGATTCCGCAATGCTGTGCACATGCTGCATGTTTTTCCGCGGCGGAATCGCATCGCGGAAGAATCTGCAGCATGCTCATTCTTTTTGCGAAATCGCGGCGATTCCTCCGCCATAGGAATGCATTGAACCGCTTACTTTCCGCATGTAAGCGGTTCAAGTGCGGATGGTACCCAGGGTCTGGAGGCCCTGGGTACCATATCCCTGGTTAAATAATAATTAAAATAAAAAATAATGATATTCTCACCTTCTGGCGGCCCCCGCAGCCTTCCCGCCTCTCAGCGACGCTCCCGGCCTATCCTGGTCCCAGTGATGCATTGCGAGAATCACCCCAGGTAAGATAGCAGTCTCGCGTGATGCTACGTCATCTGGGGTCATTGTCGCAATGCATCCCTGGGAACGGGATTGGCCGGGAGCGTCGCTGAGAGTCTGTAAGGCTGCGGGGGCCGCCGGAAGGTGAGAATATCACTATTTATTATTTTTAACATTAGATCTTTTTACTATTGATGCGGCATAGGCAGCATCAATAGTAAAAAGTTGGTCACACTTGTCAAACACTTGTTTGACTCGTGTGACCAACCTGTCAATCAGTTTTCCAAGCGATGCTACAGATCACTTGGAAAACGCTAGCATTCTGCAAGCTAATTACGCTTGCAAAACGCTAGTTTTTAGCGGGAATACGCATACCTATAATATGCGTATTTCCCGCGGCAGGGAGGTGCGGAATTGCTGCGGGAATTTCCACGGCAATTCCGCAACGTGTGCACATAGCCTAAACCTAATAACTGGCTGGCCCACCCTTAGCGGCAACAACTGCAATCAAGCGTTTGAGATAACTGGCAATGAGTCTTTTACAACGCTCTGGATGCATTTTGGCCCACTCATCTTTGCAGAATTGTTGCAATTCAGCCACATTGGAGGGTTTCCGAGCATGGAACTGCCTTTTTAAAGTCGTGCTATAGCATCTCAGGCGAATTAAGGTCAGGACTTTGACTAAGCCACTCCAAAGTCTTAATTTTGGTTTCATTCAGAGGGGGACTTGCTGGTATGTTTTGGATCATTGTCCTGCTTCATAACCCAAGTGTGCTTCAGCTTAAGGTCACAAATAGATGGCCAGACATTCTCCTTCAGGGATTTTTTGGTAGACAGCAGAATTCATGGTTCCATTTACCACAGCAAGTTTTCCGACCCGTACCATCTCACTACCACCACCATATTTTACTATTGGTATGATGATCCTTTTGTGAAATCCTATGTTACTTCTCTGCCATATGTAATGGGACATACACTTTCCAAAAAGTTCAGGTGTGACAAACCTAAAAAAGAATAGGAAATCGTGAAGGGAGCCAACACTTTATAACACAACTGTATTACCTATTTTCCGTGTATAATGCAGAAGTTTTTTTTTTAGATTTTACCATAAATTAAGATTTCCTTTTTCCAGACTGAAGCGGATTTGGTGTCCTCGGGAGGAAGAGCGCGCATAATTCATAAAGAGTCCGATATAATCACGGCTTTTGCAGTAAATAAAGTAAGTGATTTTCTACATTCTCAGGTTGTTTCCTTTCGTTGTTGGGGTAGGTTCACACATTGCCGGTTTGTTTCAGAAGTTTCTTCCATTGGTAATAAGTTCCATATATCCAAATTTAGTGTTTGTTTTTTTCTTCCACATTAGCGTGTTCAGGAGTTTTAAGGAGAGAAGTAGGGATGTGCAAACGTGCTCAAATAAAGTGTTATCCGAGCATGATCTGGTGCTAACCAAGTGTCTTCTTCATGCTCGAATAATATGTTCTGAATCCCCGTGGCTGCATGTCTCACGACTGTTCCACAGTTGCAACTCATGCAGAGATTGCCTAACAAACAGGCAATCCCTGCATGTGTTGCAGCTGTCTAACAGCCACTAGATATGCAGCCGGAGGGTCTTGAACATATTATTCGAGCATGATTCGAGTGTGCTCAGATAACACCTTATCTGAGTACATTCACTCATCACTATAGAGAAGTAAGCAAAGAACATAAAGCCCCTAAATTTAAATGACGTGCAGCGTTAAAATGTATTTTCATGTTTTGCATCTATGCTGCCAGTGCATGTTATTAAAGTCTGTAGTATTGCCTAAGTAATATTATTAGAAGGACAGGTTACCTACACTTGCTGGCTCTCAATTGATGAGTTTGAGGATGAAGGAGAGGAATAAAATTTACCACGTAAGGCCCTCACTTTATGAGGCATACATTTTCCCTTATTTTCCTTGTTGCTGGAATATTGTTAACCTAAATTTGTTGACAGCACATTTCTGCATCCACGCTTGTTTCTCGTGCTTCAACAAAGGTCCATTACCTAGCGGTAAATTTTAGGTTTGCATTTATGAAAATATCAGAAATTTGTTGAAAAAAAGAGGGATTTTTGGTACTCACCATAAAATGTTTCTTGGAGCCTTCATTGGAAGACATAGCACCCGTCCTAACTGTTTGTACCTTTTTTGGGCCTATATGCGTTTGTTGTTGGGTTGGTACATGTGTTGAGTTTTGGTTGCTTCTCCTACTGCTTTAACACTAACTGAGGTGCTTTGTGCCAGTCGGTGGGTGTATACTGCGGAGGAAGAGCTATTTTCCTTTTTTGCCTAGTGTCAGCCTCCTAGCAACAGCAGTATATACACCCATGGTTACCTGTGTCCCCCAATGAAGTGATTAAGAAATAGCATTATTCAAATTTTTTATGCCTCTATCGCACATAATCAGACATAAACATATATTTTTTAACCCCTTAACGACCGCCAATGCAATGCGCCTTTTAACGGCGGCAGTTAAGTGTACTTATGCCTTAAAGGTGCTGAGAAATAAGTGTATAGCGCCCCGCAGAGTGGGAATTTCCCCGGGGTCTCGGCTACCGGGAGTAGCTGAGACCCCTGAGAACCTGATTCGGGTTGGCTTTTACCGACCCTGATGTTGCAATCGCCATTATTCATGGAGTAACGGCGACCGCAAAAAAAAAAATCAGATTTTCCATTTAATTTCTCTCTCCTCTGATATGATCGCAGATCAGAGGAGAGAGAAATGGGGTCGCCCAGTAGCTCCGTTGTCCCTGCATCCCGCCCGTGAAGTCCCCCTGCAGCTGGTGTCTTCTGGGAAGAAAATGGCAGGCGCATGCAAAGTGCACCTGCAGAGATCTGCCGGCAACAATAGAAAGTTTTTCCTATTGGTTCATTTTGATCACTGTGATGGACCCTATCACAGTGATCAAAAAAAAATAGTAAATCAAACCCCCTTTTATCACCCACTTAGTTAGGTTAAAATAAAAAAAATTATTTATTTCCATTTCTCCATTAGGGTTAGGGTTGGGGCTAAAGTTAGGGTTTGGGCTAAAGTTAGGGTTGTGGTTATGGTTGGGATTACGGTTAAATTTGTGGTTAGGGTTGGGATTACTGTTAATTTTGTGGTTAGAGTTAGGTTTGTGGTTAGGGTTAGGCTTGTGGTTAGGGTTAGGTTTGTGGTTAGGTTTGTGGTTAGGGTGTGTTGGGGGTTGGGATTAGGGTTAGGGGTGTGTTGGGGTTGGGATTAGGATTAGAGGTGCGTTGGGATTAGGGTTAGGGGTGTGTTGGGGTTAGGTTTGGAGTTAGAATTGGGGGATTCCACTTTTTAGGTACAGCAGAGGGTCTCCAAAAGCAACATGGCGCCACCATTGATTCCTGCGTTCAAAAAGTCAAACAGTGCTCCCTCCTTTCTGAGCTCTGCAATGCGCCCAAACAGTGGCTTTCCCCCACATATGGGGTATCGGCATACTCAGGAGAAATTGCACAACAAATTTTGTGGTCGGTTTTCTCCTGATACATTTGCAAAAATAATAAAGTTTGGGTCTAAAGTAAATTTTTTTTGAAAAAAGTAAATATTCATTTTTTCCTTCCACATTGCTTTAGTTCTCGTGAAGCACCTGAAAGGTTAATAAACTTCTTGAATGTGGTTTTGCGCACCTTGAGTTGCACAGTTTTTAGAATGGTTTCACTTTTGGGTATTTTCTGTCATATTGAGCCCCCAAACTCACTTCAAATGTGAGGTGGTCCCTAAAAAAAATGGTTTTGTAAATTTTGTTGGAAAAATGAGAAATCACTGGTCAACTTTTAACCCTTATAACGTCCGAGCAAAAAAAAATTTTTCCAAAATTGTGCTGATGTAAAGTTAACATGTGGGAAGTGTTATTTATTTACTATTTTGTGTGACACTGCTCTCTGATTTAAGGGTACAAAAATTAAGTTTGAAAATTGCAACATTTTCAAAATTTTTGCCAAATTTCCATTTTTTTCAAAAATTAACGCAAGTTATATTGGAGAAATTTTACCACTAACCTGAATTACAATATGTCACAAAAAGTCTCAGAATCAGTAGGATTCGTTGAAGCATTCCTCATAAAGTGACAGTGGTCAGAATTATAAAAATTGGCTTGGTCATTAAGTACCAAATTACCCAAAGTGTACCCTTTTGGAAACTAAAACTCATCAAGAAAATATTTTGCTGTTCTAGTGAGTATTTTGAACCCATTGGTGCTTCACAGACTTTTGTAATTCACCCCGAGGTGCCAGAACAGCAGAAAGTCCCCATTTTTGAAACTACACCCATCATGGAATTCAAAGCATATTTATCTCACAAGTTTTCATTTTCACACACCCATTGTAATGAAAATGGTGAGATTACATTTATTACAATAATAAGTAGATCTAGCTTAAAATGTTTCTTCTTTACCAGGGTTAATAAGTAAAAACCTATCCCGTAATTAATGATGCTTTTACTGTCATCCCAAAATAGTCCAATACCTTATATATGCTCATACACTACTGTTTGGACACATTGTGGAGATGTTGGCTTGTAAAGTTTGGGTTATAATTTATAAGCAAAACCAGGGATTTGTGTCTGGGGGCGTATACTTTTCTCCATTGTCTCATTGGGGGACACAGAACTGTGGGTGTATGCTACTGCCTCCTGGAGGCTGACACTAAGTAGACAAAAAAAAAAGTTAGCTCCTCCTCCGACGCATACACCTCGCCACTGGCCACCAACGAAGCCAGTTTATGCTTAGTGGAGGCACACGTCTGTTTCTTTTCAGACTATTTTTTTTTTTTCTTCTCTACAATCAAGATTAGATAGGGGCGACGGACCCTTTTAAAGGGGTCCAATCTCCCCAAACCATCAACGGGCGAGCACGTGGAGTGTCGCCTCCACGTATCCTCTCCCGCAACGAGGGACAATTGCCGGACCTTGGCCCTGACCACCCCTAGGTAGAGAAACTTTGGGCTGTACAGTGACATTGGTGGTTCGTGCGGCCCCTCTGCATCACCAATGCATAGCTGCGGTGATGGAAGGGGCGGACGGTCCCTCTCCTCTTTCCCTGGAAGGTTTGGAGTCAGGGTGCCTGCACCGTCCTGATCCCCCCTGATCTAATGTGGGGCAACGTGGATGACGCGAAGATCTGTTCCACCATGGATGAACTGTGGATCTGCAATGTGGACTGCCACCCATGCTCCTAACACATACTGGAGCGCAGCCTGACGCGAAGATCTTACTGACCGTGGATCCCTAGAGACATCCCTCAGTCCTTGTGAGGCCCCGGATCTTCGGCCGCTGGTCCCCAGGTAAGAGGCGCCGCAGGGCTAAGGAGGCGCCAGGCGACGCTCGGAAGAGCGCAGCACTAGGCCGCGGGAGTCTGGGAGCGGTCACTCACGCGCGCGAGGTCTCGGCTTTTTGCAGCGCTGGGCCGCGGGCGGAAGTCCCGCCCCCGGAAGAACGTGTACTTCCGGCGGGTCCGGCTGGGGCCTGGGGACCCTGGTGCGGGCTGGTCCGCCCCCAGAAGATTCGAACGCCCATATAGGATCGTGGCTGGCATGTCTTAGAGGCGTTTTCTTTTGGAAAAAAGGCGCCCCTTCTTGAATAGGAAGTGAGCTGCAAGTGAAGAGCAGGGGCACAGGACTGCAGTCACTGACTCTAAGGCGTCACAAGTCAAAGCAGGGGCACAGGACTGGGGTAAGTGCTCCCTCCAGGCTGATAGCTCTTTCCGTCCCCTGCTGCACTATAGCGCCCGTGGTGATTTATTGCTCAGTAGTGTGTTGTCAGGCTACACTTTTTTTCCTCATAGCTCATCATGTCTTAAAGGACAAAATCCCATACGGTATTATACGCGGCATGCGTGGCCTGTCGGGCGCCTTTTGCGCGTGCCGAAAGCGATAAAACCTGTGAAGCCTGTGACTTGGAGCGTGCCCAAGAGTCCCCCCTGCCGACTGAGCCCGGTGCGTTAGGACCCCCGGAGTGGGCTCTGTCCTTATCTGAGTCTATGGCGTCGCTCACTAGAGCAATTGTGTCTCTCCGAACCCCTGATAGGGGTAGAGAGCACGGATCTCCGGCATCAGAAGAGTTGTCAGTCCCTCAGGAATCCTCGGCCTGCAGTGGCCGTGCTCTTACCAGGCAGACCCGGGGAAAGCGAACCTGTACAGCGTCTCCTGGCCCATCAGGAGCTTCGGCTTCAGGCAATTTGGACTCTCGCTCCCTTTCCCCTCCGGGAATGAGTTTTCAGGTTAGGGGGTCATCCCCTCAGGGCTCAGATCTTGATTCAGAGGACTCCCTTGAGTTGCAGGAACCTTCCTTTCAGGAATCTATGGATAGCCTTATTGAGGCCGTCAATCAGACCTTACAGGTCGATGATGAACCCACTCTGACCTCCGGTCACAAGGTGTGTTTTAAGCGGGCCAAGAGGTCTCACAGAGTTTTTGGGCCTCACCCAGAGTTTGAGGATCTAGTACAGCGTCACCGTGAGAGGCCAGATGAGCGTTTTACAGGGCAGAAGGCTCTCCACGCCAGGTATCCAATTGCTCCTGATCTGCTTAAAAAATGGGCAGAATCGCCCGCAGTAGACCCTCCGGTGTCCCGGCTAGCATTAAAAACATTGCTCTCCCTCTCGGATGGATCTTCTATTAGAGATCCAACGGATCGTCTCATGGAAAATCTGGCACGTTCAGTTTTTGAGGCATCAGGATCGGCCCTTGCTCCCTCCTTTGCGGCAACCTGGGTTGCCAAAGCCATAATCTCTGTGGGTTTCTGTGTGGGAGGTATTTGAAATTTTAAGCCAGATAGCTCATGCTGGAGACTACCTGGTTAATGCTTCTTTGGACGCTGCTAATTGCGCTGCACTGGCTGCTGCGAATTCGATTGCCATCCGAAGGGCCTTATGGCTCAGGACATGGTGGGCTGATTCGACCTCAAAGAAATCTTTGACGTCCTTGCCCTATTTGAGTGGACGGCTGTTTGGAGAAAAACTAGATCAGCTTATAGCTGACTCCACTGGAGGAAAGAGCACCTCGCTTCCACAACAAAGGTTGAGGCAGCCCTTTCGCCGCAGGCCTCAGATGCAATTCAGAACCTTTCGCAGCCCTGGTTGTACCACAGCGGCAGTTGCCTCCACCTCAGGTCAACCTAGCCAGGTCAGAGCACGTCAGGTCTCTTACAGAGCCAACCCTTTGGGAAAGATGTGCTCCCAACAGTCGAAAACCTGGGGATCCAGATCCCAGAGGTTTTCGGCTAAATGACTGGAGACTAGATCCAGTCAATCCAGCCAGAGTAGGCGGCTGCCTTCTCTGGTTTCGTCCCGCCTGGGTGGCATCCAGAATTGGTCACTTCAGGATACAAGATAGAGTTTGTCTCTTATCCCCCGAACAGGTTCTTTCCTTCTCGAGCTCAAGCACTGATCAGAGCGGTCAAGTCTCTGCATCGTGCCGGAGTCATCATTCCAGTACCAGAAAACGAGAGAGGTCAGGGATTTTAGTCCAACCTTTTTGTGGTACCCAAAAAGGACGGATCAGTACGACCTATTCTGGACCTAAAATGCCTATACAGGCATGTAAGGGTGCGACAATTCCGAATGGAAACTCTCCGCTCGGTAATCGCCTCTCTGGAAATGGGAGAGTTTCTAGCGTCCATAGACGTTCAAGACGCCTACCTCCACATCCCCATATTCCCTTCTCATCAGAGGTTCCTACGATTTGCGGTGAACAATCTCCATTTTCAATTCTCAGCCCTGCCCTTTGGGTTGGCCACGGCACCCAGGGTTTTTACGAAGGTGATGGCCATTGTGGTATCCATCCTACACGTACGAGGGATTGTTGTTATACCTTCTCGTCAAGGGCCCATCCCTTCAAGCTTGCAGAGAGAGTGTCAGCATCACGTTGGACACTCTATCACGCCTAGGCTGACTGGTAAATACCAAAAAATCTTCCCTGATGCCGTCTCAAAGGATCACCTTCCTGGGTATGATCCTCGACACAGCTCGGGGGAAGTCGTTCTTCCCTCAGGAAAAAGCTTTGACCCTCTAGCAGGAGGTCCGAGCCCTTTGCCGGCCTGTTCCTCAGTCCATCCGGTTCTGCATGAGGGTGTTGGGAAGGATGGTAGCGACAATAGAGGCTCTGCCATTTGCTCAACTTCACATGCGCCCCTTGCAGCATGCCCTCTTGGCAGTTTGGGACAGGAATCCTCACTCATTGGATGTCAGGTGCCGGCTATCCATTCAGGTGAGACAGGCATTGACATGGTGGAGGTCGAGTTCTTCCCTTCAACAGGGGAAGAGATTTCCTCCGGTGCACTGGTTGGTGATCACGACGGATGCCAGTCTTCTAGGATGAGGGGCTGTATTTCTCCATTACACAGCTCAGGGACGTTGGTCTCGAGAGGAGTCAGCCCTACCGATCAACATGCTGGAGATTCGGGCCATTTGGCTGGCTCTCCGGCATTTCCAGTCTCACTTGGCAGGACGCCCCGTCCGGGTACAATCGGACAACGCCACAGTGGTGGCATATATAAATCACCAGGGGGGTACCCGCAGCAGGGCAGCCATGCGAGAGGTGAGACAAGTTTTGACTTGGGCCGAAAGGAATCACTCAGTTCTTTCAGCAGTCCACATTCCGGGCCAAGAAAATTGGGCGGCAGACTTCCTCAGTCGCCAGGGTCTGGCGTCAGGGGAATGGTCTCTCCATCCCGAGGTGTTTCAACAGATATGTCTCCGCTGGGGTATCCCGGACGTGGACCTGATGGCTTCCAGAGAGATTGCCAAAGTGCCCCAATTCGTATCCCTTTATCGAGGTCCGCGGGCACTGGCGGTAGATGCCTTGGTTCTGTCGTGGAACCAGTTTCGCCTTCTGTACCTATTTCCTCCACTTGCTCTACTTCCCAGAGTGATCAGAAAGATCAAGATGGAAGGGGTCGCAGCGATTTTAATCGCCCCAGATTGGCCTCGCCGATCCTGGTACGCGGAACTGGTACTGCTTTTATCCGACGTCCCGCGGAGGCTCCCAGAACGCACGGATCTTCTCTCCCAGGGCCCGATTTGCCATCAGAACTCAGGGGCCCTATATTTGACGGCTTGGCCGTTGAATCTTGGGTCCTCTCTAGGGCAGGTTTTCCCCGGAAGGTAGCTGCCACGATGACCAGTGCTCGGAAGGCATCCTCGGCTCGAGTATACCATCATACTTGGAAGGTTTTCTTCAAATGGTGTAGGGAGCACGGTTGTTCTCCACTTCGGTTTTCTATTCCCAATATTCTGGCGTTCCTCCAGGCTGGCCTAGATGCAGGCTTAGCCCCCAGTACTCTGAAGAGACAAATATCAGCATTAACTGTCCTTTTTCAGCAAAAGATTGCCAATAATCTACAGGTAAAAACCTTTATTCAGGGTGTTCTCCATGTAGTTCCCCCCTTCAAGGCTCCTTTAGAGACCTGGGATCTCAACCTAGTTCTAGGAGTCTTGCAGGAGTTTCCTTTTGAGCCGCTCCAGGAGGTGTCTTTGAGATATCTCTCCTGGAAGGTCGTGTTCCTAGTGGCGATAACTTCCATCAGACGAGTCTCGGAGCTGGCGGCTCTATCTTGTCGAGCTCCGTATCTGCTTTTTCATCAGGACAAGGTGGTGCTCAGACCAGCACCGCCCTTTGTACCGAAGGTTGTGTCCTCCTTTCATATCAATGAGGACATTGTGTTGCCGTCTTTTTGCCCAGCTCCAACACACAGAGTGGAAAAGGCGCTTCATACTTTGGATCTGGTGAGAGCGCTGAGGAGTATATATCTCGGACAGCACCCTTCCGTCAGACGGACACTCTGTTCGTTCTCCCTGAGGGGCACAGGAAGGGGCTCACTGCTTCTAAATCTACGCTGGCCAGTTGGATTCGGTCAACCATCCAGGAGGCCTACCACATTAGGGGTGCAACGGTGCCGGCAGGACTTCGGAAATGATGAAAATTTCGGAGAGAGATATATATGCCGGATAGGCGGCCATTGTACAAAATGGCGGATGCGGCGGATCCGCCGTTGTCCGCCATTTTGGCGGTCAAAAAAAAACGTTGCATTGGACGTTTTTTTGAAATGACGGACGCCAATTTTTTTGGCGGAACCGTCCAAAAACGGACCTAACGGACGACCATCCGTCAAAATCCGTCACTAATGCAAGTCTATGTGAAAAAAACGGATCCGCCAAAAAAAAATGGCGGATCCGTTTTTTTCACATTTTGACGGATTTTCACTGACGTCGCACGACTGAAGTGTGAAAGAGGCCTTAGTGTCAGCCTCCAGGAGGCAGTAGCATACACCCAGAGTTCTGTGTCCCCCAATGAGCGTCTCGTAGAAAAGGATTTTACGGTGAGTAACACAAAAATCCGTATTTTCTCCTTTTATAACTTTGACCAGTCATAAACAGGCAGCAAAATACATGGGAAAGAAGAACACCCCACACAATAGCATAAAGCGGGATTTCCCCATTGTGAAACATGTAATCTCCTCATGTGTCTCCCTGGTCTTACTACTGAGCTATATTTTATTACATAGTGCCTTGAGTAGTGTAAGGAGGAGTTTGATTACAAACACTTCTTCAGCTTTCATCTCATGGGAGTTAGCATGTGGGGAGGGGTGGTGCAGCAGGCCTGAGGTTTCTTTCATTACAAACACTTCCTTGGAGCTTTGCTCAGACAGTGCTGTCAGTCCTGCTGTTCTCTACCCTCACTGGCTGTCGTGATGAACGGTGTAATCACACTCTTCTCTCCTCTGTTCCTGGCAATTCATAATTAGAGTGTACAGTCATGGCCAAAAGTTTTGAGAATGACACAAATATTAATTTTTACAAAGTCTACTGCTTCACGTTTTCTAATGGCAATTTGCATATACTCCAGAATGTTATAAAGAGTGATCAGCTTAACAGCAATTACTTGCAAAGTCAATATTTGGCTAGAAAATGAACTTTATCCCCCAAAACACATTTCAACATCATTGCAGCCCTGCCGTAAAAGGACCAGCTAACCTCTTTTCAGTGATTGCTCCATTAACACAGGTGTGGGTGTTGATGAGGACATGGCTGGAGATCAATCTGTCATGATTAAGTAAGAATCACACCACTGGACACTTTAAAAGGAGGCTGGTGCTTGGCATCATTGTTTCTCTTCTGTTAACCATGCTTATCTCTAAAGAAACACGTGCAGTCATCATTGCAATGCACAAAAATGGCCTAACAGGGAAGAGTATTGCAGCTAGAAAGATTGCACCTCAGTCAACAATCTATCGCATCATCAAGAACTTCAAGGAGAGAGGTTCCATTGTTGCCAAAAAGGCTCCAGGGCGCCCAAGAAAGACCAGCAAGCGCCAGGACCGTCTCTTAAAAGTGTTTCAGCTGCGGGATCGGGCTACCAGCAGTGCAGAGCTTGCTCAGGAATGGCAGCAGGTAGGTGTGAGTGCATCTGCACGCACTGAGGCGGAGACTCTTGGAGCAAGGCCTGGTCTCAAGGAGGGCAGCAAAGAAGCCACTTCTCTCCAGAAAAAAACATCATGGACAGACTGATATTGTGCAAAAGGTACAGGCAGTGGACTGCTGAGGACTGGGGTAAAGTTATTTTCTCTGATGAATCCCCTTTTCGATTGTTTGGGACATCAGGAAAGCGCCTCATTCGGAGCAGACAAGGTGAGCGCTACCACCAGTCTTGTCTCATGCCAACTGTTAAGCATCCTGAAACCATTCATGTGTGGGGTTGCTTCTCAGCCAAGGAATCGGCTCTCTCACAGTCTTGCCCAAAAACACAGCCATGAATAAAGAATGGTACCAGAATGTCCTCCAAGAGCAACTTCTCCCAACCCTCCAAGAGCAGTTTGGCGATCAACAATGCCTTTTCCAGCATGATGGAGCACCTTGCCATAAAGCAAAGGTGATAACTAAATGGCTCAGGGAACAAAACGTAGAGATTTTGGGTCCATGGCCTGGAAACTCCCCTGATCTTAATCCCATTGAGAACTTGTGGTCAATCATCAAGAGACGGGTGGACAAACAAAAACCTAAAAATTCTGACAAAATGAAAGCATTGATTGTGCAAAAATGGACTGCTATCAGTCAGGATTTGGTCCAGAAGTTGATTGAGAGCATGCCAGGGAGAATTGCAGAGGTCCTGAAGAAGAAGGGTCAACACTGCAAATATTGACTTGCTGCATTAACTCATTCTAACTGTCAATATAAGCTTTTGTTACTCATATGTTTGCAATTATATTTCTGTCTGTGATAAAAAACATCTGTCAAACACACATAAAAACCAGAGGGCAGCAGATCATGTGAAAATATAATATTTGTGTCATTCTCAAAACTTTTGGCCATGACTGTAGTGAGACCATTGAGGAGAGCACACTGCTTGTCATTTTGTTTCACACAGGAGAAAACCTGCTTGACATCATTGTGGGGTCGTGTTGTTCTTTTCCCCATATGTTACTGTCTGCTTTTGATTGGCTATCCTGACACACATAAAAATGTGCATGCCCCCAGATGAAAAATCTCTGGTAACGTTCAGCTGGATTTATAAATTATAACCCAAACTTTCCAAGCTAATATCTCTGCAACAGTAAGGAGATATTAAAGAATAAAAACTGAGTTTCACTCGGCTCTGCAGCCATTATTCCATGATCTGGCCAGTTTACCATGCACAAACTGGGGAAAGGTCCTTTCTAAGCCCTGCAACATGCTACACATGTTAAGTTTCGACACTGCCATATAGTGGTCATTTAGGGTAACAATATTTCGGTATAGAAAATGGCACAAAATGATGACTATATGTAGTTACAGAAAAGGGACACATGCAAGGAGGTCTCTGTGTTTTTATACCTCTCCAACCTGACGCATTGGTCAGTTTCCTAATTGCCTAGCAGGATTGCATATTGAAGAAAAGCTGGGCGTCCTCAGCCTACATCTGGTCATTCACTTAAGATTTTTCACCTGATTTTTACCTCCTCTATATAAGGTCCTTTCAGCAGTCCACCAATATTGGGGGTGGAGTTGGAGGGAGAACAAGCTGGTTACAGTTCGATATGCATGAACCTTTGTTCTGCCAACATAAAGCACTGCCAGATGTGTCCAGATGAATCTCTGAGAAATTACGTGCTACACTGTATAATGGTGGTATTTTACAGGTTTCTTATAGCTACTTATGTGTCTGATCTGTTTGCTGGGGTGTCAGCAGCTTTTTCTTCTCTCCCCGTTGAAATAAACATTCACGCTGTGATCATGTGCCTTTGACCACCAGCTTAAATTCATCATTGCTGACTTCTTATTGGCACTTCTGTATGTAAAAAGCAGAAAGTGATCTGTATTCCTCTAGGTTTGGACAAACGTATCCATAGTCAATTCCTCCTTTGTACGTTTGATTTTGGCTTTTATCTATTGAAGACTGTCTACATTTATTTTTTTTAGGCCAACCGAAACTGTGTTGCAATTGCTTCTAGCCATGACATACAGGAGCTTGATGTGTCTGCGATCTTGGCCACCCAGATTTTTCTTGGATTGATGATGACTTTGAAATGGAAAATAAAGGGTATATGTTTGTTTTTATGATTTTAGTATTTGACAACTTTCATAATTATCTGAACTTATCTATATGTATAAATATGATCATGGTGGTTTACTGTTGCACTGGTTCTTTACTGATGACTTTATCTAGCTGTGTCCTATGATGTGTTTTTACAGACCTGACGATTTTCTAGTTGTACACACTCGGGATGATCTTTCCACAGTTCAAGGCTCAACTCCTTACACCCATAGTAATCCAGGAACACCCATAAATATGCCCTGGCTAGGAGGAGTCCAGACTGGAAGAGGTGCATCGGTGGTATGTATTATCTGGGGGAGTGGGGGTATGTAGAAGGGCACCCCAGTGTTTAACATGTTAAATGTCCAAAATACTATAGGTGCATAAGTACAATAATACCTTTAATTAACATTAATTGTCATAAAAACATGTAAATCCAACATTCACTGCTGTGCAACCCATAATACCTTCGTAGGTGAATTCAGAATAAAGTGGTTATCTGGGAAAAAAAGGTAAGTCAGTAACAAAGTGTTACTTCTCTATCGGCACCCACCTGGATCCAGTGTAGGCCGCTCCATGGTCTATGCTGACATATATGCCTATATGCTCCGTTCCACCAGTAGCAGGTCCGCTCTGGTCTGTGAATTGCGGCAGCGGTCATGTGACTTTACCAACGCATCATCAGAAAAGCATTTCATGACTTGTTTCTCAAGTCACCAGACCACTATAGGCATTCACAGGCCGCAGTGGTCCTGCTACTGGTGGAACGGAGATGTCTCCTCTTCCCGTGTTGGCAAAGACCTCAGAGCAGCCTGCGCAGGATCCAGGTGGCTGCCAGTATGTGAGTGCCACTTTGTGGGGTGTTTTGGGTTTGTTTGTTTTTTTACAACTCCAAGCCTTTGGGGAACTTTTCTTTTGGCCTGGACAGTCCCTTGAAGGTTCCTGGTGCAATTACTGAATGTGTTCAAAAGCCCGCGTATACTAAGCATAAAATATATTATATTCCCTTTTCTTTTGTTAATGAAAATGTAGCCCACTGCACTGTTCTGTACAAAAAGACACCTTAAAATACACTGTGGGGTGTAAATGCATGTGTATACACGTGGTGGTCAGTGGTTGACATGCCACGGTATGTCACTTGTGTTCTGACAACAGCAAAAGACAATATTTGAGCAGAGCCGAGCTTAAAATATTGTAATCTATTGGTAATTTGAAAATGCATTTAATATTTTATACAAATTGTTTTATTCTTTTATGTAAATTGTGCACGCGGAAAGTCAAATCATTTTTTTTTACAGATGATAAAAAAGCAAATTAAAGATGTCCGAAGAATGGCATCACATCCAACCCTGCCTTACTGTGAGTTACTGAAGAAAATCTGAGTAGATTTTCTTTCTTTTATTTTATCTTACTGTTGTGACTGGAAGGAAAATCTATAAGACCACAATAATATATCAGCATTTTACACTCTTATTTTCCTTCCTGGCTACTTGCTATACATGAAGACTCACCAGGGGCTTTCTTGATGCAACTTTAGCCATGTTTCCACTGAAATATTTTATTCAATAATTGTGTGTTAGATGGTTTGCACAGAGAGAGCTCCTGCACAATGCTTTATTGTTTAATCTGACCAGATTTATTATCTTGTACACAGCAAAAATAAGAGTTAAACACCTCATCTAGTCACTACCTAAACATTTTTCAGGTTTTAAGCCCCCGTCACACACAGCGATCTCGCTAGCTAGATCGCTGCTGAGTCACTAGTTTTGTGACGCAACAGCGATCTCCCCAGCGATATCACTGTGTGTGACATCCAGCGACGATCAGCCCCCCTGCTGGGTATCGCTGATCATCGCTGAATGTCCTGGACATTTTTTTGCTCGTTGGTCTCCTGCTGGCCAGCACGCATCGCTGCGTGTGACAGGCAGGAGACCAGCGATCAGCTGGTAACCAAGGTACACATTGGGTTTCCAGGTGCCGCGCAGCACCTGGAAACCCGATGTGTACCTTGGTTACCAGCGCCCTGCACCAGAGCGCTGGTATCCAACGTACACTGCGAGTAACTAAGCGACGTTACCCGCAGTGTCGCTGTCCTGATCGCTGCCTGAGCTGCCTGTTTGGCTGCTCAGCAGCGATCATGTAGCGACACACCAGCGATCCTGACAAGTGCATATCGTTGTCGGGATCGCTGGTGTGTCGCTATGTGTGACGGGGCCTTTACTCACATATACTTAAATTGAGAAACATAGTTACCCAGTTACTCTGACTTCCTGAGAAAGTCCACATGACTCCATAGCTATCTGACCCTGTCTGCACCAACTGCATATTCTCTACAGGGAATTACAAATAGCTTACACTGGAGATAGTGACAGGTTACACTACCAACGTATCTGCCATAATATCAAAATCCAGACAAAGATACAACTCTGTAAAATATTTTTGGTGGAAACCCAGCTTTCCTAAATGCCTTTAATCTCACGTAGCTTTCCTGAGTGATAGCACTATTAATACTGCCAGCACCCACTAATAACAGCAACCAAAGCATGCTCCAGTCGCTGATGTTTAAGCCCTTAACTACTGCTGTCAGAGATTGACAGCGGCATTTATCTGGTATGATCAGCATGGCGGTCCGATCTCAAACTCCTCCCACTCCGTGTGACATAATTGCGATGTGCTATTTGGTTGTAGTTGAGGGACCCACTAAAGCCCATATCAGCCCATCTTTACACTCATATTAAAGCAGCACTCCAGCATTTTTTTTTAAATTTCACTGCTTGAGTGATATCACTAGTGTAAGTTCCCTGCCCCTAGTAATATACTCTCTAGCCACCGTTGTCTTCTGTTTTTGGCGCCGCTTTGGTCATTTTCTGCTGTAACCTCCCAGGCCAGGGTCACTCAAATGTTTTCTCGGTGATGCAGAAGTCACTAAATGTAGACCATGAGAGCCAGAATCAGACTCTCATACACTTACATTGAGCGTTAGTGATCGTTACCTCTGACTTCTGGTCAGTCAGATGATTCAGTCACAACATGGTGCTACACTACTGGAACAGCAGCGGGAGGAGCAGAAAACCCCAGCTGGTAAGTATATTACTAGAGGCAGGAAACATGGATTATCAATATAACTCCAGCGGTAAAATAAAAAAACACCCGCCGGGATGCTTTAAGATTTAACGTGTGTCTGGGCTTCACAGGAGGTCATCATTTCATCTGTATACTGCAATACCTTAGCATACAGCTATAAATCAAACTATCATCCATTCACTTTCCCTTGGAAGTTTTTTTTTTGTTTGTTTTTTTAATAACTTTAAAAAAAAGTTTTACTGACGCCCTTTTCCCCATTTAGAGCAATCAAATTATTCAGTTAATTAATCTGTGCATTAAACGCCGTAAAGCAAAAAAAATAAAAATATATCAAACCACCAGAATTTTTTTTTTTGATCACCGCAACGCCTTCAAGAAATGCAATAAAAAAATTCCAAATGATCTATGTAACCCAGTAAAAACGTGAGCATGCTGCTGCACAAGAAACCGAGCCCTATTCCATCAATGGATTAGTCAAAACGTTATAGGTCACGGAAAATGCAAACACAAATTATTTTTACATCTGATTTTTTTTTAAATCACTAAAATTGCTTTCTTGTGTTGAAGTACATTGCATGGTGAAATTAATGGTGTCATTCAAAACTATAACTTGTTCTGCATAAAACAAGCCCTTGTTTGGGTTTGTGGAAGGAAAAATAAAATGACGACTTTTAGAAGTAAGGGAGGAAAAAATGAAATTTTGGCAATGGTGGGAAGGGGATGAAAAACCCAGAAATCTATATATCAATCCGAGAGGCACCTTGTCTATTTATGTAACAATTTCCTATCATTTGTATATTGATGTAGATCTCACTGGTGCTCAAGATGGCAGTGTAAGGATGTTTGAATGGGTCACGCTCAGCAGATAACTTGCTTCAGGACAGGAGGAAATTCCAGAATAACTCGCATAAAGTTTAACCACCAAGGGAACAAGGTAATACCTTCTTCTACGTGACATAAAAATCTAGTTGTTAATTATTTGGCTCAATCAACTACCATTGAGTCTTTTCTTCAAGACAAACTGTAATTTGCCATTAATATGTAATTTTGTATGTATGGTGTTCTTACCACTTTTTTCTGTACTTTTTTATTCTTGTGCCTCGGTCCTTGTTTTTTGTTCCTGCACCTCTCAATCCTGAGATATGGTCCTCAGTAGTGATGAGCGAGTATACTCGTTGCTTGGGTTTTCCCAGAGCGGCTCAGGTGGTGTCCAAGTATTTGGAAATGCTCGGAAATTCAGTTTCTGTTGCTGCAGCTGCATGATTTATGGCTGCTGGACAGTCTGAATACATGTGAGGAATGCCTGCTTGATAAGGAATCCACACATGTATTCAGGCTGTCAAATAGCCGCAAATCATGCAGCTGCGGCCACAGAAACTGAATCTCCGAGCACTTCCAGGAGATCTCGGAGATCACCCGAGCTGCTCGAGAAAACCTGAGCAACAAGTATACTCGCTCATCACTAGTCCTCAGTTTTCTGCATGTAAATCTGTGCTTTTTACCCACTTGGGTGACATATGCTAATTGAGGACCACACCCACTGAACTTAAAAGTCCAGTTTTACATAGATTGAAGGATGAGCAGGAACTGAGAGGCATGGGAACAAAAAAATAAGCCTGTCATCTTCACGAAAACAGCAGTATTTACACCAGGTTAAAAAATTGTATATTTATGGCAAGTGACAGGTTTTCCTTATTCAGTTCTGAACTATACTTTGCTCTGATCTGACATTCTAAAACGTCAGTGCACAGTAAGCCGCTTTCAGTAGATCATGCAGTTGTTGGGGCGGGGATCTGTCAGACACAGGCTGACTCCCCACGGAGAAGACAGAGATGGTTTATTAACATATCTACCTTCTTGATAACGATGTAAACGATGTAACAACACTGAACAAGCCCCGTGTATACAGATTGGGAAGGACTCAGAACACTACTTCCCACAGACCCAATGATGATGAGATTGCTGGATGAAGGTAATAAACAAGAGCTGCTGGGTCCTAGGGAACCTCGTAGGCTCTGCTGTACAGCCAGGAAGCTGAATTCAGAAATAAAAAGAATGCCAAAGCAGTCCAAATTACGGTTTATAGCCCAGAAATCGTCTAAAAAATGTCCCATATGTAAAAATTTATTTCTACGGAAAGGGGAACACAACTTAAAATGTTTTTTACTGGTTTTTGGTGGTCATTAAAAAATGGGAAAAATAGACACAATTTCCTATTTTTCTTTACATTTTTCCCAATAATAGCAAAAAGTAAAGTGAGTATAAAAATTAAACAAAGCCCAATGTGTCATATAAAAAATAGGCAAACATTATTGGGATTTCCAAACAAAATGTTAGAGCTATTTAATGTGCATGTGCTGCAAAATCCAAAACTGGCTGTTCCTGAACTGATTAAATACTGTATGAAAGGGAATCTGTCACCCACTTTCCCCCCGGGACGTACATGAACTATTAATATGGGCACACAGGTAATAGAAATGTTATACTAGCCCTACCTGTATGCCTCATATATTAGGTCTTGTTGTGGAGAAATGTTATATTCTGTCTTTATGTAATGATTTCTTCCAGGCTCTGGGGCGTGCGGTGCCTGGAAAAAAATCCCTGCCCCCTGTCCTCATCACAATACTACAACCTCCCATGCACGTCCGTTATGGTTCTGGAGTCCTGCGCCCTGCACTCCCTCAGAAATACATACCTCATCCTCCCTTCTGTGGGCACTGCATGCATACCAACTAAACCAAACTCAATTTTTGTGTTTTTTTTAATAAGAGTTTGTAGCTATTATCTCGCTTTTCTTGAATAATCTACATAATGAGAGAAAAAGCAAGGATCTTATAGAATTGTAATTTAGTTGTGACCACTAGCTCTCTCCATGAAACACTGAGCGATCCGGCTGGTAACAAACTGTGGGAGACCGACGGGAGCGGCGGTGATAAAAGGTGAATATGGAGACAGGTGAGTATAAGAGTAAGGGGCAGAGACCTTAGATTAGAAGCACCACTCTAGTGCTGCAATATAAAAAAAAATGCTGGAGTGGTGCTATAAGCACTTGGTACAACTCCTCAACCTATCACAATGATAACTGACTGCTACAGCATTACCACCATGTACAAGCTTTGCAATGCCCAAGAGTGATATGACTATTTTGTCTATGCTAAATCTGCAGCTATCAATGTACATGCCATATTGTAATTTTTTTCTTTTTTTTTACAGTTTGGAATCGTTGATGCTGATGGATTTATCAGTCTCTATCAGACCAACTGGAAATACAGTGCAACTAGTGGGGGTCCTGCCAAGCCATACTTGGTAACTAGTTTTTTTTTCTCATTGCACATATAGTGTACATATATAATGCAGTGCTCTTTATAGATTGTCCTTGTTTGGCCACCAGTATGTTTTAAGAGTTCAGAGACCCCATACACCAGCTCGGACTGGACCACCAGGGAACACTTCATTCATTTACCAAACTACCAGTTTATTATTATCTAGAAGCAGAGGTAAATATGTCGATGAGGGTATTGTAATATTTGCATAAAGCTGAACAGTGGCCTTCCAAAATTAACCCCTTACTGCCATCAGACGTACTATCCCGTCCATGGTACCTGGGCCCGTATGACCATGGACGGGATAGTACGTCCCAGCGATCGGACGTGCTCCCGGGGGGAGCGCAGCCGATCGCGGCTGGGTGTCAGCTGATTATCACAGCTGACACCCGGCACTATGTGTCAGGAGCGGTCACGGACCGCTCCCGGCACATTAACCCCTGGCACACCGCGATCAAACATGATCCAAGATGGCGCCGGGGTCCTGCAGGGAGGCGGCTTCCTCAGTGCCTGCTGAGAGCAGGCACTGAGAAGCCTGCAGCGATGCCAGAGCGATCGCTGGTGTGACAGAGTGCTGTGCACACTGTCACACCAATGATCTGACCCTATACAGTGATGTCCCACCCTGGGACAAAGTAAAAAAGTTAAAAAAATAAAAATTGTTTAAAAAAATCATTAAAAAAAAATATTCCCCAATAAATTCATTTTTTCCTGTAAATAGAAAAACCAAAATGTAACGAATGGAAGCGGAGGCAGAGGTGGTGAAGTTCACATTCGTTTTTATTTTTTAATGTGGAACCTCAAGACCGCGGTCCGGGGGGCTCCGAAGGGGGCGTAACTAGTGAGCCCCGGGTACCCGTAGTAAGGCCCCTCGAACAGGACCAGAATGGAATACCCGGAGGACACAGGTGCTAACTCCAGTTAGACCCAGGACACGTGGCAGCTGTCCCAGAGGGACCAAAAGGGTAACAGGTATTTACAGAGTCCGTGGAGGGTTCTTGACGGAGAAGGGTAAGGTCCTGGTCCAAAACGGATAGTAGTAGGCTGGCTCCAGTGACCTTGTCACGGTCCACGGGTACGGATGGCTGATGGCGGAACGGGATGACACTTGCGCCAGTAATAGCCGAGATTGTCCAGGTTAGCCAGATACGGGTTAGCAATGATCTGAGGAGACAAACAGTATCAGCGAAGCACAGAGACTGCAGACGCAGCGCAGACAGAACAGGAACAGAACCGGATGTAGCAATGATAGAACACGTTGCTCCGGCACTCCCCTAATGATGGAGTGACCAGATATAGTACTGAGTGCGCAGCCATTGGTTAATTAGCTATTTCAAAAAATGCACGCTGCCCCTTTGAGAGAGACGGTGGGCGCGGCCTCGCGTCCTAAGCAGACTATCTGGAGGCCTGCCAGCAGCGTGCCAGGAAGTGGAGGAGGACACAGGACGCCGAGGAGCAGATGGGACAGGTGAGTGAGCAGAACGGAGTGCAGAGCCAGCGCTGGGACCGAGTGTAACACAAAACAATAAAAGTACACATATTTGGTATCACCGCGTCCGTAACAACCCCCCCTATAAAACTGTCCCACTAGTTAACCCCTTTAGTGAACCTCTTTAAAAAAAAAACAAAGCAAAAAATCCGTGCTTTATCATCATACCGCCGAACAAAAAGTGGAATAACACGCGATCAAAAAGACCGATATAAATAAACATGGTACCGCTGAAAACGTCATCTTGTCCCGCAAAAAACGAGCCGCCATACAGCATCATCAACGAAAAAATAAAAAAGTTATAGCTCGCAGAATAAAGCAATGCAAAAATAATAATTTTTTATATAAAATGGGTTTTATTCTATAAAAGCGCCAAAACATTTAAAAAATTACATAAATGAGGTATCGCCGTAATCGTACTGACCCGAAGAATAAAACTGCTTTATCAATTTTACCACACGCGGAACGGTATAAACGCCTCCCCCAAAAGAAATTCATGAATTGCTGATTTTTGTTCATTCTAACCTCCCAAAAATCGAAATAAAAAGCGATCAAAAAACATCACGTGGTCATAAATGGTACCAATAAAAACGTCACCTCGTCCCGCAAAAAATAAGACCTCACATGACTCTGTGGGCCAAAATATACAAAAATTATAGCTCTCAAAATGTGGTGATGCAAAAACTATTTTTTGCAATAAAAAGCGTCTTTTAGCGTGGCAGCTGCCAATCATAAAAACCCGCTATAAATAGTAAATCAAACCCCCCTTTATCACCCCCTTAGTTAGGGAAAAATAATAAAATTAAAAAAATTTATTTATTTCCATTTTCCCGTTAGGGTTAGGGTTGCGGCTAAAGTTAGGGTTAGGGTTGGCGCTAACGTTAGGATTAGGGATAGGGTTGGGATTAGGGTTAGGGGTGTGTTAGGGTTAGGTTTGTGGTTAGGGTTGGGACTAGGGTTAGGGGTGTGTTAGGGTTAGGGTTGGAGTTAGAATTGGGGGGTTTCCGCTGTTTAGGCACATCAGGGGCTCTCCAAATGTGACATGGCGTCTGATCTCAATTCCAGCCAATTCTGCATTGAAAAAGTCAAACGGTGCTCCTTCACTTCTGAGCTCTGCCATGCGCCCAAACAGTAGTTTACCCCCGCATATGGGGTATCAGCGTACTCTGGACCCCAAGAGTTATTGTGCAATTTGTCCTATTTCTTCTGTTACCCTTGGGAAAATAAAAAATTGGGGGTAAAAATGTCATTTTCAGCTGCAGATGGAAGGAAGAGAGCCACAGTATTCATTACTGATGGGTAGGCGGAGCCCCAGATCAGGATGTTACCTCAGATCAAAAGAGTGATGACTGGCTGGCCCCTCCAGCTCGGGCTCCTCCTACTCAACTCCAGTCTAAGATTTGAGGTCCAGAGGATGGTCGCTGCTAATGCAGCTCCTCAGAAGATTTTATTATTTTAATATTCGGACAGGAGACTTGGATCACTAGTTGGTCTAGAGGTCTCAGGGGTACCAGCGCTGCTGTACCCCAACCTCTCCCTTGGCGGATCTGTATTTACTCAAAGTCCCTGCAGAATCCTTGCCGGCCCTGGGGGATGAGGAGAGCTTCCCTGGCGGGACGCAAACCACACGTGCGGTCACTGCGTTCTTCGCCCTGGGGGGAAGCATGGGCACAGCGCCAGAAACCCCTGAGGGTCCCTGTGGCGCCTTGGCTGGTGAGTACTCCACACAAATTTTAATGATATAATTTATGTGTGAGTGCTTTAGCGTCTGAATGAGCATCGCTATTACTTGTGTCAGTATGCTTCAGCGCTGCTGTGACAGCGCTACTACATGTATGTCAGTATGCTTCAGCGCTGCTGTGACAGCGCTACTACATGTATGTCAGTATGCTTCAGCGCTGCTGTGACAGCGCTACTACATGTATGTCAGTATGCTTCAGCGCTGCTGTGACAGCGCTGTTACAAGTAGATGTGGTGATTTTTTGTCCGCAGGCAGATAGCTGCAGGACAGAGAGGGAGCAGGAGCGGGGGAGTTCGCGCTCATTATTCGAGCTGGCGGGGGGCGTGGCCTAAATATTCCCGGTCTTCTGAGCAGGAAGACGCGCGCTCTGGCGTTTCTCCTGCGACCCCCTCACTGTGGCGGCCATTACTCAGGCTCCTGGGCTCCTCGGACCGCTCCTCTCCTCATAAGACACCACGGCCAGCTGGGTGAGTGCTGATTCCTCACCCCGCAGCGCAGCGATCGCTATCCTGCAGCTGCAGTCTCATCAGAGACATAAAAATTGGCTGGGGCTCACAAATATATATATATTGTGGTGAGTTTGCAATATTAACCCCTCTGAGGGTTATTTCTACCAGCTAAATTTGCTGACTGAATACCGCTGGGGTAACCCTGCTTGGTGGAGCGTTAACCCTTCAGCGTTTGAAAAAAAAAAAAAAAAAAAAACCGCATAGTTTTTTGCTGGTATTACCGCTTTGACCTGCTCATACAGGTGAGACATGTCTGAACAGAGTTCAGATGCCGCGGATCACGTCCCAGTGCCATTGCGGCAATCAGATACGCAGACCTCCACAGCGTCTAGCGCTGCGGTCGACAGCGGTGGAAAATTGGATGATATCGCTCGATCGATTAATAACTTGTCTGACCTTTTAGGTCAATATGTGTCTGCTAATTCCTCTCAGAGGAAGCGACGCAGGCCGTTACCGGCCTCTACACGGAGCGAGTCAGATGTATCTGATATTGGGCAGAGTTCCCCTTTAAATTCGGATGGAGAAATATCCGATTCAGATGCGGACGAGCCGCAGGGGCGTTCCTCTATGGCGAAGCGTACGGAGGCATTAATTGAAGCCATGAGAGATATACTACAGTTACCGGAGGAGGTAACTAGTCGTCCTGGTAAATCAGCACGCATGTTCCAAGAGTCCCGTGCTTCGCGCACAACATTGCCAGCTCTGGATGAGCTTAATGGTGTAATAGAGGAGGAACGTCTATGTCCAGATAAGCGTTTTCATGGAACGCATTTCTTTGATACACTTTATCCTTGCTCTGCGGAGTTAAAGGCTAATTGGACTTCTGCTCCTGAAGTGGATGTGTCTTTGTCTCAGCTTAGTAAATCCTCTCTACTCCCTATTAAGGGAAAAGCGAGCTTACAGGAGCCTTTGGATAGAAAGGCAGAATTGGCGGCAAAAGCAAGCTATGAGGCTGCGGGTCATGGATTTCGAGCAGTGCTAGGATCCATGTGTGCTGCTAGAGCTTCTCTAAGCTGGTTGGCACGTCTGAAGACGGAGTTGCAAAATGAATCTCCGTTATCTGAGATACGGGAAACTTGTGAATGGTTAGAAACGGCAGCCTGTTATATCTTTGATGCCGGTCTGGATACGGCATCTCTGCTGGCCAAAGCGCAAGCTTCAGCGGTCACAGTCAGAAGAGCTTTATGGCTCAGACAGTGGGCCGGGGACGCAGTTTCCAAACAAGGGTTGTTGGCCTTACCTTACAAGGGTGGCCATCTTTTTGGATCCGACCTCACAGAGCTGATTTCCAAGGCTAAGGCGAAGGAATCAGCATTACCACAGCGAAGGGCCATGGCCTCGGTGTCCAGTAAGCCTGGTGTCTATAGTGGTCGGCGGTCCTTTCGGGGCCGAGGACGATCTAGTCACTCCTCGTGGGGATCGGGTCGTCCTTCTTTCTCAGGAAAGAAATCCTCTCAGAAAACTCGTACTCCCTGGAAGCAGAGTTTCCGCCAGAACAAGCGGGAACTTGACAAGAAACCCGCAAAGTCGGATTGACGCCAGGGGTCCACTCGAGGATTCTCGAGTGGGGGGTCGCCTGCTTCTTTTCAAGGAGACTTGGATGGCTCGCGTTCCAGATTCCTGGGTAACGCGGATAGTGTCGGCAGGCTATTTCATAGAGTTTGCTTCTCAACCCCCAAATGTTTTTTGTCAATCTCGCGTTCCGTCGGAACCCGAGCTTGTTGTCGCTCTACAGCGAGAGGTCGAATCTCTACTACAAAAGGGTGTAGTGATACCGGTTCCGTCAGAGGACCGAGGGAAAGGTTTTTATTCCAACCTTTTTATAGTTCCCAAAAAGGAGAACAAATTTCGCCCGATTCTGGATCTCAAGCGATTAAACCGGCATGTCCATGCCCGGAAATTTCGCATGGAGTCGCTTCGTTCCGTTGTGGCAGCTCTGTCACAGAACGATTTTCTGGTGTCAATCGACATTCGCGACGCCTATTTGCATATTCCCATCGGAAAGGCTCATCAGCGCTTTCTTCGATTTGCCATAGGTCAGAATCGTTACCAGTTCGTGGCTCTGCCGTTCGGCTTAGCCTCAGCGCCAAGGGTCTTTACAAAAATTCTGGCGCCCCTCATGGCACTCCTTCGAAGACAGGGGATTACGATTCTCCCTTATCTGGACGATCTTTTGATCGTGGCTTCCTCGGAGGAGGAGGCGTTGACGGCTCGGGATTTGTCTCTTCAGTTTCTGAAGGACTTCGGTTGGCTGGTCAATTGGGAGAAGTCGTCCCTGGAACCATCGAGGACAATTCTCTTTTTGGGAATGCATCTCGACACGTTTCGGTCGGTAGTTTCCCTACCACCAGACAATCAGTCATGTCTTCTTCGACATGTACAGATTATGAAATCCTCAACGGCAATGTCCCTACGGAAGTGTATGCGTCTTCTGGGACTGATGGTGGCGTCCATGGAGGCAATTCCTTTTGCCCAGTTCCATTCCAGGACTCTCCAAAGGTTCATCTTGAGTCGATGGAACCAGTCGCAATCGCTGGATTGCAGTGTCACCATTCCTCGCGCGGTGCGGGATTCTCTAGAATGGTGGTTACGTCCAGGGGCATTCTCCCTGGGGAAGTCTTTCCTCCCTCCGAAGTGGTCAGTTATAACCACCGATGCCAGCCTGTCGGGCTGGGGGGGTGTTTGGAACAATCTCTGGATTCAGGGGGTATGGTCATCGGAAGAGTCTTTTCTTCCGATCAACATTCTGGAATTGAGGGCGATTTTCCTTTGCCTCCAACATTGGACGGTCCCTTTGAGCGGTCTGCCAGTCCGAGTGCAGACAGACAATGCGACGGCTGTCGCGTATATCAATCACCAAGGTGGGACAAAGAGTTCCAGACTCATGGTAGAGGTGTCCCGAATTCTGATTTGGGCAGAGGCCAGTGTACCAGCCATTTCGGCGATTCACATTCCAGGGGTTCAGAATATTACAGCGGACTTTCTCAGTCGCAGAAGGATGGATCCCGGGGAATGGAGCCTCCACCCGGAAGTTTTTGCACTACTGTGCTCTCGCTGGGGAACCCCCCAAGTGGATTTGATGGCATCCAGGTCCAATGCCAAGTTACCGACATTCATGTCCAGGTACAAGGACCCGAAGGCGGTGGCGGTGGATGCTCTAGTGGCTCAGTGGGATCAGTTCGAGCTGATCTATGTATTCCCGCCGATATCCTTACTTCCTCTAGTGCTGCGTCGGATCAGACTAGAGAGAATTCCAGCTATTCTGATAGCTCCAGACTGGCCAAGAAAGGTGTGGTTCTCGACAATAATGTCGCTGTTGGCGGCACCTCCGTTTCCACTCCCTCTTCAACCGGACTTGTTGACTCAGGGGCCCGTTTGTCATCCGGACTTGATGTCCCTGCGTTTGACGGCGTGGCTCTTGAGACCGAAATCTTGACCCGTAGAGGTTTTTCAGCCGAGGTCATTGCTACCCTTCGTGCTGCAAGATGTCCGGCTACTACTAGGATTTACCACAAAATTTGGGAAACCTTCTTTTCGTGGTGTTTGGGGTCTTCTTGGAACCCGAGAAAATTTTCCATTCCCAACCTGTTGGCTTTTCTGCAGCATGGGCTAGACAAGGGTTTGGCAGTTAGCACTCTGAAAGGTCAGATTTCTGCTCTGTCCTTATTGTTCCGGAGAACCATTGCTTCGAATAGAGACGTGCTCTCCTTTTTCCGAGGTATCTCTCGTAAGTTTCCGCCGCGGAAGGCACCCGTGTCTCCTTGGCGGCTCAACCTTGTTTTGGAGGCTCTTCAGCATAAACCTTTTGAGCCTATGGTTTCTGCTAGCCTTTCTTTACTTTCTTGGAAGGTGGCTTTCCTTGTTGCAGTCACTTCCTTGAGGAGAGTTTCTGAGTTGGCAGCTCTTTCTTGTTCGCCTCCTTTTCTGGAGTTTTTTCCGGATCGTGTAGTGCTTCGCACTCGGGGTGAATTTTTGCCTAAAGTGGTGTCACAATTTCATGTTAACCAGGATATTGTGTTGCCTTCACTCTGTCCGGATCCGAAGAATGCGAAAGAGCGAGATTTACACACATTGGATTTAGTGCGGGCCTTGAAGTTTTATCTATCTATTACTCAAGGTTTTCGTAAGACGGACTCCCTGTTTGTGGTTCCAGCAGGTCGTCGGCGTGGTCAACGAGCTTCCAAGGATTCTATAGCTCGTTGGATCCGGTCAGCTATTTTGGAAGCTTACCGCCTTCGGGGTGAATCTTGCCCGATTAAGATTCGAGCCCATTCCACGAGAGCTGTGGCTTCATCGTGGGCTTTTCATCAAGGTGCCTCGGCAGTGCAGCTTTGCCGAGCGGCAACTTGGCGCTCTGTCCACACGTTTACAAGGTTTTATAAAGTGGACGTCAGTGCTTCCGCTGATGCAGCCCTCGGACGTAGGGTCCTGCAGGCAGCTGTAGTTTAAAGTTCTGGATGAACTTGTGTTTAGCGCTGGTTGCGCTTTGTTGTTAAGGTTGTTGGGTTTCTGCCTTTTGTTGGTTTTTCCCACCCTTATTTTTGAACTGCTTTGGGACGTCCCATCAGTAATGAATACTGTGGCTCTCTTCCTTCCATCTGCAGCTGAAACACGGATTTTGGTAAAAACTTACCTGTAAAATCCTTTTCAGCGAAGGAAGGAAGAGAGACACAGCACCCTCCCACGGCAGAAGTGTGTTGATGTTTTCAGATGCAGCGCGACCCTTATCTGATAGCGATTATCTGGGCTGAGGTCAGCGCGCTAAGGCTCTGTTCCGGCATCGCCAGCTCATCGCAGTAGTCAGGTTCCGTGAGTAGTACCTGGAACTCTGTGGTTTTTGGCTTTCTTTGCATGCATAACCTGTATCCTTGTGTTTTTTCTCTGAAGTTCCTTCAGAAGGGGTTATGTTGCTCCGCTGGTGATCTTGGCTCTTTTCCTAAAAGCTTTGGTACGACTGGAGTTGAGTAGGAGGAGCCCGAGCTGGAGGGGCCAGCCAGTCATCACTCTTTTGATCTGAGGTAACATCCTGATCTGGGGCTCCGCCTACCCATCAGTAATGAATACTGTGTCTCTCTTCCTTCCTTCGCTGAAAAGAATTTTACAGGTAAGTTTTTACCAAAATCCGTGTTTTTTTTTTAAAAAAAAATGAATTTTTTGTTTTTACAACTGTACGTTATAAACTTCTGTGAAACACTTGGGGCTTCATAGCGCTCACCACACATCTAGATAAGTTCCTTGTGGGGTCTATTTTCCAAAATGGGGTCACTTGTGGGGGGTTTCCACTGTTTAGGCGCATCAGGGGCTCTCCAAATGCGACATGACTCCCCCAGACCATTCCATCAAAGTCTGCAATCCAAAACGTCACTACTTCCCTTCCGAGCCCCAACGTGTACCCATACAGTAGTTTTCTCCCACATATTGGGTATCAGCGTACTCAGGACAAATTGGACAACAACTTTTGGGGTCCAATTTCTCCTGTTACCCTTGTGAAAATAAAATATTGGGGGCGAAAAAAAAATTTTTGTAAAAAAAAATATATATTTTTTTTTTTACGGCTGTACGTTATAAACTTCTGTGAAGCACTTCGGGGTTCAAAGTGCTCACCACACATCTAGATAAGTTCCTTGAGGGGTCTAGTTTCCAAAATGGTGTCATTTGTTGGGGGTTTCCACTGTTTAGGCAGATCAGGAGCTCTCCAAACACGACATGGCATCCAGCCAATTCTGTGTTGAAAAAGTCGAACGGCGCTCCTTCCCTTCCAAACTCTGCCATGCACCTAAACAGTGGTTTACCCCCACATATGGGGTATCAGCGTACTCAGGACAAATTGCACAATAACTTTTGGAGTCTTGTTACCCTTGGGAAAATAAAAATTGGGGTGAAAAGATCATTTTTGTGGAAAAAATATGATTTTTTAATTTTACGGCTCTACGTTATAAACTTGTGTGAAGCACTTTGGGGTTCAAATTGCTCACCAAAGATCTAGATAAGTTCCTTAGGGGGTCTAGTTTCCCAAATGGGGTCACTTATGGGGGGTTTCCACTGTTTAGGCACATCAGAGGCTCTCCAAATGCAACATGGCGTCCAATCTCAATTCCAGCCAATTTTGTTTGGAAAAAGTCAAATGGTGCTCCTTCCATTCCGAGCTCTGCTGTGCGCCCAAACAGTGGTTCCCCCCCACATATGGGGTATCAGCGTACTCAGGACAAATTGGACATCAACTTTTGTGGTCCAATTTCTCCTGTTACCCTTGGGAAAATAAAAAATTAGTGACTAAAATATAATTTTTGTGGGAAAAAAATAGGATTTTTTAATTTCATGCTCGGGCATTATAAACTTGTGTGAAGCACTTGGGGGTTCAAAGTGCTCACCAAAGATCTAGATAAGCTCCTTAGGGGGTCTAGTTTCCAAAATGGGGTCACTTGTGGGGGGTTTCCACTGTTTAGGCACATCTGGGGCACTGCAAACGGAACATGACCCCCATCAACGTCGGCATTCCAAAACGTTACTACTTCCTTTCCAAGCCCTGTCGTGCGCCCAAACAGTTTCCCCCCCCCCCCCACATATGGGTTATCAGCGTACTCAGGACAAATTGGACAACAACTTTTGGGGTCCAATTTCCTTGGGAAAAATCAAAAATTTGGGACTAAAAAATCATTTTTGTGGAAAATTGTTTTTTTTATTTTTCAGACCCAGGCATTATAAACTTTTGTGAAACACTTGGGGGTTCAAAGTGCTCACAATAGATCTAGATAAGTTCCTTAGGGGGTCTAGTTTCCAAAATGGTGTCACTTGTGGGGGGTTTCCACTGTTTAGAGGGGCACTCCAAACACGACATGGCGTCCAATCTCAATTCCAGCCAATTTTAGAAGGAAAAAGTCAAATGGCGCTCCTTCCCTTACGAGCTCTGCCGTGTGCCCAAACAGTGGTTTTCCTCCACATATTGGCTATTGGCGTACTCAGGAGAAATTGCACAACAACTTTATCTGTCCATTTTCTCCTTTTACCCTTGTGAAAATAAAAAAAAAGTTTGTAATAGATCATTTTTGTAGCTAAAAAGTTAAATATTCATTTTTTCCTTCCACGTTGATTCAGCTCCTGTGAAGTACCTGAAGGGTTAATAAACTTCTTGAATGTGGTTTTGAGTACCTTGAGGGGTGCAGTTTTTAGAATGGTGTCACTTTTGGGTATTTTCTGCTATATAGACCCCTCAAAGTGACTTCAAATATGAGGTGGTCCCTAAAAAAAATGGCTTTGTAAATTTTGTTGTAAAAATGAGAAATCGCTGGTCAACTTTTAACCCTTATAATTTCCTAAGAAAAAAAAAATTTGGTTCCAAAATTGTGCTGATGTAAAGTAGACATGTGGGAAATGTTATTTCTTAACTATTTTGTGTGACGACATATTTCTCTGTTTTAAGGGAATAAAAATTCAAAGTTTGAAAATTGCAAAATTTTAAAAATTTTCGCCATATTTGCGTTTTTTTCAAAAATAAACGCAAGTTATATGGAAGAAATTTTACCACTAACGTGAAGTACAATATGTCACGAGAAAACAGTCTCAGAATCGCGAAGATCCGTTGAAGTGTTCCAGAGTTATAACCTCATAAAGAGACAGTGGGCAGAATTGTAAAAATTGGCCCGGTCATTAACGTGCAAACCTCCCTTGGGGGTTAAGGGGTTAATATTACTGGTGGGCCTTTGGCAGCCCGTCCGATACTGAACATACTCATCAGACAGCAGTTGCCTGAACAATCTTTAGACTGACAGCTATCTGCCCCAATTGCTCCTCACACGGAAACGCTTGTCTCGGCCTGATGCTCTTCTGTTTTGCCAGACTCTTCTGCAGCAGATTATTTCCTGAAGAACAAAAGGATTGTCTGTGCTACAATGCAATGGATATCCATCAGGCCAGATCCTTCTCGTCACCGACATCACCTGTCAGGGTAGAGTCGAGAGGCACCAATATGCGTAAAATGGAGGCCGATATTGGCAGATTTGGCTGAATTTAGTCTGTGCACATGGGCCTGTAGGAAGCAACTGAAGTACATGGGGAAAAAACACAGCAAATGTGAAATGGACATACAAGCTTTATGCTGTTAGATGAATGTAAACTAGTAACCACAGGCTTTTTTCTTTTTCTGTGTTTTTCTATAAACCTCATGCAAGCTGTTTTTTCTCTTTCTCTTTGTATAGACATGGCAATGTCATAACAAAACCGCCAATGATTTTGTTTTCATAAGTTCATCTTCTCTGATAGCAACGGCCGGGCAGTCAACTGATAACAGGTAATTGACAGCTATTTTCATATATGTATGCCTTTGGAATTTTATAAGCCACTCAGGATTTACTTTTGAGGTATCCTGTTTTCTTTTTAAAAATACAGTATCCTGTTTCCACAAAGACAAGTTCGTCTTTTATTGAACTGAAGGGAAGCCTTCAATGCAGAGTTTATCTTGTAGAAATATGTTTGTTACTTCCCTCTTGTTTACAGGTTACCTCAAGATTTTCTGATAGATGGAAAGACAAAAAATAATCTGCATTTACTGTTATGCATGTTTGGTGGTAATGACTGTTCTGCGTAGCATAGCCATAGCCCCGGTAATACTCCCTAATGTTGGCTGCCATAGGTGGAGGTGCAGTTTCTTATTAGTTCTGTGAAGATTAAAGGACAGAAAGTTTTCACTATTTCAATCTAAATCCTTAAACTGAAATCCTTTATAACTTCTTGCATGTATTTTTTTATTAATTTATTATTAAGGTATGTTACCGCATATCAGATACAGAGTGGGTTTAAAACCTGTACATTACAATTGCAGCATTATAAATTAGACTTCAAGAAATCGCAATCACATTCTGCAGAGAAAATCTGCGACATAAACGTGTCACTTTATGCTGTAGCTATTGCCGCATATTTTACCCTTTACAATAACCGAAAAAAGATTGGTTTGGTACCGTGTTAGCCAGTAGAAAAAAACATATAGAGTGCTTTCAGTGGGAGAAGCAAAATAGGAATCTTGTGGGTATGATACCTTTTAATGGCTAACAAAATATAGTTTAAGATATTACAGGGCGAGCTTTCGAGACTGCTTACGTCTCTTCATCAGGCTGGTGTAACAAAATATTTGAAGAAACAATTATATACAGTGAAAAGCACAGGGATGGTACAGGGATGGTGTGATACATGGACATTTAAATAAACAAACACTGAAATAAACAAACACTGAGCTTAAAGAGAGAATCCTTAATTAGGTAAGATTAGATAAGTGGTGTGAAAGTTTTATGGACCCCATATGCATGTGGGATCAAAGGACTGGTGGTGTCTCCATTGTTTTTGGAGGAAGTTGCTCAGATTTGGTAATGGGACATGAATCCTCCTGACAAATTGAGTCCTGTAGGGCAAAGGGGGAGGCCAATGCTATGGTCTATGAGGAGTTCGACACCGATGAGGGGGAGCTCAGCCAGGGCTCCCCAAAGAGCCAGATCCCCGTACTTAGTCCCGCAGTGGACTGTCCACCCCCTGCCCGTCCCAGTGTGTACAGATCGGAGGCCCTCTTCCAAGCGGCTATCGCATAGCTCGAGGCTGGTAATGACGCCGCCTATGACAGACTCCTGGTGGCTGCAGAGAAAGCAGCAGAGCGGGAGCAAGCAGCAGCAGAGCGGGAGCAAGCAGCGGCAGAGAGAGCAGCGGAGCGTGAGCATACAGAACGCCGTGAAGCTGCGGAGCGCCGGCACCGACTGGAGATGGCTCAGCACGGGCCCCCGCTGGACGCACCAGGCCCACCGGAGACAAGGGCTTCCAAGGTCCGGGCGGAGGACTTTCCCTTGCTTGAAAAGGATGGAGACCTGGATTCCTTTCTGCTGGCTTTTGAGAGGACCTGCCTCCAACATCATCTGGCCCCGGATCAGTGGGCAAGGTACCTGACCCCCCGTTTGAGGGGTAAGTCCCTGGAGGTTTTGGGGGACTTACCTGCCGGGGAGGAGCAGGACTACAACAGCATCAAGCGGGCCCTGATCCAGCACTACAACCTCACCCCTGGAGTGTTGGTCATTGAGTATGTCGTGCGCTTCCGGGACCGAATGATGGCCTTGACGCGGCTGGTGCATGATAATATGGCCCAAGCTCAGGCTGACCAGAAGCGATGGTACGACCAGAATGCTTGTGAGCGGACCTACCAGGTGGGTCAAAAGGTGTGGGTACTGGTCCCCGTACCACAAAACAAGCTTCAGGCGGCCTGGGAGGGTCCATACCTCGTGCACGAGCAGCTCAACGCCGTCACCTACCTGGTCACCCTGGACCACGCCCGTGGAAGGAGGAAGGCCTTCCATGTGAACATGATGAAGGCCCATCATGAGCGGGAGGCTTATGCCCAACCAGTGTGCAACCTTTCAGAGGACAGAGAGTCAGAAATCCTTCTGGATCTGCCACCCTAGCCAAAGAGAGGGTGCGGTAGGGCGCACGGGGGAACACAGGAATGTGATACCCCCTAGCGCCCTCAAAAGCCGGGAGGTGTGAGGTCGGGACCGCCACCATCTTAGATAGGGCCTGTACCAGCCTCCATTTTGTCAGTTCACAGAGCCACAGATTGCTAACTACACAGGGCCTATTAGCATATCCAGTACGACCGGTTTTGATGTCCACTATGAATCAAAAGGGCTTTAATATGCTAATTGGTTTAGGCCAGTGTCTGAATGGGATGGTCATTGGTATATTGAATGGCTCGGACTCAGGCCAGTGTTTCCTGCTCCATATGAATTGCAGGCCAGTTAATATGCGTGCTTCAAAGTAAAGGGGAAGGGCCTAGCAGGTTTAAGAGCTGTAGCTATGAACAGGCTGCGCTGATTCCATTTTACACACAGAAGCCAAGAAGATGGTCTAGTAAGAGCCAAAAGAAAACGGATTTGTCTTGCCAAGGGAGCAGCCGCACATGCTTTGGGGACTGTCCAGCAACTGAAGACTGTTACCTGGGGATCGCAGAGCTCCCTGCCTTCCCATGACCATACTACCCGGTAATATTGATCTATAGCTTATACCTTTAAGCCTTGTACATTATCGTTGTATTTTTTCTCTGACTGCAAATCCATTGTAATTACGTTGTATAGCTTTACTGTATATTTCTGTAATTATCTAGTGCGCCCTTAAGGCGATTAAACCATAAAATTAATCTTGGGCTGATGCTTTTACTCTGATCACGAATCTTAGAATACCCATTGGGTAACAGGACACCCTCCCCGGCGGCCATTTGCTCTAGGTGCAGTTCCCTTACTGACCTGAGAGACAAAGGGGGCGCCGGAGAGCTGTACCTGTGGAGTTACGTCCCATTGGTGACGTGGGAGGAAGGGGGTCGTCCCTCACATTTGGTAGCGGCGGTGGGATCAGAAGCTGTGATACCCGGGCTACCGTGTGGCGGTCGGCTTAGTTCTTCACAATTGGTGGCAGCGTGTACCGTACATCTATGGAACTGAAAAACCGTTTGAAGAAACTGGCACAACTGGACAGTGACATCTTCTTTTTAACAAGATGCAAGAAGGGACACTTAATACCCAAAGGACTAAGCTTAAAGAATCCTATTTGGAATACTTACAATACTCATTATTCACAACACCTCTGCTACAGGACGTCGGAGAGACTACGGAACCACCTTATTCATGTTTTCTACAGCACCAAGAAAAAGGTCCAAATGGAAATAATATCTTTAAGGAGTACAATTTCTGGTGACACACAGCAGAAAATGCAGCTTTACTACACTACTCTGCAGTCGTACCTAATATACAACAAGAAAAAGAAACTCCACAGACTTCGACTGAAAGCAGGACTATATTCCAGCAACAGTCAAGCTCCTCCTGAACACTACAGCAAGTGGCAAAACCGCCAAAAGGACACAAGTAAAGTCAGCTGTGCTATTAACTTATCTTCCTACAAACCCACTAACCTAGAACTCAACGTACTTTCCAGAGGTCTCACATTCTGTCCTACAAAATCTCTAGACAAAACAGAACTTTGTAGTGACATGGAACAATACTTCAGGAGACTTAGACTGAAGGAGTTCTTCTCTGTCAAAGAGGACTTGGGGCTTCTGAGCAGCCAAACTCAAGTCAGACTAAAGAATAAGAAAAACTCTGACTGGACACCTCCTTCTGGCCGCAACATCATTTTGGACCAATATATTGACTCATTTAGACATTCGGTGCAGTCCACGATATTGGATAAAAAAGCAAAGAAAACATTTAATATCAGTTTGCAGGAAAGAAAGGCCATTTACGACCTTAAGAACAACAGGGAGATCACTATTAAGCCTGCGGATAAAGGTGGTGCCATAGTTCTCCTTAATACAACCGACTACATCAAAGAGGCACACAGACAACTGATGGATATACAGTACTACACCAAACTGGATGATGACCCAACTCCAAAATATTTGAGGTAGTTGAAAAAAGTCATCAAATGTCTGTGTACAGAATCCATAAACCTTCTGGACTTAATACCTGAGAATCCAAGGATGGGAACTTTCTATATGCTTCCCAAGATTCATAAGCCAGGCAACCCAGGGAGGCCAATCGTCTCAGGGGTGGGAACACTCACTGAAGAAATCTCAGGGTGGGTAGAAAACATCCTTAAGCCGCTGGTAAGGAAGACAGCCAGCTATATACAGGACACTACAGACCTGCTAAATAAGCTATCCACGATAGGTTCCCTCCCCGACAGCACCATCTTAGCCACGATGGATGTCGAATCCTTATATTCTAACATCCCACACGAAGATGGACTAACTGCCTGCCGAATGTTTCTTGAGGCCAATGGGATCCCGTCCGAGTCTGTAATAACACTCACCAGATTCATCCTCACACACAACTTTTTCTCTTTCGGTGAGGAGCTATATCTACAACGCACCGGCACCGCTATGGGAAGTAAAATGGCACCCCAGTATGCCAACCTCTTCATGGCTAAACTGGAAAATGACTTCTTAACATCCTGCTCCATCAAACCATTTGCCTATTTCCGTTACATTGATGACATCTTAATAGTCTGGACTGAGTCCGAACAAGAACTTCTAGATTTCCATGACAAATTCAACAAATTTCATCCTACCATAAACTTGACATTGGACTACTCAAAAACAAAAATCAACTTCCTAGACACCACCATAAAAGTCCAAATGGTTCGTTCCAAACATCAGTGTATCGGAAACCAATTGACCGCCCCACATACCTCAGATGGGACAGCTTCCATCCTAAACACATTAAAAAGTCCATTGTCTACAGCCAGGCCCTCAGATACAACCGTATCTGTTCCAGTCCTAAGGACAGGGATAAACACCTAACTCAACTTAAAATGTCATTTTTAATTCAAGGTTACCATCCCACCTCCATTGATGACCGGATCACTAGGGCCACAAGGATCCCTAGAAGCCAATTACTTCAATACAGGAAAAGAGAGGAAAATCACCGTGTACCTCTGGTAGTGACCTACAACCCACAGCTTGAAATACTCAGAAAAACGGCTAAAAAACTTCACCATATACTACACAAGGATGACCAGTTAAAAATATTATTCAAAGACCCCCCCCCCCTTGCTGTGTTACAGGCAACCTCCAAATTTAAGAAACATCATGATCTGAAGTTCAATGCCCTCAGATTCACCAAGAGGGACCTATCCTTGCAATGGGAGAAGATGCAAAACTTGCAGTCATATAGAGACCAACGACAAGATCCAAATCCCCAACACACAGCAAAACTATAAGATCCCCGGGACATTCACATGTTCCTCCTCTAATGTGGTATATTTAATTCTTTGCAATATATGTCCTGTGGGTGGCCTCTATGTTGGAGAAACAGGACAGAGACTGAGAGCAAGGATGAGGTCTCATCGTCATAAGATTACAGACAAAAAAAAACATCTACCAGTGGCTAAACATTTCTGTGGTCCAGGACACAACATATACAATATGAAAATTGTCATTTTAAGAGGCAATTTCCAATCGCAAACACATCGCAGAGTTTGGGAAAGCAAATTCATTAACATCTTTGATTCTATTCACACAGGACTCAATGTGTCAGGAGGATTCATGTCCCATTACCAAATCTGAGCAACTTCCTCCAAAAACAATGGAGACACCACCAGTCCTTTGATCCCACATGCATATGGGGTCCATAAAACTTTCACACCACTTATCTAATCTTACCTAATTAAGGATTCTCTCTTTAAGCTCAGTGTTTGTTTATTTCAGTGTTTGTTTATTTAAATGTCCATGTATCACACCATCCCTGTGCTTTTCACTGTATATAATTGTTTCTTCAAATATTTTGTTACACCAGCCTGATGAAGAGACGTAAGCAGTCTCGAAAGCTCGCCCTGTAACATCTTAAACTATATTTTGTTAGCCATTAAAAGGTATCATGCCCACAAGATTCCTATTTTGCTTCTCCCACTGAAAGCACTCTATATGACCCTTTACAATGAAATGGACAGAAAATAAGCATATTTCCTGCAACACAATTTCAGAAAATTTTGTTTTTGTGTTTTTTTTTTGTTTTAATATCTATACGACACATGGAGAAATAGCATTATGTAGTTATGTATGTGGTTGACTGGACTAGATTCCTTGATGATAGTAGTCTTTGTTACATCATTGTTGGGAGGCATTATCTTGAAAGGTCATACTGTTATGGCATAGTGATAGTGCAGGCTCAGAAACCGAGCCTGTGTCATCAGCAGCAGGTCTCAGCTGTAACATACAGCTGACAACCTGTTACTAAAGCTAACACAGGAAGGACCTCTTTTAGGGGTTCAGCCTGTTGTTCAGCTCCAAAAAGAAAGCAGAAGAAATGAATTATAGGTGTAGTCCTGGCTAAAAAGTGATAACACTATTCACCTGTGATTGACTGCAGCGGTCAGGTGACTTGAACAGTGCATCATTGGGTGATTCTCTGATGACATGCTGTTAAAGTTACTTTGGCTGCTGCAGCCAGTCACAGTCTGCAGCGCCCGTCAAACCTCTACAACTTTAATAAGGGCTCATACTCCAGTGTGAGAAACTTGGACGAGTCTCGCACGTCAATACTCGGCACTGCCGCCGGCATTTGGACCGGAGTGTGCGGCTGCATGTATTTCTATGCAGCTGAACGCTCCGATCCGAGTGCCGGCGGCAGTGCCGAGTATTGACGTGCGAGACTCGTCCAAGTTTCTCACATGTGAGTATGAGCCCTTACTCTAATGACCTGCAGCTTCTTCTGTACTACCTACTTATTCATTATGCTTGATCTTTATTACAGGTATTTTTTTGCTTTCAAAACATGGGTAGCATGACTTTTAGTTCACAACTCTTACTATGCAAGTCTCCATTGTCTGTCAAGAGGAGGCTTGTGACACTTTTACGGAAGGCTTACCAATGTATATGGTTAACTTATGGCCATAAGCCAGAAGAAGAAGAAATAAATGTCTCCTAATTACATAAATGCTTGCTCCATTTTGCTTGTATTATTCTTGGCTACCTTTTTCTTTTTGTATGACAGAAAAGACGTGCTGTTTATTGATGAGTGTGGATGCCGCTTTTCTACTATTACTATATTACCGTCCTTATATGATGGTCGTTTACTTGTGCGTCACTGCTGAGCAGCTCGTAACATAGAGCAATGGAGGCATGGAGCAAAATACCCTTCTGTATCTGTATATACTGTCAGACAGTGGCTGTGTATAAAGACATGCTCATTTATCAAAAATCTGCAGCACTGCTTAAAATTCATGCACGTTTCATTCTACAGGGTGGAAATCAAGTTTTGTTAAGCTCCCCTCCATTGCGCTTTGTTGTTCTTGGTTACAACGTTTCAGTACAGAATTCTGCACTAGAAATATGCAATAATCGTCCCATATGTGGCCCATTCCCCTGATATCCATATCTAAATGCAAAGTGTAGGCATAACTGCATATGTGTACAATACCGTTCTATTTTCATTTCCTTCCAGAAATATCTGTCTGTGGGATACATTGGTTACACCGGCAAATAGTTTAGTTCATGGTAAGTAATTTTCTTTCTCTCCCTATTCACATTTCACTTGATGGTTTTACATCTGATTATATTTCTGCAAAAGCAAAGACTGATCTTTCTTTTTTTCTTATAGGATATCTGTTCTCAGCCAAATCTTTATGCAGTATGATATCTGTGCCCCAAACATAACCCCGTTAATACTGGCATTCACTAAATAATCTTTGCCTATGTTTCTTGCCTAAGGCTGTGTTCACACGTTGCATTTTTGCTGCTTTTTTATGTAAATATTCAGCTGCGTTTCACAATAACAGTAAAGTCTGAGATTTCAGAAATCCCATGAACACTGCTTGTTTTGTCAAAGAGGTGCGTTTTGCAAAATGCTGCATGTCACTTTTTTCAGCGTTTTTTTTTTTCCAGCGTTTTTTCAGCTATTGAAAGCAATAGGTAGTGCTGCATTTTTGGTACCAAAACCTGATGAAGTTGAACCAGATTATTAAAAAAAAGCAGCAAAAAACGTGTGAACATAGCTTAAAGCTGTTTTCTCATCAGAGCCGACAACTTCCAAAATGCAGGCTCGGCAGCAATCGCTCAATCTCCTCCTTGGGTTACACTCATACTACTCCTTCCAAACAGTAAAACCTGCATACCGCCATGTTTTTGAAGTGGCTGCTGCAGGAGAAATATAAAGTATTACATGGTGGCATTATACACCAGTGACCAGCCATGTAGTACGAAGATAGCGGAAGTGCGTCAAAACAAGAACTACTCTCATAAAGTAGGAAAGAGGGGGATCCTGAGCAGGGTAACCCCCTGTATGACTCCTAACAATGAATTTGGACATAAGTTGTCCTAATAGCTCAGTGGACCATTATTCTAGGAAACCCCTAACTCAGCCAAAATATTGAAATTATATAATCACTTTCAGTATTAATAAATTGTTGTGTTTTTTTCATTTGTATTTTCAGCTTTCTTTTGCCATGATAGTGGAGCAACTGTTATAGCTTATGCACCAAAAAATCAGCTTTTGATTTCTGGAGGAAGGAAGGGTCTCATTGGCTTATATGACTTGCGTCAGAGGCAGCAACGGCATTCATTCCAAAGCCATGATTCTGCAGTCAAGGCCATTGCTATTGACACAACAGAAGAATATTTTGTCACGGGATCTGCAGAGGGTAACATTAAGGTATGGTGTTCATATAGGAACAATTTTATATATTGTGCTCATAGACTGCAGCATTTAGGAATCTGCCAGCTTTAGAGCTAAAATCTCTCACTATTTCTTGAAGGCACACAAAATGTCATGATTTACAAAGTAACCCAGGGTTAACACATGGTGATACTATAAACTCTCTTGGATGGGGGGCTGGCCTGCTCTCAGATGGGGGGCTGGCCTGTTATCTTGGATGGGGGGCCGGCCTGCTCTCTCGGATGGGGCGCCGGCCTGCTCTCTCGGATGGGGCGCCGGCCTGCTCTCTGATATGGGGCGCCGGCCTGCTTTCTGATATGGGGCGCCGGCTTGCTCTCGGATGGGGGGCTGGCCTGCTTTCTTGGATGGGGGGCCGGCCTGCTCTCTCGGATGGTGCGCCGGCCTGCTCTCTGATATGGGGCGCCTGCCTGCTCTCTCGGATGGGGGGCCGGCATGCTCTCTGATAAGGGGCGCCGGCCTGCTCTCTGATATGGGGGGCCGGCATGCTTTCTCGGATGGGGGGCCGGCCTGCTCTCTCGGATGGGGGGCCGGCCTGCTGTCTCGGATGGGGGGCCGGCATGCTCTCTGATTATGGGGCGCCGGCATGCTTTCTCGGATGGGGGGCCGGCCTGCTCTCTCGGATGGGGCGCCGGCCTGCTCTCTCAGCCAACCATAAATGGTTCTGGGCTAAAAGATGAGTTATGCATGGAATCATGTAAACTATCTCTATATTTGGTACACTGAAGCAAATCTACATATTGAAGGGCAGTTATTTATCACATTTCTTTTTTTTTTCTGCAAAATACCTGGTGTAGTTTCTCATTATTGCTGCTCCTATAAAGTGTCATAGACATACTTCAAGAAGTTGCTGCTTTGCACGAAGTGCAAGTTCTGGTTGTTGCTCTAGCCAAATATCGCTCTATATTCCTAAGTTATAGAAGTATATTTGCTCATAAGCAAGCAAAGCCATCAGAAGGAATTGTTTGTATAGTAGATGCTTCATTCACTGAAGATTTGAGACAGAATTAGACCTTATTCACGCATACACATTATGGCTCTTTGTACGTGTGGTATATTTGGTGACAGATTTGTCACCAAACATTTCCCTACCTACGTCAGATGGGATCTTATACAATTTTTGCATCTAAATATAAAGTACAGAAGCCATAAAACGTGTGACTGACTAGACCGTCTCTTCCCTATATTTCCATATACAGCAACAATCACAAGTCAGCTGTAGTTTATTACACAGAAAAGATTAGGGGGAGCTTCTGTAGGACCCACGGCTGTATAGTGAGATGTACATGGAAATAAGTGTTGTTTTTTCTGTTTCAGGTCTGGAGCTTGACTTCTTTCAATCTAATGCACACTTTCCTCAATGAGCATGCACGTCAGTCCATCTTCAGAAATATCGGGACCGGCGTGATGCAGATCGAGACCGGGCCCGCCAATCACATCTTTTCCTGTGGTGCAGATGGAACTGTCAAAATGAGAGTATTGCCAGACCGATTTAGTACAATTAATGACCTTCTGAAAAATGAAGTCAAATTTGTTCTCTGAACTTTTTACTTTGTACAGTTTATCCCTGTGGACTCTTTCCAATGCATCGTCCTGCACAAGCACTGAAGGTGGATTAAAATGTAATGTATTGGGTGAGGCTAGGGGCCGGCAGATGAAATGTGCAATGCTTTAAAGATGTGCCACTATTATGCTTTTCTCAGTTTGTATTTATTTTTGTCAATCAATGTTTTTCTTTTCCGTTTTTGCCCTTGACGCACTGATGCCTTAAATGATTAACACAATCATTCATCAATTGAATGCTATGTTGCCTAAAATAGGAAAATGGATAAATATGTAAAATAAGAGATATACATATATATATTCCTACATACTTGTGCTGCTGCTGCTGTTTTTTTTCTTTTTATTATTCTTCTAAAATGTTTTTTCATGTGTTTTAAAATCTGCACATTTAGAGGATATTTTATTAATTGTGTATAACATTTGAACCATATGATTTACTTATCATAGTTATATATACAGAAATTGCGATAAAATATATTCTAGGGCCGTTAAAGATTGTTTAAAAATAAAATAGGAGACACAGTTTAGGTATTCACTTACACATATATATAAAAAAAACTTTCCTAACGTGATTCATCACAAAGAAGGAAAAAACCTTGTGGCCGTGTTTGTTGCTGGCTTATTTTTATTTTCATGATCTTTAAAAGCACTTACATAACCGTGTTACAGCTTTACAGGAATGGTTTTTTTTTGTATTT
>JARQOD010000001.1:854752970-854816630 GCA_033576555.1 Oophaga sylvatica | reverse complement strand
CCCCTGTACTGGATCATTTCCTTGTATTACCTCTGATTCTGGCCAAATTTGTTTGTTTTTTCCCAGGCCATTTTTATCACCCAACCACTGGCACCATGGGGTTTCTTCTTGCTCTTACGTTTGCCCCCCACTAAATTGGTACTAGGGGGACCTTATCTCCCCCTTATTTTTACTCTTACCCCATAAATTGGGATTTAACTTATGAACTCCATGTACGCCTGATTGGTGGCTTAATATTATCTTTACCACATCTTCTATATAATCGTCTAATTCTGTCTGTCTGTAACGGAAATCCCGCGTCGCGTTGCGTCTCTGCTCAGCTGCCTCCGGATTGGATGTGGGTGTTGCTGGGGGATGTGGTGTGGGCACGCCCCTTGGATACCCGACCACGGCCTTAGCAACATCACAGGGACTGTCACAGAACATGTGTTAGAGAGCAAATGGAGGGAAAAAATAATTCTTGCAGAGTGATGGCACAATGTGTGTGTGTGGCGGTGGGTGCTGACGCTGGCCCTGCGTAGTTCACTCATGGTTACTAAACAAGTTCTGTCAGTCAGTGTGATGTAGTTCAGTCACGTTTACTGGACAAATTCTCTCAGTCACAGTGCGACATAGTTCACTCACGTTTACTGAATACTTTCTGTCACATTGCGACATAGTTCAGTCACGTTCACTGAACACGTTCTGTCAGTCACAGTGCGCTGAGCAGATACTTCTTTACTGTACGCTATCACGATTTACGCTTCCTGTCTTCCAATGGGTCGTAAGCGAAATTACACCACTGAGGATGACAGAAAAGCAGCAGCAGCAAGGCATAATGATAAGTATATATTTTACCCGGAAAATCCTGTGAATTCATTGCATTATTCTTAAATCTTCATAAGTAAACTACATAGATATTCTAGAATACCCGATGCGTTTAGAATCGGGCCACCATCTAGTATGACAAAAAAAAAAGTCTCTCTTTAAATCTGTTTCAGCGAGTGTGAGCGAGCTGAGTGTGACCGGTGCGCAAGTGCGAATGGTGGTAAGTGTGACTTGAGATTCAGTGAAGAAGTATTTGGAAAACCTTTAATCAAATACCTGTGTGAGTGGCTGAATTATGGATTGCTGAGTGCCTTTCTACCTGTTCTATTTTTTGGGGGCTTTTTTAACCTATTTTTTCTCTCTAAAGGATTAATCTCTTATTTTACTATCTGTGTGTTTAAAGGTTAACTATATTGCATTTAAATCTTGGTGTAGCTATATTCACAAGGGGTTAATTAAGGGTGGTGGTTCATAATTAAGGGTTTATAAGGGCCAGCTGGTTGGGGCTCAAGTCTTTTTGGAAGTGCATTTGAGCAGCAGGGTGGTTTGCTGTTGAAGAGGGAAAAAAAAAGGAAAAAAAAAATCTCTTTAAATCTTCTGCTTCAGTGAGTGTGAGCGAGCTGAGTGTGACCGGTGCGCAAGTGCGAACGGTGGTAAGTGTGACTTGAGATTCAGTGACTTTGGATTCAGGGAGTTTCCAAGGGAGGAATTACTGAATTGGTGTTATATTTTATTAATACTTTATTCAAACGTCCATGACAGCACTACAGAGAGAGGGGATCCGCCCCCTTAGGAACAGGAAACCTACAGATACAAAAGGGCGGCACCTCTCCCACGCCTCAGTTGGTTTCCTGTTCCTAAAGGACGGTTTCCTACAGATGAAGATCTTCAGGAGGACCCAGGCCGGCCGGTCGACCCAGGTAGCGGGGGGATCTCCTACCTCGACCGGTGCAGAGCTCCTGGAAGCGCCACGGTGGGTCCGGGTAGGACTCCACGACAGTGTGCGGAGCAGGTGGAGCAGTATTCAGAGGATCCCTGTCTCCCAGCCAGCGCCGGTTGGTAAGTAATTCCCCCCTCTCCCTGGTCCCGGTGCCTGCTTCCTGTCCTCTCCTGCGGTCCTGTCATGGTGGGGGCCTGCTGGTGGTGCAGCCGTAAAAAAAAAAAAAATGTTTTTGAATTTTGAATTTCCCGCCGCGCGGGGTTTTTTGAATTTCCCGCCACGCGTCGCTGCAATGGACGGCACGACGGGGGTTTTTTTTAATTTTCCGCCGTGCGTCGCTGCTATGGACAGCGCGGCGGGTGTTTTGAATTTCCCGCCGCGCGTCGCTGCGGGGGACGGCGCGGCGGGGTTTTTTAAATTTTCGCCGCGCGCCGCTGCTGCGGCGGCGTGGTTGGGGCTTTTTGACATCTCCCGCTCGCATCCCTGCTGGGGGGGCGATGCGGCGGGAGGCTTTACTTGCCTGCGTCGGTGCGGCTGGATCGGTGGGATCTCGGTGGGAGCGTTGAGGAAGGGGGTGGAGTCTCCACCGCCGGAACCGGAAGTGAGACACCGGCCGGCATTTTTGAAAATTTTGGCGGCTGCACCATACGTGAGGCGGCGCCTGCTGTGGGGACGGCGGGAAGGTGCAGGGGGGCTGTGGGGCGGGGAGCAGGAGGGGGTGGACCCCTGGCCACACCTGCTGACCCGGATATCCGGGGGAGGATATAATGAGCCTGGGAAGGAGGTAAAGCGCTTCTGCCCCATTTTCTGACAATGGACACTGCAGAAGCTCCCTCGGTGCATCAGGAGAGCCAGCAGCAGCAGACAGAGCGCTCCTCTTCAATGGCCAGGGGCGCCAGCCGAGAAGTTCCGCAGCTGGGAAAAAGACCCCTCCCCGTGATCAGGTACCTACTGCTGTATGGACTGGGTAAGAGATTGTCAAACCTAGAATACCCAGTAATGCAGTTTTCCCCCCATTCTGTGTTCCGTTACTAGGGAAGAAGTGTTCGGTGAAAAGCAAGCACAGGGAATGTGCCTTTTGTGCTTGCCCTCTGCCTGACGCTTGCCCTAAAAGGTTATGCCAGCCGTGCATGCAACGGACGGTAGGGCATTTAAGGGGGAAGGGCCGGGGCCTGGGATGAGATAGTAACCCCCCCCATGCCCCTTCCCTTTTTAGATAGCGGAGGAGACTCCAGATTTCACCGAAAGCCTGAAGGAGATAATAAGAGCAGAGATGAAAGCGTCCTCAAGACACGGAGAATCTTCCAGGCGTAGAACTGTACCAGTTTTATCTGATTCAGATTCACCTGCCGCCCATGACAAGGGTGAAGTTGTGTCAGGACCCTCCTCGCCTTCCTCTTCGGCTTCTTCCTCTTCTTCTACGGAAGACTCTACCCGATTTTGTTTTCCCTTGGACCAGATGGACAAATTTGTCAAATCAGTTAGGTCCACCATGGGGGTAGAGGAGGCGAGACCAGAACTCTCAGTACAGGATCTGATGTTCGGTGGTCTAGATCCAAAAAAACGGAGATCCTTTCCTCTAAACAGTAGCATCCAAGGCCTTATAGACAGAGAGTGGAAGAAGCCTGAAAAAAGAGGCTCCTTACCCCTAGCGTTTAAGCGGAGATATCCCTTTGAAGATCCCTTGACAGGTAGATGGGATAAGGCCCCGAAGCTGGATGCAGCAGTGGCGAAGGCTTCTAAAAAATCCTCCATCCCATTCGATGATATGGGGTCTTTGAAAGATCCACTAGACAAGAAGGCAGACTCCTTCTTGAAAGGGACATGGGAGATGTCGGCAGGTGCCCTGAGACCAGCGGTTGCAGCCACTTGTGCAGCCAGATCAATGATGGTCTGGCTAGACCAGTTAGCATCCCAGTTAGCAGATGGAACCTCTAGGGGGTCAATTCGGAAGACTTGCCGGTAATTCAGAACGCGGCGGCTTTCCTGGCTGATTCCTCAGCGGACTCAGTAAGAATGGCTGCCAGAGTGGCAGGGCTGTCTAATGCAGCACGAAGGGCGTTATGGCTGAAATGTTGGCCGGGCGATATTCAAGCCAGATCTCGCCTCTGCTCCATTCCGTGTGACGGCGAATATCTTTTTGGCCCGGTCCTGGACGAATTTTTGGAAAAGGCAGGGGACGACAAGAAAAAGTTTCCCAGTCTATCAACCCCTTTCTATAAAAGACCTTTCAGCAGAAGGAGGTTCAGCCGCAGAAGGTCGTCCAGGGAATGAGCCAAATGGGATGAAAAGAGGCGAAGAGGTACAGGGTTTATGTTTAGGGGTCCACCTAGAGAAACAAAAAAACCTCGCAATGACTAGCGATGCCAGTAGGAGGCAGATTGAGGGCCTTCTTCCCGGCCTGGTCGGAAATCTCAAGCAGTAGCTGGATCCTTAACCTCATAGCTACAGGGCTGCGATTAGAATTCTCCTCGGTACCTCGGGATAACTTTAAAATTACCCCCCTCAGGACTTCCCCATCGGAGCAGGCCACTCTGGAGTTGGAAGTTCAGGAGCTTTGCGCTAAGAAAGTCTTAGTGGAGGTGCCGGAAGCAGAGCGGGGTAAAGGGTTTTACTCCCCTCTGTTTTTGATCCGTAAACCGGACGGTTCTTTTAGAACAATTATTAATTTGAAAGCCCTCAATAAATTCCTGGTTATTCACCCATTTAAAATGGAAACGGTCAGCTCAGCAATAAAGCTTCTGTTTGAAAATTGCTTTATGGTGGTGTTAGATCTGAAAGACTCTTATTACCACGTACCGATCCATGTGGAGCATCAGCGTTTCCTCAGAGTAGCAATCCAGATGGGGGAATCGCTGCGACATTTTCAATATAGTGCCCTTCCTTTTGGCTTGGCGGTTGCCCCACGAGTGTTCACTAAAGTTATGTCGGAGGTCATGGCCCACTTACGTGAATCCAATATGCTTATAGTCCCCTACCTCGACGACTTTCTTATCATTGAAAAGACGGCAGAGCATTGCCTAGAGCAACTGCAAAGAGCAATATCTACCTTAGAGCGGCTGGGATGGCTAATAAATACTAAAAAGTCTCGTTTGATTCCGATGGGGGTCCAGCAGTTTCTAGGGCTAATTCTGGATTCACGGAATCAGATCTGTAGTTTACCGTCAGACAAGTTGATTCGCTTATGGTACCAGGTCCTAAACGCTTCCAATAACCCCTCCATGTCTCTTAGGAAGGCCATGTCTCTTTTGGGCTCCCTCTCGTCCTGTATCCCCGCGGTTCAGTAGGCTCAATTTCACACAAGGACGCTGCAAGCTGAGGTCTTGTTGTATCAAAATTTTCTAGGTGGTTACCTAGAAGGCCAGCTATCCTTGTCCCAGACTACTATAAGATCCCTGGATTGGTGGAAGGAGGAGACAAACCTGTCTAAGGGGGTTCCCTGGGAATATGAAATATCCCGAATAGTCACGACAGATGCAAGCCCCTCTGGGTGGGGGGCTCATATGGGGGACATTATGGTTCAGGGCTTATGGGAGCTGGATCAGATTCAAATGTCTTCTAATATGAAGGAGTTAACGGCGTTAGAGCTAGCGATTAAAAAGCTCCTTGTCTATCTACAGGGTCACCACGTTCGAGTGCTCTCCGACAATCGTGTCACAGTCGCTTACATCAACCACCAGGGTGGTACTCGTTCCGGTCCTCTCATGGAAGTGGCAAGGCGACTACTCCAGATAGCAGAACGACACTTTCTTTCTCTAACGGCTCTACATATAAGGGGAGAAGAAAATACCAAGGCGGACTTCTTAAGCCGCAATCTCCTAAGTCAAGGAGAGTGGTCGTTAAAGACTTCCATCTTCGACCTGATTGTACAGAAATGGGGTCAACCGGACATAGATCTCTTTGCTACTAAAAGCAACAGGAAAGTGAGACGGTTCTGCTCTCTAAATCCCAAAGAACGCCCTCTGGCAGTGGACGCTCTTTTATTAAAGTGGGATTTCAATCTAGCATACGCCTTCCCTCCCTTGTCCTTACTCCCCCTAGTATTGAGGAAGGTCAGGAAAGACAGAGCGAGAGTAATAGTAGTCGCTCCCTTCTGGCCCAGGAGGGCATGGTTTTCATGTCTCAGGAACATGTCGATAGCCGACCCATGGGTCCTGCCGGATATTCCCGATCTGCTCTCCCAGGGTCCAGTCTACCATCCTCGAGTAGCGGGCCTCCACCTGACGGCGTGGATTTTGAATGGTCGCTGCTGAGGGATAAGGGGTTTTCTGCTAATGTAATTGTAACGAATGGAAGCGGAGGCAGAGGTGGTGAAGTTCACATTCGTATTTATTTTTTAATGTGGAACCTCGAGACCGCGGTCCGGGGGGCTCCGAAGGGGGCGTAACTAGTGAGCCCCGGGTACCCGTAGTAAGGCCCCTCGAACAGGACCAGAATGGAATACTCGGAGGACACAGGTGCTACCTCCAGTTAGACCCCGGACACGTGGCAGCTGTCCCAGAGGGACCAAAAGGGTAACAAGTATTTACAGAGTCCGTGGAAAGTTCTTGACGGAGAAGGATAAGGTCCTGGTCCAGAACGGATGGTAGAAGGCTGGCTTCAGTGACCTTGTCACGGTCCACGGGTACGGATGGCTGATGGCGGAACGGGATGACACTTGCGCCAGTAATAGCCGAGATTGTCCAGATTAGCCAGATACGGGTTAGCAATGATCTGAGGAGACAAACAGTATCAGCGAAGCACAGAGACTGCAGACGCAGCGCAGACAGAACAGGAACAGAACCGGATGTAGCAATGATAGAACACGTTGCTCCGGCACTCCCCTAATGGTGGAGTGACCAGATATAGTACTGAGTGCGCAGCCATTGGATAATTAGCTATTTCAAAAGATGCACGCTGCCCCTTTAAGAGAGGCGGTGGGCGCAGCCTCGCGTCCTAAGCCGACTGTCTGGAGGCCTGCCAGCAGCGTGCCAGGAAGTGGAGAAGGACTCAGGACGCCGGAGAGCAGATGGGACAGGAGACCCCAGCCCACGCACAGACCGCCGCAGAGGGACAGCCCGAGGAACAGGTGAGTGAGCAGAACGGAGTGCAGAGGCAGCGCTGGGACCGGGTGTAACAGTATCCCCCTATTTACTCCCCCTCTTTTTCAAGCCTGCGTGAAATCTTTTAAGAAGAAGAGGGGCCTGGATGTCTCTTTAGGCTCCCAAGACCTCTCCTCAGGACCAAAACCCTCCAGTCCACCAGGTAATAGATCCTACCTCTTACTCGCTTAGAGGCCAAGATATGTTTTACCTCAAAAACATCATCCTCAGAGACCGGATCAGGAGTGGTACCCGGGTCCTTAAAAAAGGAGCTCAACACTACTGGTTTGAGGAGGGAAACATGAAAGGAGTTAGGTACTCTTAGAGAATTAGGCAATTTCAGTTTATAAGAGACCGGGTTGATCTGTCTCAAAACTTCAAAGGGACCAATGAAACGAGGACCCAATTTGTACGATGGTAACTTCAGACGGATGTACTTTAAGGAGAGCCATACCTTGTCTCCTGGACGAAAGATGGGAGCCTCCAAACGTCTTTTGTCCGCATGCGTTTTCATACGTTGAGAAGCTTTCTCCAAAGCCGACCTGGTCTCTCTCCAAATGTCCGAGAAATTCTTTGACAAGGTATCGACTGCCGGAACATCCGACAATCCCGAGACAGGAAGAGGAATTCCGGGTTGCAGTCCAAACACAATCTGAAAGGGAGACTTTCCAGAAGATTCACTTACTTGATTGTTGTAGGAGAATTCCGCCCAGGGCAGTAATTCTACCCAGTCATTATGATGAGCGTTGACGAAGTGACGCAGGTATCCAGCCAGGATTTGATTGATCCTCTCCACTTGCCCATTAGACTGGGGATGATATGCAGAAGAAAAATCTAGTTCAATTTTTACCATTTTACAGAGTCCTCTCCAGAACTTAGAGGTGAACTGGACGCCCCTGTCGGACACGATGTGGAGAGGAAATCCATGTAGACGAAAGATGTGCTGGATGAAGTGAGTGGCCAGTTCTGGAGCAGACGGGAGGCCAGATAGCGGAACGAAGTGAGCCATTTTAGAGAAGCGGTCCACCACAACCCATACCACTGAGCAGCCTGAAGAGATGGGAAGATCCGTGATGAAATCCATTGCGATGTGCTGCCAGGGAGCGGACGGAATCGGAAGAGGCAGAAGCCTGCCGGCTGGTAGATGTTTAACAGTTTTGTTACGAGCACATGAAGGACATGCTGCGACGAACTCCTGGATATCCTTGACCATGGTAGGCCACCAGTAATACCGGGAGATGAGTTGCTGCGTCTTTTTCAGACCAGCATGGCCAGCCAACTTAGAAGAATGACCCCAGCGCAGAACACGAGTACGGTCAGAAGCAGACACGAAAGTCTTCCCAGGAGGAAGCCGGGCCAGATCAGTGGAGGCAACAGAGACTAACCTAGAAGGTTCAATAATGTGCTGAGGTTCCTCCTCCAGTTCAGGAGGCAAGAAGGCCCTAGAGAGTGCGTCTGCCTTGATGTTCTTGTCAGCTGGACGGAAATGAAGTACAAAATTGAAACGGGCAAAAAATAATGCCAAACGGGCCTGACGGGGATTCAGTCTTAAAGCAGATTGGAGATAGGCAAGGTTTTTATGGTCGGTGAATATGATTACCTGGTGATGAGCTCCTTCAAGAAGATGTCTCCATTCCTCCAGAGCCAATTTGATGGCCAACAGTTCGCGATCACCGACAGAGTAGTTCCTTTCTGCAGGAGAAAAAACCTTGGAAAAAAAACCACACGAGATCATCCGCCCGGTAGACGACTTCTGGGTCAGAACTGCTCCTGCACCTATGGAAGAAGCGTCAACTTCAAGAAAAAATTGCTCACTTGAATTAGGACGATGGAGAACGGGTTGGAAGCGAAGGCTTTTTTGAGAGAAACAAAGGCCTCTTCTGCCTCGGAGGACCATTCCTTAGAGTTTACACCCTTCCGGGTTAAGGCTGTGATTGGAGCCACTCGGGTGGAAAAGTGTGGAATGAATTGCCGGTAGTAATTGGCGAATCCGAGGAACCTTTGTATGGCTTTTAGCCCAGACGGACGAGGCCAGTTGAGAACTGCAGACAACTTCTCCGGATCCATCTTTAATCCTGTGGAAGACACAATGTACCCAAGGAAAGGCAAAGAGGACTGCTCAAAGAGGCATTTCTCATATTTGGCATAGAGCCTGTTCTCTCTCAGTCTTTGTAAGACCAGGCGTACTTGCCTCCGGTGTGACGTCAAGTCAGCAGAAAAAATCAAAATATCGTCCAGGTAAACCACGACACAAGTATAGAGCAAGTCCCTGAAAATGTCATTAACAAATTCCTGAAAAACCGCAGGTGCATTGCTTAGGCCGAATGGCATTACCAGGTATTCATAGTGGCCGTCACGGGTGTTGAAGGCTGTTTTCCATTCGTCTCCCTCTCTAATTCGGATCAGGTTGTAGGCCCCTCTGAGGTCCAATTTGGTGAAGATCTTGGCCCCTCGGAGACGATCAAACAGCTCTGAAATAAGAGGCAATGGATACCTGTTTTTTACCGTGATTTGATTTAGACCCCGATAGTCAATGCAGGGCCGCAAGGATCCGTCCTTTTTCTTCACAAAGAAGAATCCAGCTCCTGCCGGTGACGATGACTTTCGGATAAATCCTCTAGCCAAATTCTCTTGAATGTAGTCCGACATGGCCTGAGTCTCTGCCTGTGAAAGAGGATAAACTCTCCCGCGAGGGGGTGATGCCCCTGGAAGAAGCTCTATCTGACAGTCATACGACCTGTGTGGAGGTAGTCTCTCAGCCTCTTTTTTCCCAAAGACGTCAGAGAAGGACCAATAGGCGGAAGGCAACCCTGGCAGGGTATCAGGCTGGACTGGAGGCGAAACAGGTTGAATCCGGGTTAAGCAACGATTCATGCAGGTATCTCCCCAACGCAGAACTTCTCCAGTTTTCCAATTAAGGACTGGTTCATGCATCTGAAGCCAAGGTAAACCTAGAAGCATGGGATGGGATAAACCAGGATATACATAAAATCGCATTTGTTCAGTATGCATTAGACCTACCCGGAGTTCCACCAACTCGGTTTGAAACTGGACGGGCTCGGTCAGCGGTTTGCCATCCACGGCGGACACCTGTAACGGATCAGGAAGACGCTGTACTGGTAAGCGGTAATGATCCACAACCGCCTGCTGGATGAAGTTCCCTGCAGCTCCAGAATCCAGTAGACAGTGTTCGGAGAATTTTATTGCTCCATAGGACACGGTGACAGAGATGTGTAAAGAGGGAGAGGACTGCTCTTTACCTAGGTTGGCCCCTCCTACCGGACCTAGGCACTGGAGTTTCCCGACTTTTTAGGACAGAAATGAATCAAATGTTCAGAACTACCGCAGTAGTAACAACTTCCCTCCTTGCGACGTGTCTCCCGGCGGCGGGTGGCCAAACTTACATGGTCCACCTCCATGGCCTCAGAGGCGGAGGGTGAAGTACCTGTTTTGTACAAACTAGAGTCCAGGTGATAAGACCTTTTGTCCCGCTTGATCTCCATGGAGCGCTCCTGAAAACGCAGGTCAATTCGGGTTGCCAAGGATATTAGCTCTTCCAAGAGAGTAGGTCTGTCCCGTCCCGCCAGCTCATCCTTGATTCTTCCGGATAGGCCTTCCCAGAAGTTAGCAACCAGGGCCTCATTATTCCACGATAATTCAGACGAGAGGGTGCGGAATTTAACAGCATACTGAGCTACCGTGAGAGTACCTTGGCGCAGGCGGAGCAGAGCTGATGCAGTCGAAGTGGTACGACCAGGTTCATCGAAAGTCCTGCGAAAAGCCTCTAGGAAAGATTGAAGATCAATAACCACCGGATCCCCTCTCTCCCATAGCGGGTTTAGCCAGGCGAGGGCTTCTCCTCCCAGGTGTGACATGATGAAGCCCACCTTGGCTCGGTCAGAAGCAAACATATGCCCCAAGATTTCGAAGTGTAGAGTGCACTGATTGAGGAAACCCCGACACAGAGTAGGATCACCCTGGAAACGGGTAGGAGCCGCCAGACGGGGACCTTGATTTTCCATGGGAACTGGTACCTGATTATTGATAGAAGAGTCAGGTGCAGATGAGGACCCTAAGGTCCCTAAGCTGCGTAGATAAGTCGTGATCTTGTCCTGTTGAACTCCCAAACGGGCCACCTCCTGGCACAGATCCGTAATCGGAGGTCTCTGGGATCCAGCGGGTTCCATGGCCGGAGCAATCTGTAACGAATGGAAGCGGAGGCAGAGGTGGTGAAGTTCACATTTGTATTTATTTTTTAATGTGGAACCTCGAGACCGCGGTCCGGGGGGCTCCGAAGGGGGCGTAACTAGTGAGCCCCGGGTACCCGTAGTAAGGCCCCTCGAACAGGACCAGAATGGAATACCCGGAGGACACAGGTGCTACCTCCAGTTAGACCCCGGACACGTGGCAGCTGTCCCAGAGGGACCAAAAGGGTAACAAGTATTTACAGAGTCCGTGGAAAGTTCTTGACGGAGAAGGATAAGGTCCTGGTCCAGAACGGATGGTAGAAGGCTGGCTTCAGTGACCTTGTCACGGTCCACGGGTACGGATGGCTGATGGCGGAACGGGATGACACTTGCGCCAGTAATAGCCGAGATTGTCCAGATTAGCCAGATACGGGTTAGCAATGATCTGAGGAGACAAACAGTATCAGCGAAGCACAGAGACTGCAGACGCAGCGCAGACAGAACAGGAACAGAACCGGATGTAGCAATGATAGAACACGTTGCTCCGGCACTCCCCTAATGGTGGAGTGACCAGATATAGTACTGAGTGCGCAGCCATTGGATAATTAGCTATTTCAAAAGATGCACGCTGCCCCTTTAAGAGAGGCGGTGGGCGCGGCCTCGCGTCCTAAGCCGACTGTCTGGAGGCCTGCCAGCAGTTTGCCAGGAAGTGGAGAAGGACTCAGGACGCCGGAGAGCAGATGGGACAGGAGACCCCAGCCCACGCACAGACCGCCGCAGAGGGACAGCCCGAGGAACAGGTGAGTGAGCAGAACGGAGTGCAGAGGCAGCGCTGGGACCGGGTGTAACAGTAATTAATACTCTTCTTAAGAGCAGAAAAGAGGTTACAACTAGAATCTACGCTAGGACTTGGAAAAAATTTCTCCAGAGCTCGGGGGTGATAGCAGGGGACCCAACACCGATAACCCAGATTCTAGAATTCCTACAAAAGGGTCTGGACTTAGGTCTCTCCACAAGCACCCTTAAGGTGCAAGTTTCAGCTTTGGGGGCACTCTTCAGTTGCAACATCGCCAATAATTACTGGGTCAGTAGATTCATTAAAGCTGCGGGTAGGTCGAGACCCACAGTAAGGAACAGAATCATGCCATGGGATTTGAACCTTGTTCTCACTGCTTTAACAGAGCCCCCTTTTGAACCTATATCAGCAGCATCAATAAAAATTCTTTCCCTTAAAACCGCATTCCTGATAGCATTAACTTCGGCTAGGAGGGTAAGTGACATCCAGGCACTATCCAGACTGTCTCCTTACACTCGGGTCCTGAATGACAGAATAATACTTAGACCTGATCCGGCATACCTACCTAAGGTGTCTTCCGTTTTCCACAGAACACAGGAGATTGTTCTCCCTTCATTCATCCCTAATCCATCTAATCAAAAAGAGATAAAACTCCATACTCTAGATGTTAGAAGATGTCTCCTGCAATATTTGGCAGTCACTGATCCCTGGAAAAGGGACAATGCATTGTTTGTCTCTTTTCAGGGAATTAACAAAGGCTGTAGAATAACAAAAAGCTCATTGGCCAGATGGATTAGGGAAGCAATTTCTCTGGCATACACCTCGAAGGGCAAGCCGGCACCTGAGAGGCTAAGGGCGCATTCCACCCGAGCTGTGGCGACTTCATGGGCAGAGAGGGCAGAAGTCTCCATTGACCAGATATGTAAGGCAGCTACGTGGTCTTCTCCACACACGTTTTACACTCATTATAGGTTAGATTTGGGTGCTTCCTCAGACCTTTCTTTCGGATTAAGGGTGCTGCAGGCTGTAGTCCCTCCCTGAGTGGTTATTACTCTCTGTAATTCTCTCTGTAGTGCTGTCATGGACGTTCGAATAAAGTCTTAGTTATTTACCGTTAACGGTATTTTTCAAAGTCCATGACAGCACCCTTACATTCCCACCCATGTTCTAGGTGCACTTCTTCCTCTTATATAGTCCACATGTAATAAACAATTGATTATTGTTACTGTGTGATGCATAAATTTTTTGCTGTATACGATTTAACCTTGATAGTCCTCTTATGCTCTGTAATCTAACTGAGGCGTGGGAGAGGTGCCACCCTTTTGTATCTGTAGGTTTCCTGTTCCTAAGGGGGCGGATCCCCTCTCTCTGTAGTGCTGTCATGGACTTCGAAAAATACCGTTAACGGTAAGTAACTAAGACTTTTTATTTATTTTTACTTATCTTTGCTGTCTGGTGAAATCCCCATTAGGAATGTGCTCCACTATTGCCAATGCCATCCAGTGTACATCTTGCCACATGTATGCAGTCCTTGATCAGCCGGTCGAGGGTGCATACTGCTGTGCGAGATGTGAGCACGTTGTGCATTTGGAAGCCCAAATACTGGATCTAAATATGCAGCTGGCAACACTGAGATCCATAGACAATATGGAAAGGTGTCTTCTGCTCACTGAGCAGACGCTCAATGGGATAGATGAGGGGGGGATGCTAGGATGGAGCTGCAGGACACTGACGTAGGAAGCTGGGTGACAGAAGGCGGGGTAGAGGGAAGAGCGCCAGGGAGGCTAGTCCTGATCTGGCACACCCCAATAAGTTTGCAAAGTTGGCAGATGACGGGGTGTCAGTACAGGGGTAGCACTGCTGCAGCCAGACACGTCCTCTGAAAGCCGGAGGAGTGTCTGCTCCAGTAAGGGGGGAAATAAGGAGAGCAGGGCAGGCCAGACAGGTGCTGGTAGTGGGGGACTCAATTATTAGGGGAACAGATAGGGCAATCTGTCACAAAGACAGGGATCGTCGAACAGTGTGTGCCTACCTGGCGCTCGAGTCTGGCTCATCGCTGATCGGGTTGACAGATTACTGGGAGGGGCTGGTGAGGACCCAGCGGTCATGGTGCACATTGGCACAAATGACAAAGTTAGAGGTAGGTGGAAGGTCCTTAAAGACGATTTCAGGGAATTAGGCTGCAAGCTTAAAGCAAGGACCTCCAACGTGGTATTTTCTGAAATACTGCCTGTACAACGTGCCACACCAGAGAGCCAACGGGAGATTAGGGAGGTTAATAAGTGGCTCAAGAATTGGTGTAGGAAGGAGAGGTTTGGGTTCCTGGAGAACTGGGCCGACTTCTCAGTTGGCTACAGGTTCTATGCTAGGGACGGGCTGCACCTCAATGGGGAGGGTGCAGCTGTGCTGCGGGAGAAAAAGGCTAGAAGGTTGGAGGAGTCTTTAAACTAGGGACTGGGGGGAGGGTATTCATTTTATAGGAAGGGAAGGCAGTGCAGATAGAGGCTTGGGCACAAATAATGAAATTGGGGGTGGGGGTGGCATGGGGATGGGGTTAGAACAGTTAATAATTTAAGAAAGAATAGAGGTACAGAGAGATACATAAAGTGTATGTACACTAATGCTAGAAGCCTCACCAACAAAATGGCGGAATTAGAATTAATTTTGTTGGAACATAATTATGACATGGTAGGAATATCTGAGACCTGGCTGGACGAGAGCCAAGACTGGGCGGTTAATTTACAGGGCTATAGTCTGTTTAGAAATGACCGTAAAAATAAGCGAGGTGGGGGTATGTGTTTATATGTAAATAAATCATCCTTAAAACCCATCCTGCGTGATATCTGTGAATCTAATGAAGATGCAGAGTCTCTGTGGGTGGAGATTAGAGGAGGGGGGAAAAATTATAACAAACCCCTATCAGTAATTTATTAGTCTCCTAAAATAATGGAAGCAACAGAGAATATACTCGTAAAGCAAATAGATGAAGCAGCGACTCAGGGAGAAGTCATTATTATGAGGGATTTCAACTACCCTGAAATACATTGGGGAACAGAAACCTGCAGTTCCAGCAAAGGTAATAGGTTTTTGACAACTATGAGAGACAATTACCTTTTACAACTAGTTCAGGACCCAACAAGAGGGGGGGCACTGCTAGACCTAATATTAACCAACAGGCCAGACCGCATATCAAAAATAAGGGTTGGGGGTCACTTGGGTAATAGTGATCATAAAATAATAAGCTTTCATGTATCCTTTAATAAGATGTGTAGTCGAGGGGTTACAAGGACACTAAACTTCAGGAAGGCAATTTCCAACGGATGAAAGATGATCTTAGTGTCATAAACTGGGACAATATCCTGAGACATAAAAATACACAAAGAAAATGGGAGACGTTTATTAGCATCCTGAATAGGACCTGTGCACAGTATATACCCTATGGGAATAAACATGCTAGAATTAGGAGGAAACCACTATGGCTAAATAGAGCTGTAAGGCGTGCAATAAGTGACAAAAAGAAAGCGTTTAGGGAATTAAAGCAAGTAGGTAGTGATGAGGCATTAAATAAATACAGAAGATTGAATAAATTCTGTAAAAAGCAAATCAAGACAGCAAAGATTGAGGCAGAGAGACTCATTGCCAGAGAAAGTAAAAATAATCCCAAAATATTCTTTAACTACATAAATAGCAAGAAACTAAAAAATGATAGTGTTAGTCCCCTTAAAAATAGTCTGGGTGAAATGGTGGATGAGGATGAGGAAAAAGCCAATATGCTAAATGACTTTTTTTCAACTGTATTTACACAAGAAAATCCCATGACAGGTGACATGATCAGTGATAAAAAAAAATTCTCCATTAAATGTCACCTGCTTAACCCAGCAGGAAGTATGGTGGCGTCTAAAAATCACTAAAATTGACAAATCCCCGGGCCCGGATGGGATACACCCCCGAGTACTGCAGGAATTAAGTACAGTCATAGATAGACCATTATTTTAATCTTTAAAGATTCCATAATAACGGGGTCTGTACCACAGGACTGGCGTATAGCAAATGTGGTGCCAATATTCAAAAAGGGGGCAAAAACTGAACCTGGAAATTATAGGCCAGTGAGCTTAACATCTACTGTGGGTAAAATCCTGGAGGGTTTTTTAAGGGATACTATATTGGAGTATCTGAGGCTGAATAACCTCATGACACAGTATCAGCATGGGTTTAAGAGAGACCGTTCTTGTCAGACTAATCTGATAAGCTTTTATGAAGGGGTAAGTTCAGCAGTGGACGTGGTGTTCATGGACTTCTCAAAAGCTTTTGATACGGTGCCACACAAAAGGTTGATACAAAAAATTAGAACAATGGGGATAGGGGAAAATATGTGTAAGTGGGTTAAGAACTGGCTCATGGATAGGAAACAAAGGGTGGTTATTAATGGAGCACACTCGGACTGGGTCACGGTTAGCAGTGGGGTACCACAGGGGTCAGTATTGGGGCCACTTCTCTTTAACATATTTATTAATGACCTTGTAGGGGGCATACAGAGTAGTATTTCAATATTTGCAGATGACACTAAACTCTGCAGGGTAATAAATACAGAGGAGGATAATTTTATATTACAGGAGGATTTATGTAAACTAGAAGCTTGGGCTGATAAATGGCAAATGAGCTTTAATCAGGATAAATGTAAGGTCATGCACTTGGGTAGAACAAACAAGATGTATAATTATGTGCTTAATTGTAAAACACTGGGCAAAACTGTCACTGAAAAAGACCTGGGTGAATGGGTGGACGACAAACTCACATTTAGTGGCCAATGTCAGGCAGCTGCTGCCAAGGCAAATAAAATAATGGGATGCATTAAAAGAGGCATACAGTCATGGCCAAAAGTTTTGAGAATGACACAAATATTATATTTTCACATGATCTGCTGCCCTCTGGTTTTTATGTGTGTTTGACAGATGTTTTTTATCACAGACAGAAATATAATTGCAAACATATGAGTAACAAAAGCTTATATTGACAGTTAGAATGAGTTAATGCAGCAAGTCAATATTTGCAGTGTTGACCCTTCTTCTTCAGGACCTCTGCAATTCTCCCTGGCATGCTCTAAATCAACTTCTGGACCAAATCCTGACTGATAGCAGTCCATTCTTGCACAATCAATGCTTTTATTTTGTCAGAATTTTTAGGTTTTTGTTTGTCCACCCGTCTCTTGATGATTGGCGACAAGTTCTCAATGGGATTAAGATCTGGGGAGTTTCCAGGCCATGGACCCAAAATCTCTATGTTTTGTTCCCTGAGCCATTTAGTTATCACCTTTGCTTTATGGCAAGGTGCTCCATCATGCTGGAAAAGGCATTGTTGGTCGCCAAACTGCTCTTGGAGGGTTGGGAGAAGTTGCTCTTGGAGGACATTCTGGTACCATTCTTTATTCATGGCTGTGTTTTTAGGCAAGACTGTGAGAGAGCCGATTCCCTTGGCTGAGAAGCAATGGATGGTTTCAGGATGCTTAACAGTTGGCATGAGACAAGACTGGTGGTAGCGCTCACCTTGTCTTCTCCGAATGAGGCGTTTTCCTGATGTCCCAAACAATCGAAAAGGGGATTCATCAGAGAAAATAACTTTACCCCAGTCCTCAGCAGTCCACTGCCTGTACCTTTTGCAGAATATCAGTCTGTCCATGATGTTTTTTCTGGAGAGAAGTGGCTTCTCTGCTGCCCTCCTTGAGACCAGGCCTTGCTCCAAGAGTCTCCGCCTCACAGTGCGTGCAGATGCACTCACACCTGCCTGCTACCATTCCTGAGCAAGCTCTGCACTGCTGGTAGCCCGATCCCGCAGCTGAAACACTTTTAAGAGACGTCCTGGCGCTTGCTGGTCTTTCTTGGGCGCCCTGGAGCCTTTTTGGCAACAATGGAACCTCTCTCCTTGAAGTTCTTGATGATGCGATAGATTGTTGACTGAGGTGCAATCTTTCTAGCTGTGATACTCTTCCCTGTTAGGCCATTTTTGTGCATTGCAATGATGACTGCACACTTTTTCTTTAGAGATAACCATGGTTAACAGAAGAGAAACAATGATGCCAAGCACCAGCCTCCTTTTAAAGTGTCCAGTGGTGTCATTCTTACTTAATCATGACAGATTGATCTCCAGCCATGTCCTCATCAACACCCACACCTGTGTTAATGGAGCAATCACTGAAAGAGGTTAGCTGGTCCTTTTAAGGCAGGGCTGCAATGATGTTGAAATGTGTTTTGGGGGATAAAGTTCATTTTCTAGCCAAATATTGACTTTGCAAGTAATTGCTGTTAAGCTGATCACTCTTTATAACATTCTGGAGTATATGCAAATTGCCATTAGAAAAAGTGAAGCAGTAGACTTTGTAAAAATTGATATTTGTGTCATTCTCAAAACTTTTGTCCATGACTGTAGATGCTTATGAGGAGAACATAATTTTACCTCTATACAAGTCAATGGTGCGACCACACTTAGAATACTGTGTGCAGTTCTGGTCTCCGGTGTATAAGAAAGACATAGCTGAACTGGAGCGGGTGCAGAGAAGAGCGACCAAGGTTATTAGAGAACTGGGGGGTCTGCAATACCAGGACAGGTTATTACACTTGGGGTTATTTAGTTTGGAGAAACGAAGGCTTAGGGGTGATCTTATTACAATGTATAAATATATGAGGGGACAGTACAAAGACCTTTCTAATGATCTTTTTACTCTTAGACCTTTGACAGGGACAAGGGGGCATCCTCTACGTCTGGAGGAAAGAAGGTTTAGCCATAATCACAGATGCAGATTCTTTACTGTAAGAGCAGTGAGACTATGGAACTCTCTGCCGTCTAATGTTGTAATGAGTGATTCACTACTAAAATTTAAGAAGAGACTGGATGCCTTTCTTGAAAAGTATAATATTACAGGCTATAGTCACTAGTTTCCTAGATATTGCGTTGATCCAGGGAGCTAGTCTGATTGCCGTATGTGGAGTCGGGAAGGAATTTTTTTCCCCAATGTGAAGCTTACTGTTTGCCACTTGGTTTTTTTTTGCCTTCCTCTGGATCAACATGTTAGGGCAGGTTAGGATAGGATATGGGTTGAACTAGATGGACTTAAAGTCTTCCTTCAACCTTAATAACTATATATGACTTCCAAGGTTATTTACAGACTAAAGCTTTGTTTGCCATGTGTGCACACTTTTGCCATTCATTATTGTGCATTAACTGACCTTTTTTGACACATTGCTCCATATGACAGCTATACTTCATATAGTATATAATGAATTGGTGCCCTCAATGTTTAATAAATCTCTTTTTCTATTTTGTATATTTGAGCTGTCTTACTATAATTATTTTTCTTTTACTCTTTTTACCGCTATACTATTACTACTTGAAATTTTATATGTGTATTATTATTCTCTATAACAACTTTGCCATGAATGAATGTGACACATACGGATGCCTGATTAAGGTCGGGGTCATACATGTGAGAAATTCGCACGAGTCCCGCATGTCAATACCCGGCACTGCCGCTGGCACTCGGGACCAGAGTGTGTAGCTGAATGTATTTTTATGCAGCCGCACGCTCCAGTCTGAGTGCCGTGTTGACATGCGAGACTCGTGTGAGTTTCTCGCATGTCTGACCCTGGCCTAAGTCTTTAATATGGCTCCTCTTATGATGTCTATGGTCTCCCCCATAAGGGCTATACATGGTATTCAGCCCTTCTTTTTGGTACGGGCATTCTTTACACCCACTAATTAGGTTATCTAGTAACCTAATCCACTAATATAGTTCTGTTGTGAGTATATGGTTTATAGTTATATATGGTGTCTCACTTTAGGGGCCTCTCTACCAGAGACTTCTTCTCATGTAAGCGTTCCATTTGAGGGCTGAGAGATCCATTTGGCATGACTATTTCATCACCACACTGTCTGGTCTGCCTTATCGGCATAAACATGAAGCCGGTGTGTGGGCTCGTCTGGCTCTGACCAATCATAGATCAGGCCTGAGCTTGCCTCCTTCTGAAGTCCCAGAGCATGCGCTGAAACCATGCATATCGCTGTGCACTGTTAAAATTAGGTATACACTGCCTCTCTCACTTTTACGGTGTGCGGCGCTCTCCTCACTTGCTATTTGCAACCACTGGACCACCACTGGTATGTACTTAATCCTAGTCTGTTACTTAAACTGTTAGGATCACATGGACCTCACTTCCCCTGACAAAGCTTTGCTTCATACGGCAACACGTGTGGTTTCTGCTCTCTGCCTCACTGACTCTTGGTACTTACTATTATTTTAGGGGTTTTCCTTCATTAGGTGCAAGCAGGTAAGCAGGTATCTTGCTCCTTTTTTAAATGGTTTTAACGTTGTCCATGTTGTTTTCTAATTAATATTGATATGTTTTTTTAAATATTCTGGTGTGTACATTACTCTATAGTTCTTTTTCCTCCTTCCTACATAATCTATATAACAGGATGGGGAAACATACCAGGATGGAGCCTAGAATGAGGTCTATATACCAGAATGGGGACCTATATCAGGATGGTGCCAGGATGAGGGCCATATATCAGGAAGGGGACATATGCCAGGATGTGGACATATAGCGGGATGGGGGACATATACCAGGATGAGGACCATATACCAGAATAGGGATACAGTGGGGAAAAAAAGTATTTAGTCAGCCACCAATTGTGCAAGTTTTCCCACTTAAAAGGATGAGAGAGGCCTGTAATTGATATCATAAGTAGACCACAACTACGAGAGTCAAAATGAGAAAACAAATCAAGAAAATTACCTTGTCTGATTTGGCAAGATTTATTATCCAAATTATGGTGGAAAATAAGTATTTGGTCATCTAAAAACATTCAAGATTTCTGGCTCTCACAGACCTGCAACTTCTTCTTTAAGAGGCTCCTCTGTCTTCCACTCATTATCTGTAGTAATGGCACCTGTTTGAACTTGTTACCAATATAAAAGACACCTGTCCACAACCTCAAACAGTCACACTCCAAACTTCACTCTGGTGAAGACCAATGAGCTGTCGAAGGACACCAGAAACAAAATTGTAGCCCCGCACCAGGCTGGGAAGACTGAATCTGCAATAGGCAAGCAGCTTGGTGTGATGAAATCAACTGTGGGAGCAAAAATAAGAAAATGAAAGACATAATATAAAACCACTGATAATCTCCTTCGATCTGGGGCTGCAAATCCCATAACCACACAGGGGGACCTAGTAAATGACCTGCATAGAGCTGGGACCACCGTAACAATGGCTACCATCAGTAACACACTGTGCCGCCAGGGGCTCAGATCCTGCAGTGCCAGACATGTCCCCCTGCTTAAGCTAGTACATGTCCGGGCCCGTCTGAAGTTTGCTAGAGAGCATTTGGATTATCCAGAAGAGTATTGGGAGAATGTCATATGGTCTGATGAAACCAAAGTAGAATTGTTTGGTAGAAACAAAACTCGTCGTGTTTGGAGGAGATAGAATGCTGAGTTGCATCCAAAGAACACCATACCTACTGTGAAGCATGGGGGTGGCAACATCATGCTTTGGGGCTGTTTCTCTGCAAAAGGGACCCGGATGACTGATCAGTGTACATGAAAGAATTAATGCTTAGATGTATTGTGAGATTTTGAGTGCAAACCTCCTTCCATCAGCAAGGAGATTGAAGATGAAACGTGGATGGGACTTTCAGCATTATAATGATCTCAAGCACACCGCCAGGGCAACGAAGGAGTGGCTTCGTAAGAAGCATAAGAAGGTCCTGGAGTGGCCTAGCCAGTCTCCAGATCTCAACCCCATAGAAAATCTTTGGAGGGATTTGTAAGTCTGTGTTGCCCAGGGACAGGCCCAAAACATCACTGCTCTGGAGGAGATTTGCATGGAGGAATGGGTCAACATACCACCAACAGTGTGCGCCAACCTTGTGAAGACTTACAGAAAACGTTTGACCTCTGTCATTGCCAACAAAGTATATACAGTACAACAAAATATTGAGATGAACTTTTGTTTATGACCAAATACTTATTTTCCACCATAATTTGCAAAATAAATCTTGCCAAATCACACAAGGTAATTTTCTTGATTTGTTTTCTCATTTTGACTCTCGTAGTTGTGGTCTACTTATGATGTCAATTACAGGCCTCTCTCATCCTTTTAAGTGGGAGAACGTGCACAATTGGTGGCTGACTACATACTTTTTTCCCCCACTGTATATACCAGGATGGGGGACATATAACAGGATGGGGGATATATACCAGAATGAGGGCCATATACCAGGATTGCGTCCAAGATGAAAGCCATATACCAGAATGGGGGACATATACCAGGATGGGGCCCAAGATGAGGGCCGTATACCAGGATGAGGGCTATGTACCAGAATGGGGACATATATCAGGATGGGGCCCAGGATGAGAGCTATATATCAGGATGGGGATATATTCCAGGATGAGGGCCATATACCAGGATGTGGACATATACAGGGATGGAGGACATATACCAGGATGAAGGTCATATACCAGAATGGGGACATATAACAGGATGGGGACATGTACCAGGATGAGGTCCATATACCACCAGGATAGGGACAAATACCAGGATGAGGGCCATATACTAGGATGGGGACATATACCGGGATGGGGACATATACCAGAATGAGAACCATATTCCAAGATGGAGGACATATACCAGGATGGGGCCCAAGCTGAGAGCCATATACACACGTGGTCAAAATTTTTGGTACCCCTCGTTTAATGACAGAAAAACCCACAATGGTGACAGAAATAACTTGAATCTGACAAAAGTAATCATAAATCAAAAATCTATGAAAATGAACAAATGAAAGTCAGACATTGCTTTTCAACCATGCTTCCAAGGAATTAAAAAAAAAATAAAACTCATAAAAAATAGGCCTGGACATGATTGTACCCTTAACTTAATATTTTGTTGCACAACCTTTTGAGACAATCACTGCAATCAAACGATTCCTGTAACTGTCAATGAGACTTCTGCACCTCTCGACAGGTATTTTGGCCCACTCCTCAAGAGCAAACTGCTCCAGTTGCCTTGTGTTTGAAGGTTGCCTTTTCCAGACGGCATGTTTCAGCTCTTTCCAAAGATGCTCAATGGGATTTAGGTCAGGGCTCATAGAAGGCCACTTCAGAATAGTCCAATATTTTCCTCTTAGCCATTCGTGGGTGTTTTTAGCTGTGTGTTTTTGGTCATTTTCCTGTTGCAAGACCCATGACCTGCGACTGAGACCAAGCTTTCTGACACTGGGCAGCACATTTCTCTCTAGAATCCCATGATAGTCTTGAGATTTCATTGTACGCTGCACAGATTCTAGACACCCTGTGCCAGATGCAGCAAAGCAGCCCCAGAACATAACAGAGCCTCCTCCATGTTTCACAGTAGAGGCAGTGTTCTTTTTCTTGATACGCTTCATTTTTCAATCTGTGAACATAGAGCTGATGTGCCTTGCCAAAAAGTTCCATTTTTGTCTCATCTGTCCCTAGGACATTCTCCCAGAAGCTTTGTGGCTTGTCAACATGTAGTTTGGAAAATTCCTGTCTGGCTTTTTTATGATTTTTTTTTCAACAATGGTGTCCTCCTTAGTCATCTCCCATGAAGTCCACTTTGGCTCATATAACGATGGATGGTGCGATCTGACACTGATGTTCCTTGAGCTTGAAGTTCACCTTTTATCTGTCTAGAAGTTCTTCTGGGCTCTTTTGTTACCATTCGTATTATCCGTCTCTTTGATTTGTCATCAATTTTCCCCCTGCGGCCATGTCCAGGGTGGTTGGCTACAGTCCCATGGAGCTTAAATTTCTGAATAATATGTGCAGCTGTAGTCACAAGAACATCAAGCTGCTTGGAGATGGTCTTATAACTTTTACCCTTAACCCTTTTACCCACCAGGGTGGTTTGCACGTTAATAACCGGGCCAATTTTTACAATTCTGACCACTGTACCTTTGAGGTAGTAACTCTGGAACGCTTCCATGGATGGATCCTGGTGATTCTGACAATGTTTTCTCGTGTACTTCATGTTAGTGGTAAAATTTCTTTGATATAATTTGCGTTTATTTGTGAAAAAAATGGAAATTTGGTGAAAATTTTGAAAATTTTGGAATTTTTCAACTTTGAATTTTCATGCCCTTAAATCACAGAGATATGGCACACAAAATACTTAATAAGTAACATTTCCCACATGTCTACTTTACATCAGTACAATTTTGGAACGCACATTTTTTTTTGTTAGGAAGTTATAAGGGTTAAATTTAACCAGCGATTTCTCATTTTTACAACACCATTTTTTTAGGGGGACCACATCACATTTGAAGTCAATTTGAGGGGTCTATATGATAGAAAATACCCCAAAGCGATACTAAAAACTGCACCCCTCAAGGTGCTCAAAACCACATTCAAGAGGTTTATCAACCTTTCAGGTGCTTCATAGGAATTTTTAGAATGTTTAAAAAAAATGATCATATAACTTTTTTTTCACAAAAAATTATTTCAGGTCCAATTTTTTTATTTTCCCAAGGGTAACAGGTGAAATTAGACCCCAAAAGTTATTGTGCAATTTGCCCTTAGTACGCTGATACCCCATATATGGGGGAACCACTGTTTCAGCGCACGGCAGAGCACAAAAGGGAAGGAGCACCGTTTGACTTTTTCAACGCAAAATTGCCTGGAATTGAGATAGGAAGCCATGTCACGTTTGGAGAGCCCCTGATGTACCTAAACAGTGGAAACCCCCCAATTCTAACTTCAACCCTAATCCCAACCCTCACCCTAGCCCTAACACTAACCCTAACCCTAATGGGAAAATGGAAATAAATACATTTTTTTTAAATTTTATTATTTTTCCCTAACTAAGGAGGTGAAAAAGGGGGTTTGATTTTCTATTTATAGCGGGTTTTTATGTTTGACAGCTGTCACACGCTAAAAGACGCTTTTTATTGCAAAAAATAGTTTTTGCATCACCACATTTTGAGAGCTATAATTTTTCCATATTTTGGCCCACAGAGTCATGTGAGGTCTTATTTTTTGTGGGACGAGTTGACGTTTTTATTGGTACCATTTTCGTGCACATGACATTTTTTGATTGCTTTTTATTACGATTTTTGGGAGGCAGAATGAACAAAAACCAGCAATTCATGAATTTCTTTTGGGGGGCCTTTATACTGTTCCAAGTGTGGTAAAATTGATAAAGTGGTTTTATTCTTCGGGTCAGTACAATTACAGCGATACCTCATTTGTATTTTTTTTGGCGCTTTTATACAATAAAAACAAATTTATATAAAAAATAATTATTTTTGCATCGCTTTATTCTGCGAGCTATAACTTTCTTATTTTTTCGCTGATGACGCTGCATGGTGGCTCGTTTTTTGAGGAACAAGATGACATTTTCAGCGGTATAATGTTTATTTATGTTTCTTTTTGATCGCGAGTTATTCCACTTTTTCTTCGGCGGTATGATGATAAAGCATTGTTTTTTTGCCTTTTTTTAAGGGTTCACTAAAGGGGTTAACTAGTGAGACAGCTTTATAGGGCAGGTCGTTACAGATGCGCGATACTAAATATGTGTACTATTATTGGTTTTTTTTCTTTACATAAAGAAATGAATTTATTGGGGAATTTTTTTTTTATTATTTTTACACGTTTTTTTTATTTTATACTTTTTTTTACTTTGTCCTAGGGTGGGACATGACTATATGGCCGGGGTCACACACAACGATAAAAAATCGGACCGTATTATACGGCCGTAAGACGCAGAAATGTGCCCTGAAAAGTGATCTGTATGTCATCCGTTTGCAATGCGAGGATGCGATTTCCTCGCATCAAAACATCCGTGTGTCATCCGTAATGTACCGTACAGCATCAGTGACGTCAGAGGGAGTCCCCGGCTGACCTGAACTGAACTGATTAGCATGGGAAACATTCAATTAAGCTTCCCAGCTAATCACTTCCTCTCCTGTCAGCCGGGAGAGGAACTCATTCATTCGGGGGTTTACATCGAAACTGCAGCTTTAGCTGCGCTGCTTGCTGTAAACCTGTTAACCCTTTGTGAAGGATTACAGCGTGGGACCTGACTGAGCGCCGGAGAGGTAAGAATAAGCTTGCTTTATTATTTTATTTTTATTACAGGAGAACAAGGGAATCGTAAGGAGTACCAGTACAATAAAAAATGGTCAAAAACTGTGTATTTATTTTAAAATTATTTTTTATTAATGTGTGTGTTTTTTAATCACTTCATACCATTGGATTAATAATGTAGAGTTGTCTAATTGACAATTCTACATTATTAACCTGGCTTATTGTCACCTTTCAATAGCAAGGTGGCCTCAACCCATTATTAACCCATTAGCCACCGCTGCAGGGCAATGGGAATAGACGGGCTAAGTGCCAGAAAAGGCGCATCTAATCATAGATTTATAGAGAAAAAGGCAGTTGCAGTCCAGCTTCTTAGAAGTCAAATTCTTTATTTCCAATATGATAAAACATCACAGACGGTGTCCTCCAAAAGTGTACATCAAACAGAAAAGGTGACACCTAGTAAAACAGCGAATTTGACTTCTAAGAAGCTGGACTGCAACTGCCTTTTTCTCTACGATTCCATGTCCTGGTCAGGACTTCGTGGCTCCGTGCTCCGGTGAAAGTTGGGTGAGCTGGCAGGGGCTTTGTGCCCCATATCTTCTATATATTATAATCATAGATTTGCCTTTTCTGGGGTGGCTGGGGCAGATGTTAGTAGTCAGGGGGCGCCCAAAAATAATGATCCCTCTCTGGGCTATTATTATCTGCCCCCACTCACTTTCTTTCCCTGTCTGGTGGAGAAAATACCGCGGGAGCCCACGCATTTTTTTCATCGAATTTACACATTTAATTAGCACCTACATGTATGAAATTTTGCACACATACACTCATGTAATTATTAGTGAAAACTGTTATGTTTCGGTAACTGAGGAGAAATAGCAAAAATAGCCAAAGTAGCAATACACCAGAGAGGCTGGAAACTATTGGGTTGCAGGGCCCTAAACTAACCGCAACACTACAAGTAGCCGTGGAGCGTACCCACGGTGATCCTAGATGTCTCGTCACAGCCGGAGAGATAGCTACACCTAAAGGCAGAAAGATGAAAGCTAACTGCCCCGTAGCAGAACCCCCAAAGAAATAGGAAGCCCCCAAACATGTAATGGCGGTTAGACAAGAAGAAAATACGAACACAGACAGAAAATAGAATGAGCAAACGCTGGGGCCCAATACTGTCTAGATAGAAAAGTATTATAGGAAAGAATTCTGACTGCAACCCAAAAAACCCTGACAAAAATACCAACACTTCTAGTTAACAAAAAACCTGAGATCAAACGACCTCTACCACCTAAATCAGATCTCTGGTGTAACACACAGCAATTCAGAAAATAAAAAGTGACACTGGAACAGAGCAAAAGTGCAAACACAACTGAGCACAAATGCAGTGCCAGGCCCCAAAAGGGGACCAGGCTGAAGTCTACTGCAAGGCAGCAAACCAGCAAGGAAAATCCAACCAGAGGAGAAAAAAACAACAGCAAATCACTTATCTGAATGAAAGCAGGAATGCAAGCTGAGCTCCAAGCAAAACCAGAAGAACAATTGATTACCAGCAAGGCTGCTTGGAGTTCAGGTCACTCATATCAGACCATTCGGACCCAGTTGAAAGCCATTCCGCAATTGGTTCATTACTCTCAGCAACCACCGGAGGGAGCCCCAGCTCCGAAGTCGCCTCCAACGTATTCACAACAGTACCCCCCCCTTGAGGAGGGGTCACCGAACCCTCACCTGTGCAACCAGGCCGATCAGGATAAGCTCGGTGATAGGCACGGATCAGTCTCCTAGCATGGATGTCCGAAGCAAACACCCAAGAATTGTGCTCCTGACCATAACCTCTCCACTTAACCAAATACTGGAGTTTCCGTCTAGCAAAACGAGAATCCAATATTTTCTCAACCACATAGTCCAAATTGCCCTCAACCAAAACAGGGTCGGGAGGCGCAGCCATAGGAACCACTGGCTCGACAAACCTCTTCAATAAGGACTTGTGGAACTCGTTATGGATCTTAAATGTCCCTGGAAGAAGCAAACGGAAGGAAACCGGATTAAGAATTTCCATGATCTTATAAGGTCCAATGAACCTTGGCTTAAATTTTGGAGACGCAACCTTCATAGGGATATTTCTCAAGGACAACCAAACCAAGTCCCTCACTTTAAAACGAGGACCATCAGTCCTATGACGGTTGGCAAACCGCTGGGCCTTCTCTTGAGAGAGAGACAACCTCTCCACAACCTGGTACCAAATCTGCTGCATTCGCTCCACAATAGAGTCAACCCCCGGACAGACAGAAGCCTCCATCTGCCCCAAAGAAAATCGAGGGTGAAACCCAGAATTGTAGAAAAATGGAGACATCAAGGTGGCAGAGCTAGCCCTATTATTAAGAGCAAACTCAGCCAAGGGCAAAAAAGAGACCCAGTCATCTTGATCAGCAGACACAAAACATCTCAGATAAGTCTCCAAGGTCTGGTTTGTTCTCTCGGTTTGTCCATTGGTCTGAGGGTGAAATGCAGAGGAGAAAGATAACTGAACACCAAGTTTAGAACAAAATGTCCTCCAAAATCTGGAAACAAACTGGACTCCTCTGTCAGACACAATGTTCTCAGGAATGCCATGTAACCGAACCACGTGCTGAAAGAACAAAGGCACCAATTCGGAAGAAGGAGGAAGGCAACTTAGGTAATGGCACAAGATGTATCATCTTGGAAAACCTGTCACAGATTACCCAGATAACGGTCATTCTATGAGAGACAGGGAGGTTGGAAATAAAATCCATAGAGATATGGGTCCATGGCCTCTTGGGCACAGGTAATGACATTAACAAACCACTAGAGCGAGAGCAGGGCTTGGAGCGAGAGCAAGTCCCACAGGACTGCACAAAGTCCCTGACGTCACGAGACAAAGTAGGCCACCAAAAGGACCGACTAACCAAGTCTCTGGTACCAAAATTACCGGGATGACCAGCCAACGCGGAACAATAAATTTCAGACATAACACTCTTCTTCCACTGGTCTGGGACAAACAATTTCCCAACAGAGCAGCGTTCCGGTTTATCCTCCTGACACCCCTCCAGAGCCAGTCTCAAATTGGGCGAGATGGCGGAAGAACTACACCCTCTTTCAGAATAACAGCAGGATCAGTTAACTCAGGAGAATCCGCAAAGAAACTCCTCGAGAGGGCATCCGCCTTAACATTCTTAGTGCCTGGAAGAAAAGAAACCACAAAATTAAAACGTGTGAAAAACAATGCCCACCTGGCCTGCCTAGGATTAAGTCGCTTGGCTGATTCGAGATAAACCAGGTTCTTATGGTTCATGAGGACCACCACCTGATGTTTGGCTCCTTCCAGCCAATGTCTCCACTCTTCAAAGGCCCACTTCATGGCCAATAACTCCCGATTACCCACGTCATAATTACGTTCAGTTGGAGAAAATTTTCGAGAGAAGGCACAAGGGTTGCTCTTAGAGGTCTCTGGATCCCTTTGGGACAAAACGGCACCTGCCCCAATCTCAGAAGCATCAACCTCCACCTGAAACGGCAGAGAAACATCAGGCTGCTGTAGAACAGGAGCAGAAATGAATCTCTGCTTAAGTTCCTGAAACGCAGAAACTGCCTCAGGAGGCCAATTCACCACATCGGAACCCTTTTTGGTCAAATCAGTCATTGCTTTAACAATACCGGAGAAATTACCAATAAATTTACGATAAAAATTGGCAAAACCCAAAAATCTCTGAAGAGCCTTCAATGTAGTAGGTTGAACCCAATCACAGATGGCCTGAACCTTGACCGGGTCCATTTCAATAACAGACGGAGACAAAATTAATCCCAGAAATGAGATCTTCTGTACGCCAAAAAGACACTTTGATCCCTTCACATACAGTGCATTCTCTCTCAAAATCTGGAACACAGTGCGAACATGTTTCACATGAGAGTCCCAGTCATTGGAAAAAATCAAGATATCATCCAAATAAACAATCAGAAATTTATCCACAAAATCCCTGAAAATATCATTCATCCCCGTGCTTAATGCGAATAAGGTTATACGCCTCCCTGAGGTCAAGCTTGGTAAACCAACTAGCACTTTTCACTCTGGAAAATAGTTCAGAAATCAAGGGTAACGGATATTGATATTTAACAGTGATTTTATTCAGGAGGCGATAGTCAATACACGGCCTCAATGAACCATCCTTTTTGGCCACAAAGAAAAAACCGGCGCCCAAGGGTGAAGAGGATGGTCTGATATGACCCTTCTCCAAAGACTCCTTGATATAAGATCGCATAGCATCGTGTTCAGGTACAGATAAATTAAAAAGGCGACCTTTAGGAAATTTACCACCAGGCACTAACTCAATAGCGCAATCATAGTTCCTGTGAGGAGGTAAGGATGCAGACTTACTCTCGCTAAACACATCATAAAAATCAGTCAAAAAGTCAGGGACATCCTGAGACTGGGGAGAGGCAGAAAAAACAGGAGTGTCAGTATTAACACATTGGCAGCCCCAACTGGTCACAGACACAGATTTCCAATCCAAAACAGGATAATGAGTCTGTAACCAAGGGAAACCCAGTACAATAATGTCATGCAGATTATGCAATACCAGAAATTTACAACTCTCCTGATGACCTGGTTCAACCCTCATTATCACCTGAGTAGAAAACGGGTTTATTCTCCGCCAAAGGGGTAGAATCAATGCCCAGCAAAGGAATAGACTTCCGCAGGGGTATCATGGGAAACCCACAACGTTTGGCAAAGTCAAAATCCATCAGGTTAATAGCTGCTCCTGAATCAACAAAAGCCTGAGCCGAAAATGTGGACAGGGAGCAAATCAGGGTAACAGTCAACAGAAATTTAGTCTGAACACTACCCAAGACAAATGAGCGCACAAAACGTCTTCCCCGCTTAGGGCAGACGGAAATAGCATGAGAAGCGTCACCACAGTAGAAACATAACCCATTGCGCTTTCGAAACTCATGACGCTGAGCCCCAGAAGTCACTCCATCACACTGCATGGGCTCAGGAGCTGGCTCACAAGGCAACACTATCTCACGCATACCTCTGCGCTCACGCAAACATCTGTCAATTTGAATAGCCAAAGACATAGAATCATTGAGACCAGAGGGAACAGGGAATCCCACCACAACGTCCTTTACATTTTCTGACAGACCCTTCCGAAAAAGGGCTGCCAAAGCATCATACCATTTGGTCAGGACTGCCCACTTTCGGAATTTCTGACAGTACAGCTCAGCGTCTTCACGACCCTGATTTAATGCCAACAAGGTCTTTTCAGCTTGATCAGTGATATTAGGTTCATCGTACAACAACCCCAGAGCCTGAAAAAATACATCAACATCATTCAAAACAGGATCCCCAGGTGTCAGGGAAAAAGCCCAATCCTGAGGGTCGCCGCGCAGCAGAGAGATGACAATTTGAACCTGCTGTGCTGCGTTCCCTGAGGACTTAGGCTTCAAGGCAAAAAACAACTTACAGTTATTTTTGAAATTCAGAAATTTAGACCGATCCTCCAAAAATAAATTTGGCATGGGGACCCTAGGCTCCACAACCGGCAACCTAGCAAGATAGGTAGCAATACTCTGAACCTCAGAGGCAAGCCGCTCCACACGGCCAGACAACTGTGCAAACTCCATTGAGGAAAAAAAAAATTCCTCCTCAGCACCCAGAGAAAAAGAGGGAAAAAATACAAGAAACAGAAAAAAAATGTCTGACAACTCCCTTTTTTCTTTTTCCTTTTTTACTATTTTTCACTTCTGTTGAGTACCATATAATTTTCAGTTTGGCCGGTAATACTGTTATGTTTCGGTAACTGAGGAGAAATAGCCAAAGTAGCAATACACCAGACATGCTGGAAACTATTGGGTTGCAGGGCCCTAAACTAACCGCAACACTACAAGTAGCCGTGGAGCGTACCCACGGTGATCCTAGACGCCTCGTCACAGCCGGAGAGATAGCTACACCTAAAGGCAGAAAGATGAAAGCTAACTGCCCCGTAGCAGAACCCCCAAAGAAATAGGAAGCCCCCAAACATGTAATGGCGGTTAGACAAGAAGAAAATACGAACACAGACAGAAAATAGAATGAGCAAACGCTGGGGCCCAATACTGTCTAGATAGAAAAGTATAGGAAAGAATTCTGACTGCAACCCAAAAAACCCTGACAAAAATACCAACACTTCTGATTAACAAAAAACCTGAGATCACACGACCTCTACCACCTAAATCAGTTCTCTGGTGTAACATACAGCAATTCAGAAAATAAAAAGTGACACTGGAACAGAGCAAAAGTGCAAACACAACTGAGCACAAATGCAGAGCAAGGCCCCAATAGGGGACCAGGCTGAAGTCTACTGCAAGGCAGCAAACCAGCAAGGAAAATCCAACCAGAGGAAGAAAAAAAAAAGAAGCAAATCACTTATCTGAATGAAAGCAGGAATGCAAGCTGAGCTCCAAGCAAGACCTGAAGAACAATTGATTACCGGCAAGGCTGCTGGGAGTTCAGGTCATTTATATCAGACCATTCGGACCCAGCTGAAAGCCATTCCGCAATTGGTTAATTACCCTCAGCAACCACCGGAGGGAGCCCCAGCTCCGAAGTCGCCTCCAACGTATTCACAACAGAAAACCATATATCAAACTACATGAAATGACATGGTTTACTGTATGCAAACCATGTGTCATTTCATGACGGGTTCTGTAATTTCACAAAAGCCGGCAATTGAATTAGCGGCTATTATACTATGCAGAAGTGTATGAACTGTAAATATATATATATATATATATATATATATATATATGTCACAATGACATGCATATATATATATATATATATATATATATATATATGTGTGTATTCTATGTGTATATATCTTTCTTTCTACTCTTTATTAAACCTGTCAGTGTGATTTTACAGTATAGCCGGGGATGAATTGCCGGCTTTTCTAAAGGACACCGGTGCGTATTTCTCGCAAGTCACACTGATGGTCCATGTGTAATCCAATGTTTTCACGCACCCATAGATTTGCATTGGCGAGTCTCGGGCGTAATACGGTGCAAATCGCAGCATGCTGCGATTTCACTCGCACGTATAAAACGGACGAGAAAAAATCGGATGATGGGAGCTGTCCCATAGAATAACATTGGTCTGAGTGCAATGCGATTTTTTCTCGCATTGCACTCGTCCGTATTTCTCGCTAGTGTGACTCCGGCCTATAGTGTCAGATCGCAGATCTGACACTGTGCACAGCACTGTGTCAGATCAGCGATCTGACAGTCAGTGAAGGAGAGGAGAGAGCAGGCGCTGAGAAAGCGAGAAAGCCTGCTGCAGTGCCTGTCAGATCGCTGGTCTGACAGAGTGCTGTGCACAGTGTCAGACCAGTGATCTGATATTATACAGTGATGTCCCACCCTGGGACAATGTAAAAATGTAAAAATAAATAAAATAAACATCTGTAAAAATAATTTTTAAAAAAATCCCCAAAGAAAAAAAAATATTCTTCAATAAATTAATTTCTTTATGTAAATAAAAAAAAGAAAAAACTAAATAAAAGTACACATATTTGGTATCGCCGCATCCGGAACGATTCGCCCTATAAAACTGTCCCACTCGTTAAACCCTTTAGTGAACCGCCGAACAAAAAGTGGAATGACACGCGATCAAAAAGACAGATATAAATAAACATGGTACCGCTGAAAACGTCATCTTGTCCCGCAAAAAACAAGCTGCCATACAGCATAATCAGCGAAAAAATAAAACAGTTATAGCTCGCAGAATAAAGTTATGCAAAATAATTATTTTTTATATAAAATTGTTTTTATTGTATAAAAGTGCCAAAACATAAAAAAATGATATAAATGAGGTATCGCCGTAATCGTACTGACCCGAAGAATAAAACTACTTTAGCAATTTTACCACACACGGAACGGTATAAACGCCCCCCCTCAAAAGAAATTCATGAATTGCTGATTTTTGTTCATTCTAACCTCCCAAAAATCGTAATAAAAAGCAATCAAAAAATGTCACGTGCCCAAAAATGGTACCAATAAAATCGTCTGTAACGCCGGTATGTCTGTACCTTTGTTTCTCCGGCATTACTTTGCATGTCTTTGCTTTAACCCTTTGCTCCTTTCCCCCTAACCAGCTGGGATACTTTTGTCTGTTACCTGTATGGATGCTGCTCAGTTCCCACCTCTGCTGCGTAGCCAAACATGCGTGAGTGTCTCCGCTGCGCTGCATGACTACCCGCATGTGCGGTCCCTGGCTACCGGTGTGGAAGCTACACGTAGGTTGCAAGGTCCTCGGCAGTAGTGCATGACTTACTACGTGTGTTTAGGCAGCAGCTGTTGCCAGGTGTCCTTTGCTGTGCTGATTTGTGTCTACCTCTGCATAGGGTGCGAGGGCCACACCTTCCCTGCTTTTAAGAGGAATGGGTGTGTGCTAGAATTGCTGCCCCAGCCTATCGCTGTGAGGCAGCTCCTATATAAAGTTCCCCTGCCTTGTCGGGCATTGCCAGAGCTTCGCATTGAGTTCCTGAACCTTGCCATGTGTGTTTGTGTGTTCAGCTCCTGCTCTGATTGCGATCAGTTCTGGAAGAGCTGATACCCTTTGTCCTGTTTTGTGTTTCCGCCTGCTCTGGGGGAAGAATACCCAGATACCCAGATCCATTTTGTGTCCTGTTTTTCCGCCTGCTCTGGGGGCAGAATACCCAGATCGCCTTTTCTGGAGGCTGCATATCCAGGTCTGCTCTTGTTGTGTCTTGTTTCCTGAATCCCTGATCCTGGATCTGTTTATGTACCTGACTGTCTGAACTTTGTCTGCGGTGTTATGTTCCTGAAGTCCTTCTGTGTCCTGAACCCTGTGCCCAGTGACTGTGACTCTTTGCTAACTGACTTTCTGTGACGTAACCTGGGTTCATCTTGGAAGTAGGAGTCCGGTGTGTCTTCTGAGTTTCTGCTACTCTGTGCTCAGCTAGTTATTCGGTGCAATCCCCTGCTGGTTCCAGTTCAACCCGGCGGGGCTTGCACCAGACCGCTTGGGTTTTTAGGTCGCTGCCAGATGTCCGGAGTCCGATGACCGTGGCTTCTTGCCCGGAGCCTGATGTCCGATGACCACTTCCAGATGTACGGATCCTATCCTTCCCTGCCTGATGCCTGGAGCCTGCCGATCGTTGCCAGATGTCCTGAGCCTGATGACTGTGGCCTCATGTCCGGAGCCTGATGTCCGCAGCCTGATTCCTGAACCTGTCGATCATTGCCAGATGTCCGGAGTCCGATGCCAGTGTTCTGATGTTCTACCTGAGTCCGTGTTCCTTATGTCCAGTCCATGTTCCTGAGTCCGTGTTCCTGATGTCTAGTCCGTGTTCCTGATGTCCAGTCCGTGTTCCTGAGATCCAGTCCGTGTTCCTGAGATCCAGTCCGTGTTCCTGCGGTCCAGTCCATGTTCCTGGGGTCTAGTCCGTGTTTCTGGGGTCCTGTCCGTGTTTCTGACTTCCCGATGTCCTGCCGGTTCCCCCGTGGTCTACTCTGTGACGTCTGTCCTGGGTCGGTGTCTGATGTTCTCCTGCTGAGCCTGTGCTACGCCTTTGGCCTGAGAGGCCGTCCTAGTATGCCCGTGCCAGATGACCCCGGACTGCATCAACCCGTGATGACCCCACCATCGTCTGGGGTCTGTCCGAGGTTGGTGTCTGGTGTTCTCCTGCTGATCCTGTGCTGCGCCTGGGGCCTGAGAGAGGCCTCCCTAGTATGCCTGTGCCAGATAACCCTGGACTGCATCATCCCGTGATGTCCTCCTGCCTTCATCTGTAATCCTGAGATGTGTACCCTTCGCTGATGTGCGGAATCAGGAGCCGGGCATTATGTTCATGTACTGTTTTGTCTTCAAGTAAACTTTGTTTCTTCATACCTGAAGTTGTGCGGTATTGTTTAGCCCTGCAGGTCGCCATCTTGCCCACATGCTCAGCTGCCACAGATCCCGGTCACTGCCCTCCCCTAGTCCGGGCAGGCCCGGGTCCCCCTATGTGGTCCAGTGGGTCCACATTCCCTTACCATCTGGGACGCATGCCCCATGTCGTCGTTGTCTGGCGGCGTGGGAGCATTGGCTAGCTAGGCAAGCTATGCCATGTCCCGACGCCCCGAAAACGTGGAGGCATAACAAGGTCAACTCGTCCCACAAAAAATAAGACCTCACATGACTCTGTGGGCCAAAATATCCAAAAATTTTAGCTCTCAAAATGTGGTGATGCAAAAACTATTTTTGCAATAAAAGCGTCTTTTTGCGTGTGACAGCTGCCAAACATAAAAACCCGCTATAAATAGTAAATCAAACCCCCCCCTTTATCACCCCCTTTAGGTAAAAATAATAAAATAAAATAATTTATTTATTTCCATTTTCCCGTTAGGGTTGGGGCTAAAGTTAGGGTTAGGGTTGGGGCACTCCAAACACGACATGGCGTCCAGCCAATTCTGTGTTGAAAAAGTCAAACGCCGCTCCTTCCCTTCCGAGCTCTGCCATGCACCCAGTGGTTTACCCCCACATATGGGGTATCAGCATACTCAGGACAAATTGCACAATAACTTTTGGGTTCTTCTTACCCTTGGGAAAATAAAAATTGGGATGAAAACATCATATGATTTTTTAATTTTACGGCTGTATGTTATAAACTTGTGTGAAGCACTTGGGGGTTCAAATTGCTCACCACAGATCTAGATAAGTTCCTTAGGGGGTCTAGTTTCTAAAATAGGGTCACTTGTGGGGGGTTTCCACTGTTTAGGCACATCAGGGGCTCTCCAAATGTGACATGGCGTCCAATTCTAGCCAATTTTGGTTGGAAAAAAGTCAAATGGCACTCCTTCCATTTCGAGCTCTGCCGTGCGCCCAAACAGTGGTTCCCCCCTACATATGGGGTATCCGTGTACTCAGGACAAATTGGAAAACAACTTTTATGGTCCAATTTCTCCTGTTACCCTTGGGAAAATAAAAAATTGGTGACTAAAAGATTATTTTTGTGGGAAAAAAAATAGGATTTTTTATTTTCATGCCCGGGCATTATAAACTTGTGTGAAGCACATGGGGGTTCAAAGTGCTCATCACAGATCTAGATAAGTTCCTTAGGGTGTCTGGTTTCCAAAATGGGGTCACTTGTGGGGGGTTTCCACTGTTTAAGCACATCTGAGGCTCTGCAAACGGAACATGACACCCATCAACGTCTGCATTCCAAAACATTATTACTTCCTTTCCAAGCCCTGCCGTGCACCCAAACAGTTTCCCCCCCCCCCACATATGGGGTATCAGCGTACTCAGGACAAATTGAACAAAAAATCATTTTTGTGGAATTTTTTTTTTTCTTTCACACCCAGGCATTATAAACTTTTGTTAAACACTTGGGTGTTCAAAGTGCTCACAACAGATCTAGATAATTTCCTTAGGGGGTCTAGTTTCCAAAATGGTGTCACTTGTGGGGATTTCCACTGTTTAGGTGCATCAGGGCTCCCCAAATGCGACATGGCGTCCAATCTCAATTCCAACCAATTTTGGTTTGAAAAAGTCAAACGGCGCTCCTACCCTTACGAGCCCTGCCGTGCGCCCAAACAGTGGTTTTCTCCCACATATGGGGTATTGGCGTACTCAGGAGAAATTGCACAACAACTTTATCTGTCCATTTTCTCCTTTTACCCTTGTGAAAATAAAAAAATGTTTGTAAAAGATCATTTTTGTGACTAAAAAGTTAAATGTTCATTTTTTCCTTCAAAGTTGCTTCGGCTCCTGTGAAGCACCTGAAGGGTTAATAAACTTCTTGAATGTGGTTTTGAGTACCTTGAGGGGTGCAGTTTTAATAATGGTGTCACTTTTGGGTATTTTCTGCCATATAGACCCCTCAAAGTAACTTCAAATGTGAGGTGGTCCCTAAAAAAATGGCTTTGTAAATTTTGTTGTGAAAATGAGAAATCGCTGGTCAACTTTTAACCCTTATAACTTCCTAACAAAAAATAAAATTTTGTTTCCAAAATTGTGCTGATGTAAAGTATGTGAACGTATAGGGGGTGCTCACTGATAAATAAGATATTAGGTGCCAGGAGAAAACGAAGATAATATCAAAAAATATATATAACTCCGGCACACCAAGGAAAAAGTTTTGCAAGTTTATTGAACAAAAAATAAACAGGTTGATGATCCAAAAAGAAGTTGTATTCTAAAGATGAAGGACTTATCCAGACAAATTACATATCGACGTTTCGGCTTATTAGCCTTTATCAAGAAAAACTGTCTGTAACTAGGAAACAAAAAAGAAACAATAAAAAGAAACAATAAAGTTTTGTATATATATAAGATACAACCACATTCAATATGGCAACAAATATATACCTAGTCTGGTTTCATATAGAAAAATACAAAGAAGGGACTAAGGAGAGTGTACAATAGTTATCATCACCCCTATAGCAGAGAATATAGTATTATATAATAAGCTATCTCTGCGAAGAAACACACATATATCAAAGGAATAGAACCACTTTAGAATAGAAAACATATCAATTAATCCAGGAGATACATATAGGTACCTAGAAATAAACATATTTATATAAGCAAGGGATCTACTATAATGAGGCATGGCATAAATTATATGAGCTATAGTCTGCTGAGTATAAATTAATCAGCACAAAGAATATATACATAAGGGTAGCCGTATTTATGAAAATAGGCTCATGCCTACTAAATTAGAGGTCTATAAAATACTATGAACAATATGTGTTCCAGAAAAAAAACAGGAAAATGAAGAACGGAAACAGAAAAAAGGAAAAGAAAAAAAGAAAAACATACATTACTGTTAAATAGTGTCCTTAATCAACTGCAAGCAGATCAGATATCAATGCTGAAATAGATGGGACAAGCCAAATGTATTTTTAGAAAAATGGTACAGAAGGTAGTGGAAGACACCATAAAGTATACATGGAAACATAAGCATAGTAATGGAGGACGATCGCTGAATTACCTTGTGAGTAAACCGGAGAGAACAAGGAAGGTCCGAGTGTAAAATACTAACGGCGAAGAAGGCAAAGTCCGGTATCAGAGCGGCGTCTTACCAGTGCTGCAGATGCGATCTAACCGCAAGCGCGGCTCTTTATAGTGTCCCAGCGTGTGTCCCGGAGTACTTCCGGGTTGTGACTCATGAGGTGGAGGATGGAGTGCGCATGTGCTGGGCGGAAATGGCCGAGTGAAGCCGAAGTGCGCAAAAAGACATACAGTACTCATGCGTCCCCAAATTCAGTGAGCAGAATGTTATTTGAGCTCAGTACTGGCTTGCTATGAAAAAAAGAAAAGAGAAAGATTAGTGAAAAGGGTAGCAGATCAAATAACTGTCCCAGAAGAACATCAGAAAACGATAATTAAATAAATCACAGTAACTGGATCTTAATTTACAATTTACAATTTTGTGTAAAAATCTAAAAGGACTCTCTAATATTACAGATACACACAACCTAGGGGATCTCAGGGGGTAAATGAACATTGTAGAGTAACAAGGAGCTCATGAATAATTATAGTCTCTATTAAGACCTAACGGGGAGAGGGTCTGCAAGGTATGAATCCAAAATGACTCGCGTTCTTTAAGAAGATTGACCCTATTACCGCCTCTTCTATTTAAAGGAATATGATCAATAATTTGAAATTTAAGCTGAGAGATATTGTGTTTGTACTGACAGAAATGTGCAGGGATGGGAAGATGAATGCGTCCACAGCGTATGGTGGACTTGTGCTGGGAAATGCGGTCTCGGATATGCTGTGTGGTTTCACCTACATATCCGAGACCGCATGGACACTTGATTAAATATATAACATATGAAGAATCACATGTAAAAAAAACCATTTATAGGGTATCTACGGCCAGAACGTGGGTGGGTGAAAGAATCACCCTTAGTTATATTGGAACACTGCAGACAATTCAAGCACGGAAAGGTGCCATTGCGTGGTGTGGAGAGAAATCTTTGGGTCACATTTTTATTCAATGATCCTATATCCGCCCTAACCAGATAATTTTTAATATTCGAACTCCTCTTATTACAAATAAGTGACTTATTTCTGAACTCTGGAATCTGGGGATAAGCGCTCCGTAGGATATCCCAATGTTTAAAAAGAATTTTGTTTATCCGATAATTGAATGGATGAAAGGTTCTGACAAATGGTAATCGTAGGGCGCTAGCTGATACTGTTGATACAGTACGTGTCACATTTTGTGGACCTAGAACAGAGGTTGGATAGCCCCTATTCCTAAATTTCAGATTCATCTCCTGGTGTCGGATGTCCCGATTGATGGGATTAGTGACAATCCTATCAATCCTGCAGTGTTGAGATTTTGGTAAAGCCTTTTTAATATGGGTGACAACTGGAATATAATAACAGGCTATTCCTGTCTGTCGGTTTAACATAAAGATCAGATTCCAAATCACCCCCATCATGTATAGTGATCTTAGTGTCCAAAAAACTAATGGATTGATGGCTATATTGGATAGAAAAGGTAAGTCCTGCAACATAAGAATTTAGATCATTGAAAAATAGAAGAAGCGTTTCAACATCTCCTGTCCAAATGAAAAAAATGTCATCTATGAAGCGTTTCCAATAGATGACATATCGGACAAAATCTGGATGTGTGTATACGTAAGTGGTCTCAAAATCCCCCATGAAGATGTTGGCATAAGGGGGTGCCATGTTTGAACCCATAGCAGTCCCTCTTTTTTGAATAAAGTACTGATCTCCAAACAGAAAAAAGTTTTTCGTGAGTATCAAGGTCAACAGATCTCTGCAAAAACTAATCTGACTGTTAGAAAAATTAGTATGATTTAAGAGGAATTTGATCACAGAATCAATGCCCTCCTGATGTCCAATACTCGTGTAGAGACTATTAACGTCCATAGTAACCAATAAGCAGTCAGAGGGCAGGATACCCACAGACTTTAGGGAAGTGAGAAAGTCTGTGGTATCCTTGATAAATGACTGAATATCAGGTACAAGGGGGGAGAGAATTTTCTCCAATGTTATAGCCACACTCGGATCTTCCTTGTTCTCTCCGGTTTACTCACAAGGTAATTCAGCGATCGTCCTCCATTACTATGCTTATGTTTCCATGTATACTTTATGGTGTCTTCCACTACCTTCTGTACCATTTTTCTAAAAATACATTTGGCTTGTCCCATCTATTTCAGCATTGATATCTGATCTGCTTGCAGTTGATTAAGGACACTATTTAACAGTAATGTATGTTTTTCTTTTCCTTTTTTCTGTTTCCGTTCTTCATTTTCCTGTTTTTTTCTGGAACACATATTGTTCATAGTATTTTATAGACCTCTAATTTAGCAGGCATGAGCCTATTTTCATAAATACGGCTACCCTTATGTATATATTCTTTGTGCTGATTAATTTATACTCAGCAGACTATAGCTCATATAATTTATGCCATGCCTCATTATAGTAGATCCCTTGCTTATATAAATATGTTTATTTCTAGGTACCTATATGTATCTCCTGGATTAATTGATATGTTTTCTATTCTAAAGTGGTTCTATTCCTTTGATATATGTGTGTTTCTTCGCAGAGATAGCTTATTATATAATACTATATTCTCTGCTATAGGGGTGATGATAACTATTGTACACTCTCCTTAGTCCCTTCTTTGTATTTTTCTATATGAAACCAGACTAGGTATATATTTGTTGCCATATTGAATGTGGTTGTATCTTATATATATATACAAAAACTTTATTGTTTCTTTTTATTGTTTCTTTTTTGTTTCCTAGTTACAGACAGTTTTTCTTGATAAAGGCTAATAAGCCGAAACGTCGATATGTAATTTGTCTGGATAAGTCCTTCATCTTTAGAATACAACTTCTTTTTGGATCATCAACCTGTTTATTTTTTGTTCAATAAACTTGCAAAACTTTCTCCTTGGTGTGCCGGAGTTATATATATATTTGCTGATGTAAAGTAGACATGTGGGAAATGTTATTTATTAAGAAATTTGTGTGACATATCTCTCTGATTTAAGGGCATAAAAATTTAAAGTTTGAAAATTGCAAAATTTTCATCATATTTCAATTTTTTTCATAAACACAAGTCATATAAATTTTTTTTACTACTAACATGAAGTATAATATGTCACAAGAAAACATTCTCAGAATTGCGAAGATCCGTTGAAGCGTTTCAGAGTTATAACCTCATAAAGAGACAGTGGTCAGAATTGTAAAAATTGGCCGGGTTATTAACGTGCAAACCACCCTTGGGGTAAAGGGGTTAAAGAACAGCAGCAGAACAGGGGTTATATACCATGATGAGGCACAGTTAAGGGACATATACCAGGATGGAGGGCATATATATATACCATATTGTGGGACATATACTGTATACCGGGATGGAAGACATATATATATACATATATATATATTGGGGGACCCCTGGTCCAAATCTTGCATTGGGCCAATCAGACTCTTGTTACGCCACAGGCTGTGGCCATTAAGCTCGCCTAATTTAACAACACCAGGTTTTTTTTCCTTTGGGGGCCATTTGAACGGTCGGGTGTACAGTAACAAGCCAGGACCATAACCGACACTCTGAGAGAACATACTGCGAGAAATTCAAGCTATGACCGCAGATGTCCTGCGGAATACATTCAACAATATGGTATAGCACATGCTTGAATGTGAACGGGGACAATTTTAGAACCTGCTTTAAAACATCAGTTTCTCATGTACCAAGGTGTATGTACAGTCCAAACTTCGATACGATAGATGGTCTCTTTTAGAAGTAACGGCAATTTTTCTGGGTAAAGCAGCGAGTAAATCATCCTGTCTGAGGAATCTACAGGAACCGCCTGAGTCCTGACAAATGGTCCACTCTCTTCTTTTAGCCACTTGGCCTGTTTTGAAGCCTGAAGAGGCTAAAAGATGTTTAAAAAAACTGAACAAATGAACAACGTGTCGCTTTTACATTTTTTGAGCTTATTCTAACTTCTTCAGGCCTTGATAGTCATGAAGCAGCTTAAAGGGGTTTCCCATGAACAAAAGTTAATATTACTCACTAGATCTTGGAATAAAAATAAGATCCACAATTGGATCTTTGTAAATAAAATGTTCCTGTGATGAGATAATCTTATAAATGTTCTCCTGCTATTTACTGTATAATGGCTGTGTCTGACCGTACAGGAACATGGTCTGATTATACCACAGCTTCTGGGCAGGGGTAAGCAAAATAGCATACAAACATTACAGCACAGGATCACATTTTGATTATATCTGTGACTGAAATCTTTACAGGCAGTGAAATGTTTTATCTCATAAAAACAATCAGTGAGATCCCCTGCTGTAATGTCTGTATACTCTTTTGCATTCTCCCCTGCTCAGGAGCTGTGGTAGGATTCTACTGCACGGTAAGACACAGCCATCACACAGTACATACCAGGGGAACATTTCTAAGATTATTTCAGCACAGGAACATTTTTTTAATCACATCCAACTGTGAAACTTATTTTTATTTCATGATCTAGTGAATAAAATGAACTTTTGTGTCATGGGAAACCCCTTTAACCCCTTCCCGACATTTAGCGAAACGAACACACTGAATGGAGCGATAGTATATAATGGAAAACAAAAGTGCAAGTGGCAAATAGATGAAGAATTTTTTTAATCCATATACATACAGAGGTTGGACAAAATAATGGAAACGCCTGGAAACATCAACAAAAGTTAGCTTAATATGGTGTAGGCAGGGGTGAACCTAGCCTCTCTGCTGCCTGAGGCGAACTGCAAAACGGCGCCCCCCCCCATTGTAAAATCAGTACAAAGCTCCGCCCCCTTCTGAACGCACGGTGAATCCGGATGTGCTCATTGAACACATCCGGAATCACCGCAGCGCTACACAGGCCTGTGTATTTCCCTTGTCGGGAGATCATGTTTTCAAGTCCCATATAGTAACTTAAGTAGTTGCATTAATAACTAGTCACCGACCTGGCTTCTCCTAAACTCTGGGCATGAGGGGAGGGAGTCACAAGGATATCAAGGAAGCAGCACCCAGGGCCGGCTCCAGGTTTTTATGGGCCCCGGGCGAAAGAGTCTCAGTGGGCCCCTTTAACACAGACCACGATTCATGATGCACAGATACTGCAGAGAAATATGGGTATAGTACAAGGCCAAACACTTCTCTTTTTCCATTACATGACTGATACCTATTGTAAATTGTACAATAGCTCAAAAACCGCCAAATCCTCACAGCGCACAGTACAGACCGCACAGTACAGTCCTCCATACAATATTATGGGCACCACAGTCTCCCCCTCATCACCCATATAATACTCCATGCAGGATGTCACCCCCCAGCCCCATCCCCCATATAATGCTCCATACAGAATATTGGACCCAATATAATGCTCCATACAGAATACTGGACCACAAATTGCTCCATACAGGATACTGGTCCCCATATAATGCTCCATACAAAATATGGAGCTCTCCTCTGCACTGTGCTGCGTTCTGCACTGTTACGGCTCAGGAAAGGGCGGTGTGGAAAGACTCCCCATTATTATCATCATCATCATTGCCTCCCAATCATCATCATTGTTTCCCCATCATCATCATCATTGCCTCCCCATCATTATCATTGCCTCCCTATCATCATCATCATCGTCTCCCTATCATCATCATTGCCTCCGGCTCCTCACCACCATCACTGCCTCCCCCCACCACCATCACACATACAGCACCACACACAGACAGCAACGCACTACATGCACACACGATGATAGACACACAGACACATACACCTCACATCTCACCTGTCCGGCGTCCACGCTCTCTCTGCCACAGCTGGCCGCTGAATCATTACGTCATTCGGCAGTGCCCCCTGGAGCCCAGAGCTGCGGAGGCACGGGGAGAGGTAAGTATTGTGCCAGCAGCTGCCGGGGCCCTGAGCAAGCGGAGAGGGGGCCCAGTGGTGGCGCTGGTACCGCTCTCATCTCCTAACGGGCGCCGGGGTGCCTGACGGCGAGTGGGCCCCCCCGCCTGCTCGGGGCCCGGCACTTGCCCGGGTATGCCGGGTGCTGACGCCGGCCCTGAGTAGAGCTGCAGCTTCCCTGTGATGTAGCAGAGCTGCTCAGCTGCAGCTTTCCTGTGATGTAGCAGACGGTGACCCCTCTGCTGGCTGCACACAATGGCAGTGCCTCCATCTCCCAGCTGACACTGCTGCTTCCCCTGGAGTCTCCACTGTGTGTTGCCTGCTGACTGCTGTGCTGAGCTCTGGCAGGAGGCTGAGTGCTGCGGCTGCTGCTCTGCACTTGCCACTTCCACTCCAGTCACATGAGAACGAAGGATCCAGCTGTATGAGTCTAAAGGGTATGCCACACTAAGCAAGATCGCAAACAAGATCGCTAACGAGATCGCAATTGCGTCACCATTTATGACGCAGTAGCGATCTCGTTAGCGACTTAACTGTGTGTGACATGTAGCAGCGATGTGGCCCCTGCTGAGATGTCGCTGATCGCTTATGAACGTTCTGAGCCATTTTTTGGTCGTTGGTGTCCCGCTGGTGAGCCTGAATCGCTGAGTGTGACACCCTTTATGAACGACTTCACCAGCATCGCAGGTGGGACTAGGTTTTCCCAACGACCGCAGAGGTCGTTATACAGATCGCTGATGAGATGTGTTTGGAATCACAGATCGCTGATGAGTTGTTTGGAATCTAACAGCTAAGTCGCTAACGAGATCGCTTCTGCGTCATAAATGGTGACGCAATTGCGATCTCGTTTGCGATCTCGCTTAGTGTGGCATACCCTTAAGGAGCAGCTGCTCTGTGCAAGGAGAGGAGCAGTCACTGGGGGGCTAAGCCATTACCAAGGAGGAGCACCTGCTGCCCTGCCAGTGGCACCATCAGGAGTGTGCCAGGCTGCAGCTGGGGGAGTCGGGAGATCATGTTTTTTTTTTAACTATTTGCGCCTGGCTGGCTGTGTCTGAAAGGGAGAGGAGTCCCTGGCCAGGCCAGCAGACGAGGGAGAGAGGGAGGGAGCAGGGAGGGGAGAGGGGTCTCGCTGCTCCAGGGGCACCGCTGCACGGTGCACCTCAGTCCTATAATACAGCAGTACACAGGGGAGGGGGAATCGGGAGATCATGTTTTCAACAGTCCCATATATAGTAACAGTAACAGTAGTTCACTTGCATTAATAACTAGTCACACTCACCGACCTCCTGGGTTCTCCTAACTCTGGGCAGTGGGCAGGAGGGGAAGGAGTCACAAGGAAGCAGCAGCCAGCAGCAAACTGACTGTGTCTTCACTGTCTTGTGACCTGAGTGACTGTGTGTGTGAGGGATTAAGGAGAGCCGGTCCGGCACCACACCACGTGTTATGGGTTCCGCTCTGCCGCCCCCTGGCTGCCGCCGACTGAGACAACAGGCTCAAGTCGCCTCATTATAGTGGCGCCCCTGGGTGTAGGTCCACCTTTTGCGGCAATTACAGCCTCAATTCTCCGAGGTATGGATTCATACAAGGTGTGAATTGTTTCCAAAGGAATTTTAGCCCATTGTTCAGTTAAAATACCCTCCAGTTCTTTGAGCGACGATGGCGGCGGAAATCGACGTCTAACTTGAATCTCTAAAATCGACCATAAATGCTCAATAATGTTGAGGTCTGGGGATTGTGGGGGCCAGATAAAATGCTCAACTTCATTAGAATGTTCCTCGTGTATGAATTGGTGCATTATCATCCTGAAAGATGGCGTTCCCCTCCGGGAACAGTGCTTGAGCCATAGGATGCAGTTGGTTGCCCGAAATGCCTAAATAATCGCGGCTGTTAATTCTTCCATGAAGGGAGATCATTGGCCCGGCGGATCTCCACGAAATAGCACCCCAGATCATCACAGAACCTCCGCCATGTTTTACGGTTGGGAGAAGGCAGTCTGGATAGAATGCTTCTTTCGGCTGTCTCCAAACGTACACGCGGCCGGAGGTCGGAAATAGGGTAAACGATGATTCGTCTGAGAATATCACATGTTTCCACGGCTCGAGGGACCAATTCTGGAGGTTTCTACACCACTCTAAATGCTTGGAAACATTTGTCATTGAGAGCAGCGGTTTTCGAATTGCAGCTCTTCCGTGGAATCCAGATTTCTTCAGCTCCCGACGAACAGTTTTCGTGGAAACTGGGTTCTGTAGGTGTTCATTGAGCTCAGCAGTGATTTTCGGAGCCGTGGTCTTGTGATCCTCTCTCACAATTAGCTTTAGAGTCCGACGGTCTCTCTCAGTCAACTTTTACTTTCGGCCGGACCTGTGCTTTGCTGCGGACGTTTTTCCTTCTCTTTCAAACGCAGTCATTACTTTGGAGACAGTACCTCTTGACACGCCAAGCATTTGGGCACTTTCGGTTACACTAGCGCCTGCCATACGACACCAACAATTTGGCCTTTTTGAAAATCCGAGAGGTCTGCCATTGGTATCAGTTTCTCATCAATGTTCTTACAATTCTGCAAAACAAACAGTTAATTTACATACACATATCACATAACAGAAATAATCAACCTCAAAACATTACCATATGTCACGGTTTGCATGTTTATAACATGTTCGAAGATTATGATGCCAAAACGTTAGGTGTTTCCATTATTTTGTCCAACCCCTTTATATGCTAGTGGATTTTGAATGGCTGACCATTCGGAAAGGAATAGAAAAATCAGGAGGAAAAAATGAATAAAAGTCAAAAAATATATAAAGTGAATAAAACATGACTTTATTGAGACAAAAATTGGTAAAAGTTGGTACTAAAAGAAAAGAAAGTGCCTGCACTCATGATGAGACACAATAAAGTACATAATTGACAATGGACATAGCAAAAGACCAAAATATAGCATATTGACAAGTATACAAATTTACACAAAACTTGTACAACCATGCAAAAGTTGCGTATATGTGTATTAAGGTAACCAACCAATGATGCAATATGGATAGATAGAAAAAGAAATTTACATATGCCTAAATATATATATAAATACCAAAATCAGGCAATAAGCCAGATGCGTATGTGTTTAACATGTACAACAGAGGTCCAAAGAAAGTGAGAAAAAATAATAGAAAATGAGGTACCGTATATGCCTATAAATTCAAAATCACTACTAAACCTATGACTGACCCGTATATGAGGTAGTATGATGTGGAAAAAATTAGGGGAAACAATGGCAATAATGTGGCACACAAAAATACATATATGGATGTGCAGCTACATAAATATAGGAAACAAGTGTAGAGAGGTGTAAAAAAAAGCAATAAATATATGTGCAAAATGTGCCAAAATAGAAACAGTCAATAGATTAGGCAAACATTTTTTTTCCCTTCCCGACATTTGCAGTATACAGTGCCTACAAGTAGTATTCAGCCCCCTGCAGATTTAGCTGGTTTGATAAGATGCAAATAAGTTAGAGCCTTCAAACTGCAAACGAGAGTAGGATTTATTAACAGAAGCATAAATCTTACAAAACAAAAAGTTATGTTGCTCAGTTGAATTTTAATAAATTTTAAACATAAAAGTGTGGGTCAATTATTATACAACCCCTATGTTTAATATTTCGTGGAATAACCCTTGTTTGCAATTACAGCTAATAATCGTCTTTTATAAGACCTGATCAGGCCGGCACAGGTCTGTGGAGTTATCTTGGCCCACTCCTCCATGCAGATCTTCTCCAAGTTATCTAGGTTCTTTGGGTGTCTCATGTGGACTTTAATCTTGAGCTCCTTCCACAAGTTTTCAATTGGGTTAAGGTCAGGAGACTGACTAGGCCACTCCAACACCTTGACTTTTTCCCTCTTGAACCAGGCCTTGGTTTTCTTGGCTGTGTGCTTTGGGTCGTTGTCTTGTTGGAAGATGAAATTACGACCCATCTTAAGATCCTTGATGGAGGAGCGTAGGTTCTTGGCCAAAATCTCCAGGTAGGCCGTGCTATCCATCCTCCCATGGATGCGGACCAGATGGTCAGGCCCCTTGGCTGAGAAACAGCCCCACAGCATGATGCTGCCACCACCATGCTTGACTGTAGGGATGGTATTCTTGGGGTCGTATGCATGTCACGCTGTATAGCAGATATATATATATGTGATGTCAGTAATCTATATCAAAAGGGCAACATCCTATATAACATGCGCATAGATATATGATAACATAGAATTACCTGACAATGTCCAGTGGGTCAATACGGAATCCGTTATACACTGTCTCCGGCTAGAGGGTGACCGGGTCTATGCTGACCCTAAACTGGGGTCCTAACTAATCCCTCTACCTGGAGGTACTGTTAAAGGTACAGAGGTCCAGGCCACCAGCGTAAACCCTGTCTCCTATCAATCCCTGCCAACTGTAATCTAGTCCTAAGAAGGACCCTGATTACCACCAAAGGGAATGAACAGGTAACGGTTAATGAACAGAAAGACATACAAGAAAGACAATAAATAAAGTAAATAAAGTCTTACATACAAACACTCACACACAGTAGGAACACCTAAGGTCTCAGAGATAAACTATAAGCTGTAAGAGTAAAAACAACTAAGGAGCTCTTAGCTTAAGTATTCTCAGAACCGATCCAGTCTGCTAGACTACATGAATGCTTTCACCGGCATCTAACAAGCAGACTGGCAGGTATATGAAGGAATCTAATTAGAACATAATCAAAAGCAGCCGGGCGAGGCTGGACCTAGTCTTAGCAAAGAGCTAGGTAAAATTAACTCCCTCATTACCAAACACAAAGAAACAGCAACTCAGCTGTGAGAAGTCAGAGTGTGTAATCGCGACGATCCTCGTGGCGATACACCCATGACAATGCAGTGCCATCCAGTCTCCAAACGTCACGTGTGTGGTTGGCACCAAAGATCTCGATCTTGGTCTCATCAGACCATAGAACCTTGAACCAGTCTGTCTCAGAGTCCTCCAAGTGATCATGAGCAAACTGTAGACGAGCCTTGACATGACGCTTTGAAAGTAAAGGTACCTTACGGGCTCGTCTGGAACGGAGACCATTGCGGTGGAGTATGTTACTTATGGTATTGACTGAAACCAATGTCCCCACTGCCATGAGATCTTCCCGGAGCTCCTTCCTTGTTGTCCTTGGGTTAGCCTTGACTCTTCGGACAAGCCTGGCCTCGGCACGGGAGGAAACTTTCAAAGGCTGTCCAGGCCGTGGAAGGCTAACAGTAGTTCCATAAGCCTTCCACTTACGGATGATGCTCCCAACAGTGGAGACAGGTAGGGCCAACTCCTTGGAAAGGGTTTTGTACCCCTTGCCAGCCTTGTGACCCTCCACGATCTTGTCTCTGATGGCCTTGGAATGCTCCTTTGTCTTTCCCATGTTGACCATGTATGAGTGCTGTTCACAAGTTTGGGGAGGGTCTTAAATAGTCAGAAAAGGCTGGCAAAAGAGATCATTAATCCACACATGTGAAGCTCATTATTCTTGGTGCCTGAACTACTTCTTAATACTTTAGGGGGACCAAACAGAATTCTTGTGGTTTGAGGGGTTGAATAATAAATGACACTCTGAATTAACTTTTAACGTTTTTTTTAAAAAAAAAAAAATTAAAACAAAAATTTTTGCAGCAGTGCATTTCCCACTTCCAGGCTGATCTACAGTACAAATGTCACAATGCCAAGTTAATTCCGCGTGTGTCAACCAGCTAAATCTGCAGGGGGTTGAATACTACTTGTAGGCACTGTATGTACGTCATGATCAGGAAGGACTTCCAGACCGATGCAGTACATGTACGTCATGTCAATCATGCGACCACCACGACTAATCGCATGGTGATCACATGATTGCACACATGATCACATAATTGTCTCTGCTGTTTCTCACAGCAGGGAACATGGCACCTTCGTCTCAGGTGGTGGCAACGCGCTCCCACAATTACAATCTCTGTGATTAGCTGTTCAATCCTAAACAACCAATAGGAGCAATTTTCAGTGTTTCAGGCAATCAGATTGCCTAAAACACTGATGTCCAGCCTAGCATCGGTGCTGTAAGAGCACTGATCATAGGCTGATGCCTAGTAACCATGGCGTCACCAAGGCCAGCACTGATTTGTGCAATCTTAATATTATTGATATTAAGCAATAAAGGCCCTTGTTTCTGTCTTTAACAGGGCACCTCCTCAGTATTATCAAATCCAGCCTAGAGGATACTATTAAAAATGAACTTTTAATTAAATCACAGCTTAAAAAATTCAGCAGATCAGCCAGGGCTGTGTGATCGACGATCACACCAAGTGCACTGTGACCTGCAGGTGACCGCCCTGTACTTCCTTATTCTAGGTTCAGATTTCTACTGGGCGGTCACTCTGTCCATCTGTGCGCCGTACTGGGCATTGTGGTTCCATGGAAGACTGTGGATTGTTACTCCTGCTGCTGAAGAAGTAAAAAGAGTTCCTGATCCCTCTCTGATCTTTCCCTAATCCACCCTAATCCCCCCTCATCATCATTGAATATTCATTTCCTTTAGTAGCAGGGACACGTGACCACCTGGCAGCTGCAGGAAGCCTACGGCTGACACTGTGTGCGCTACTAAAGAGCAATGAATACTCACTGCTCTCCACGCAAATAGTCCCGGCGTGGGCAGCAGTAAGTATTCCGGTAGCTGTCCTTCGGCTTGTAAGTAGCGCATGACGTCCCTGCCATGTGCTGCTTACAAGCATAAAGCAGCTGCTGGCACCGGAGCAGGACGCTGCGAGGGAGCGGAGGAAGGTAAGTGTAATGGTTTGGTTTTTCTGATGGAGCCATGCATACCAGGATGGGGATGGAGGTCAATCATACCAGGAAAAGGATGGGTCCATGCATACAAGGATGGAGATGGGGCCAATCATACCCAGATAAGGATGTGGCCCGGCATACCACGACAGGGATGGGGCCAATCATACCAGGATAATGATGGGGCTATGCATACCAGGATGCTATTAAACAGAAATGAATATTCACGGCCCTCCATGCCCACATGGGCGTGGAATGCAGTGAATATTAATTTCTCTTTAGCAGTGGGCACGGGAGTAAGGCGCAGCTGCCGGCTTCTGCCTCCTGTGACCCACTGCTCCACCGCTGCCGCTCCTCCACCTTTTGTGCTTTTGAGAAAGAACAGGTTACTGTTCGAAACGCATTGCCTGGTATTTATTATTCTGTGATTCTCATTGTACTGGACTTTGCTTTTATCATAATAAATTGGATATTTTTGGAAGCTGGATATTTTTTTCTCTTTGTTCCTCCACCTCTCCACCACAGCCAGAGAAGGTACGTCCAGACTATAAGATGCACCCCCCATTTTCCTCCACATTTTTGGAGGAAAAAAGTGCATCTTATAGTTAGAATAATACGGTAGATTAAGGACAGTAAAATATACCGTAGTAATCGTCAACTACTACAGTATTTTTACTGAATTGATTTAGTGTCTGCGCAGAAAAAAAGAATCATCTGTGCGTACCGCAGCTGTTTTGCGCTGATCAGTGACGCACATCAGTGATCGACCTACGGTTGCCGGAGTTTTGTGTTTTAAAAAGAATAAATAAATAATGTAGATTACAGACAGTAAAATATACCATAGTAATAGTCAACTACTACAGTATTTTTTTACTGAATTGAATTAGGTTTAGTGTCAGTTGCGGGTGCTCAGTAATTTTTTTTTTTCTACTGACATCCGTTTAGTCAGTTTGTTTTTTATTTGACCTAATTTTTATATTTTTCTTTCTATATTCTTTTCTTTTTTTCTTTTCTAAATAATAATAAAAAGTTTACACAGAGCATTCACAAACACACCTGAATAAAATTTGGTACACAAACACCACATACGTGAAAAAAAATGTTGTTCGCTCGTCCCAAACCCAGTATTCAGTGCAGGAGGCATACGCGTTCCTTGCCTCCAACACTGATATTGAGGGAGAGGATCCCACCTTCCTTTAATTTTCCTCCTCCTCCAGTGATAATGAGCCACCACGCAGACGCCCCAGGGCAGAAACTGAACCAGCACCAACCGTTAAGTCTTTTTCTCAGAAGATTTTGTAAATCTCCTGGTGTCACAAATTTGTATGCCCAGCATATCCCAAAATCTGACTTCATCATTTGCCAAATGTACCCCTGTGGATACCATAGAAATTATGAAATTTTGGGGCCTGGTTCCTCACATGTGGATAGTGAAGGAGCTAGAAATTCGGCAATATTGGAACGTTGACGTTTAGTATAACACTCTATGTTTCCGCATGGCTATAGCATGGACATGCTTTGAGACCATCCACAAATTCTTGAATTACAGTGATAATGTACAGTGTCCTGCCTGAGATGACTCCAACTTTTCAAAGTTCGGACGGTCATTGATCACTTCAACAACAGGTTTGCTAAGGTGAAAAACCTCCAAAGGAACATCTGTGAGGATAAGTCCGTAATCAATTCCAAGGGGAGTCTCAAATTCCGTCAAGAGGGCCAGGTGTGGAATTAAGCTGTACCTGGGGTACACCCACAAGTTTAGGATTTATGAAGTGAAGGACACCTGGATTCAACCCTCTGAATGCCCCCTTGTCCTGGGAGTGAGTGGGAAAATTATGAGGGATTTGGTGTAGTCACTACTGGATCAAGGTTATCAAATCTATGTAGATAACTTTTAAACCAGCATCCTACTGTTTAAGTCCCTCTATGCCCGAGCTACTGCAGCCTGCGATATGGTCAGCAAAAATCAGAGAAATCTCCCTAAGATGCTAATTGGGTAGATACTCAGAAAGGGCGATGTTGTGAATGTGCTAGAAATGAATTCTGAGCAGAAGCTCCCTCTGGTGGTTACAAACAGTACTGAACTATGCAATGAAGATTGTGAAGATTGGCGATCAGGTGTTACTGACTGGTCTTATATAAGGGAGGTTCCCTCCCATCAGGGTTGCCGGTGATCAATTGTTCTGGTCTCATCTTTGATTCCTGTTCACTTTGAAACTTGCTGTTTTGTGCCTGCATCTTCTGCTAACAGATAAGACATTTTCTTCTTTTAGTTTTTTGGTGCTTGCTTTTTGCATTTTGTCCTGCACTTCTGTGGGGGTCTGCCGGGTCCCCTCCGGGGGCTTGTGCTGCTCTCAGTTTAGTTCAGCCACTGTTGTTTGTTCATTTGCCTTTTCCAGTTTTTTCAGTGGCTGCTGTTTAGTTTTGTTACACCAGAGAACTAATTTAGGTGGTAGAGGTCGTGTGATCTCAGGTGTTTTTGTAATTAGTAGTGTTGGTTCTTTTTAGGGTTTTTTGGGATTGCAGTAAGTGTCCTTCCTATCCTTTTCTATCTAGCAAGTTTGGGCCCCAACGTTTGCTCATACTATTTTCTGTCTGTGTCTGTATCTCCTCTTGTCTAACCGCCATTACATGTTTGGGGGCTTTCTATGTTCTTTGGGGATCTGCTCCGGGGCAGATAGTTTTCCTCTTTCTGTCTTTAGGTGTAGTTAGCTTCTCAGGCTGTGACGAGGCGTCTAGGACCAACGTAGGTACGCTCCACGGCTGCCTTTAGTTGTGGTGGTTAGTCAGGGTACTGCAATCCAATAGATTCCAACCTCTCTGGTGTATTTCCTTTTTTGCCTGCTCTCCTCAGCTACCAAATTATAACAGTATCACCGGCCCAAAAAACTGATATTTATATGGTACTCACAGAAGGGAAAAATAGTGTTAAAGAAAGAAGATTGTCAAGGTTGTCAGAGATTTTTTTTTTCTGTTTGTTGCATTTTTTCCCTCTGTATCTCTGGGTGCCGAGGAGGATTTTTTTTCTCTCTCAATGGAGTTTGCACAGTTGTCTGGCCGTGTGGATCAGCTTGACACTGAAGTTCGGAGTATTGCTACCTATCTTGCAGGGTTGCCTGTTGTGGAACCTAGGATTCCCATGCCAGATTTGTTTTTAGGGGATCGAGCTAAATTTCTGAATTTCAAAAATAACTGTAAGTTGTTTTTTGCCTTAATAAAATCTAAGTCCTCAGGGAACGCAGCACAGCAGGTTCAAATTGTCATCTCTCTCCTGCGCGGCGATCCTCAGGAATGGGCTTTTTCCCTGACACCTGGGGATCCTGTTTTGTGTAATGTTGATGCATTTTTTCAGGCTCTGGGGTTATTGTACGATGAGCCTAATGTCACTGATCAAGCTGAAAAAGCCTTGTTGGCATTAAATCAGGGGCTTAAGGACGCTGAGTTATACTGTCAGAGATTCCGAAGGTGGGCAGTCCTGACCAAATGGAATGATGATGCTTTGGCAGCCCTTTTTCGGAAGTGTCTGTCAGAGAATGTAAAGGATGTTATGGTGGGATTCCCTGTCCCCTCTGGTCTCAATGATTCTATGTCATTAGCGATTCAAATTGACAGACGTTTGCGTGAGCGTAGAGGTATGCGTGGAATAGTGTTGCCTTGTGAACCAACTTCTGAAACCATGCAGTGTGATAGAGTGGCTTCTGGGGCACAGCGTCATGAGTTTCGAAAACGCAATGGGTTATGTTTCTACTGTGGTGATGCCTCTCATGCTATTTCAGTCTGCCCTAAGCGGGGAAGACGTTTTGCACGCTCAGTTGTCTTGGGTAGTGTTCAGACTAAATTTTTGTTGACTGTTACCCTGATTTGCTCCCTGTCCACATTTTCTGCTCAGGCTTTTGTTGATTCGGGAGCAGCTATTAACCTGATGGATTTTGATTTTGCTAAACGTTGTGGGTTTCCCTTGATACCCCTACGGAAGTCTATTCCCCTACTGGGGATCGATTCTACCCCTTTGAGAATAAACCTCAGTTCTCTACTCAGGTGATAATGAGGGTTGAACCTGATCATCAGGAGAGTTGCAAATTTTTGGTGCTGTATAATCTGCATGACATTATCGTACTGGGTTTCCCTTGGTTACAGTCTCATAATCCTGTTTTGGATTGGAAATCTGTGTCTGTAACCAGTTGGGGCTGCCAATGTGTTAATGCTAACACTCCTGTTTTTTCTGCCTCCCCCCAGGCTCAGGATGTTCCTGACTTTTTGACTGATTTTTCTGATGTGTTTAGCGAAAGTAAATCTGCATCCTTGCCCCCCCATAGGAGCTATGACTGCGCTATTGAATTAGTGCCTGGTAGTAAATTCCCTAAAGGTCGCCTTTTTAACTTGTCTGTACCTGAACATGACGCTATGCGGTCTTATATCAAGGATTCATTGGAGAAGGGTCATATCAGACTATCCTCTTCACCCTTGGGTGCCGTTTTTTTCTTTGTGGCCTAAAAGGATGGTTCATTAAGGCCGTGTATTGATTATCGTCTCTTGAACAATATCACTGTGAAATATCAATATCCGTTACCCTTGATTTCTGACCTGTTTTCCAGAGTGAAAAGTGCTACTTGGTTTACCAAGCTTGACCTCAGGGGGCATATAACCTTATTCGCATTAAGCACGGGGATGAATGGAAGACGGCATTTAATACCCCAGAGGGGCATTTTGAGTACCTAGTGATGCCCTTTGGGCTCACTAATGCTCCTTCTGTCTTCCAATCCTTCATGAATGACATTTTCAGGGATTTTGTGGATAAATTTCTGATTGTTTATTTGGATGATATCTTGATTTTTTCCAATGACTGGGACTCTCATGTGAAACATGTTCGGACTGTGTTCCAGATTTTGAGAGAGAATGCTCTGTATGTGAAGGGATCAAAGTGTCTTTTTGGCGTACAGAGGATCTCATTTCTGGGATTCATTTTGTCCCCATCTGTTAATGAAATGGACCCGGTCAAGGTTCAGGCCATCTGTGATTGGGTCCAACCTACTTCATTAAAGGCTCTTCAGAGATTCTTGGGTTTTGCCAATTTTTATCGTAAATTTATTGGTAATTTCTCTGTTATTGTTAAACCATTGACTGATTTGACCAAAAAAGGTTCTGATGTGGTGAATTGGCCTCCTGAGGCAGTCTCTGCGTTTCAGGAACTTAAGCAGAGATTCACTTCTGCTCCTGTTCTACGGCAGCCTGATGTTTCTCTGCCATTTCAGGTGGAGGTTGATGCCTCTGAAATTGGGGCAGGTGCCGTTTTGTCCCAAAGAGATCCAGAGACCTCTAAAAGTAACCCTTGTGCCCTTTTCTCTCGAAAATTTTCTCCAACTGAACGTAATTATGACGTGGGTAATCGGGAGTTATTGGCCATGAAGTGGGCTTTTGAAGAGTGGAGACATTGGCTGGAGGGAGCCAAACATCAGGTGGTGGTCCTCACGGACCATAAGAATCTGGTTTATCTGGAATCAGCCAAGCGACTTAATCCTAGACAGGCCAGGTGGGCCTTGTTTTTCACACGTTTTAATTTTGTGGTTTCCTTTCTTCCTGGCACTAAGAATGTTAAGGCGGGTGCCCTCTCGAGGAGTTTCCTTGCGGACTCTCCTGAGTTGTCTGATCCTGCTGTTATTTTGAAAGAGGGTGTAGTTCTTTCCGCCATCTCGCCCAATTTGAGACTGGCTCTGGAAGGGTGTCAGGAGGATAAACCCGAGCGCTGCCCTATTGGGAAATTGTTTGTCCCAGACCGGTGGAAAAAGAGTGTGATGTCTGAGATTCATTGTTCCGCGTTGGCCGGTCATCCCGGAATTTTTGATACCAGAGACTTGGTTAGTCTGTCCTTTTGGTGGCCTACTTTGTCTCGTGACGTCAGGGAATTTGTGCAGTCCTGCGGGACTTGCTCTCGCTCCAAGCCTTGCTCTCGCTCTAGTGGTTTGTTGATGCCATTGCCTGTGCCCAAGAAACCATGGACCCATATCTCTATGGATTTCATTTCCGACCTCCCTGTTTCTCAGAGAATGACCGTTATCTGGGTGATTTGTGATAGGTTTTCCAAAATGATACATCTTGTGCCATTGCCTAAGTTGCCTTCCTCCTCTGAATTGGTGCCTTTGTTCCTTCAGCACGTGGTTCGGTTGCACGGCATTCCTGAGAACATTGTGTCTGACAGAGGAGTCCAGTTTGTTTCCAGATTTTGGAGGACTTTTTGTTCTAAACTTGGTGTTCAATTGTCTTTCTCCTCGGCTTTTCATCCTCAGACCAATGGACAAACTGAGAGAACAAACCAGACATTGGAGACTTATCTGAGATGCTTTGTGTCTGCTGATCAGGATGACTGGGTCTCTTTTTTGCCTTTGGCTGAGTTTGCTCTTAATAATAGGGCTAGCTCTGCCACTTTGATGTCTCCATTTTTCTGCAATTTTGGGTTTCACCCTCGATTTTCTTCAGGACAGACGGAGGCTTCTGTCTGTCCAGGTGTTGACTCTGTTGTGGAGCGTATGCAGCAGATTTGGGACCAGGTAGTGGAGAGGTTGTCCCTCTCTCAGGAGAGGGCCCAGCGGTTTACCAACCGGCATAGGACTGATGGTCCTCGGTTTAAAGTGGGGGACTTGGTCTGGTTGTCCTCAAGAAATATCCCTATGAGAGTTGCATCTCCTAAGTTTAAGCCTAGGTTCATTGGACCTTATAAGATCATGGAGATTCTTAATCCTGTTTCCTTTCATTTACTTCTTCCAGGGACATTTAAGATCCATAACGTGTTCCACAAGTCCTTATTGAAGAGGTTTGTCGAGACAGTGGTTCCTATGGCTGTGCCTCCTGACCCTGTTTTGGTTGAGGGCAATCTGGAGTATGTGGTTGAGAAAATATTGGATTCTCGCTTTTCTAGACGGAAACTCCAGTATTTGGTTAAGTGGAGAGGTTATGGTCAGGAGGACAATTCTTGGGTGTTTGCTTCGGACATCCATGCTAGGAGACTCATCCGTGCGTATCACAGAGCTCATCCTGACCGACCTGGTTGCTCAAATGAGGGTTCGGTGACCCCTCCTCAAGGGGGGGGTACTGTTGTGAATGTGCTAGAAATGAATTCTGAGCAGAAGCTCCCTCTGGTGGTTACAAACAGTACTGAACTATGCAATGAAGATTGTGAAGATTGGCGATCAGGTGTTACTGACTGGTCTTATATGAGGGAGGTTCCCTCCCATCAGGGTTGCCGGTGATCAATTGTTCTGGTCTCATCTTTGATTCCTGTTCACTTTGAAGCTTGCTGTTTTGTGCCTTCATCTTCTGCTAACAGATAAGACATTTTCTTCTTTTAGTTTTTTGGTGCTTGCTTTTTGCATTTTGTCCTGCACTTCTGTGGGGGTCTGCTGGGTCCCCTCCGGGGGCTTGTGCTCCTCTCAGTTTAGTTCAGCCACTGTTGTTTGTTCATTTGCCTTTTACAGTTTTTACAGTGGCTGCTGTTTAGTTTTGTTACACCAGAGAACTAATTTAGGTGGTAGAGGTCGTGTGATCTCAGGTGTTTTTGTAATTAGTAGTGTTGGTTCTTTTTAGGGTTTTTTGGGATTGCAGTAAGTGTCCTTCCTATCCTTTTCTATCTAGCAAGTTTGGGCCCCAACGTTTGCTCATACTATTTTCTGTCTGTGTCTGTATCTCCTCTTGTCTAACCGCCATTACATGTTTGGGGGCTTTCTATGTTCTTTGGGGATCTGCTCCGGGGCAGATAGTTTTCCTCTTTCTGTCTTTAGGTGTAGTTAGCTTCTCAGGCTGTGACGAGGCGTCTAGGACCAACGTAGGTACGCTCCACGGCTGCCTTTAGTTGTGGTGGTTAGTCAGGGTACTGCAATCCAATAGATTCCAACCTCTCTGGTGTATTTCCTTTTTTGCCTGCTCTCCCCAGCTAACAAATCATAACAGGGCGAGAGCAGAGCTCAAAGTAGCAACAACATGCTGGTGGTCAAGTACAAGAGGGATGTCTTTTGCGGACCACCATACATGGGGATGGCAGCACCCCCAGCACTGTTTGAGATACCACTACACAGGTTCACAAACCACACTGTGTATTGGGGTACAAGAATATGGGGGGAGTTGATCTCTCTGATCAAGTCCTCCAGCCATACAGTGCCATGAGAAAAGACAAGATGTGGTACAAGAAGCTGGTCATGCACATTGTGCAGATGGCAATGTGTTGTGAACACGTTGGAGGCGACTTCGGAGCTGGGGCTCCCTCCGGTGGTTGCTGAGGGTAATGAACCAATTGCTGAAAGCCTTTCAGCTGGGTCCGATTGGTCTGATATAAGTGACCTGAACTCCCATCAGCCTTGCCGGTAATCAATTGTTCTTCCAGATCTTGGTTGGAGCTCAGCTTGCATTCCTGCTTCCATTCAGATAAGTGACTTGTTGTTTTTTTTTCCTCTGGTTGGATTTTCCTTGCTGGTTTGCTGCCTAGCAGCAGACTTCTGCCTGGTCCCCTTTTGGGGCCTGGCGCTGCATTTGTGCTCAGTTTGTGTTTGCACTTTTGCTCTGTTCCTGTGTCACTTTTTATTTGCTGAATTGCTGTGTGTTACACCAGAGATCTGATTTAGGTGGTAGAGATCGTGTGATCTCAGGTTTTTTGTTAATCAGAAGTGTTGGTATTTTTGTCAGGGTTTTTTGGGTTGCAGTCAGAATTCTTTCCTATACTTTTCTATCTAGACAGTATTGGGCCCCAGCGTTTGCTCATTCTATTTTCTGTCTGTGTTCGTATTTTCTTCTTGTCTAACCGCCATTACATGTTTGGAGGCTTCCTATTTCTTTGGGGGTTCTGCTACGGAGCAATTAGCTTTCATCTTTCTGTCTTTAGGTGTAGCTATCTCTCCGGCTGTGATGAGGCGTCTAGGATCACCGTAGGTACGCTCCACGGCTACTTCTAGTGTTGCGGTTAGTTTAGGGTTCTGCAACACAGTAGTTTCCAGCCTCTCTGGTGTATTGCTACTTTGGCTATTTTTGCTTTTTCTCCTCAGCTACCGAAACATAACAGCAATGTATAACACCTTTGTGCTATTGGAGCGCCCCCAAGGGCTGTGGGGTACTCGGTCCCGGCCGGGCAGTTCTTAAAGGGGAAGTGTCACGGCAGCAGTGACCTGGTCCGTGGCCCTAGGTATCCAATAAAAATTAAAATAAAAGAAAAAAGGGATAGTTTTTAGGGGAATAGTTTGTGATGCCACCCGTGGTATTCGGCAATAAGATGGCCGATGCTGCACTTCAGTTCCACTGGGCAGTTGGTGACGCAGCAAGTTGTTACGGCTCTCCACAGGTAAAGTTAAGCCCCAGGGCAGTTATCGTGTTAAAGATGATGTTGGTGGTTGTGGTGCAAGGTAGATGACGCAGTAAATAATTCTGAGGACACAGCAGGGTGCAGTCTTTTCAGTTTATTTACAATTCTTGGTTACAATCCCCAGCCGGGCTGCTGTGTCCTCCGGGTAGGTGGTCCAGACAGCTCTCTGGCAGTTTGGGGTACACTTTGCCAGGACCCCCTTCTTGTGTTCCTTTCTCAGGCTGTCTCCCTCCTCTACTGCCCTGTGCCTCACACACAGTGTCCCAAGCCAGCAGCCTCGGATCTTGTCGGGCGACGTGCTCTAGGTCCCCTTGGTCCTCTCTGGCTGCCTTTTCAGCGAATGTGGCTGTAGTGCATGCAGTTACCACAGCCTCCGGTTTGCTAGCTGAGTCCTTAGTTTCTCCACTAGGCTGGGGCCGCTACCCTACTGAGACCTGGTAATTCCATCCATTACGGTTGGCGTGGATTCAGGCGCCGTGGGTGGAATCCTCACTTCCCATGCCCCTAGCACCCCTTCTTCCTCTCTCACTGAAGTTTCTTTCTCTCTGCCTTTCTTTATCTCTACTGTCCTCAGGTCTAGGGACGAGCTCCTCACTTCTCCAATCCCCAGCACCAACGCTCCACCCCTTCTCTACTTTTCTCCACCCACACCTTCTACCTAGTCTCTCCTTTGCCAGGAGAGGTCTGGTGTTGAATGCTAGTGTGTGGGTACCTGGCAGTGCCCCCTTCTTACCCAAGAGCGGAGTACCACACCTCTGGCTGAGGTGCAGTACCTCTGTGGCGACTGGACCCTCAGGGGTGCCACACCATCAGAATGTGCAGGCAAGATCGGGACCTTCCTTCAGTTCCAGGAAGTAATGATAAAGGCCCTAATATTTTGGCAGTCAGGAAAGAGCGGGCCTCAGTACTTCCAGAACTGAAAGTGCATGTGTTGTAACAGGCCAACATTTCCCCGCTGAGGTCCCTCAAACTGCAATGAGAGGAAGGATGCAAAAAAGGTGCAAAATGTGTTACAGAAGTGGGATACGCAAAGACACCACTTATCAGTGTGACACCTGTCCTGATAAACCTGTTCTCTGTATGAAAGACTATTTTAGAGTCTACCACTCATCCATGGACTAATAATTTTTTTTCTGACTTACACAACACACATATGACTACCTGACGTAAACCACACAACTCATTTGCCAACCTGATGCACGTTACACTATTAAAATATGCCAACCTGACATACATTACTTAACTCACATATGCCACCACAAAATTCACATACCATGAAAACACTAGATCAATTCCACTATTGGGTCACTAGTGAGGGGGTTTCCACTGTTTAGGTGCATAAGAGGCTCCAGGGGCTCTCCAAACAAGACATGAAGCCCCGCAGACCATTCCATTAAGTCTGTATTCCAAAACGTCACTCCTTCCCTTCCGAGCCCTACCATGCTCCCAAACAGTGGTTTTCCTCTAAATATGGGGTATTAGCATACTCAGGAGAAATTGCACAACAGATTTTGGGGGTCGATTTTCTACTCACACCCTTGAGAAAATAAATTGTGGCTGAAAGATCATTTTTGTGGAAAAAATTTAATTTTTTTATTTCACAATTCAATGTTATAATTTTCTGTGAAGCACCTGGGGGTTTAAGGTGTTCATCACACATTTAGAAAAATTCCTTGGGGGTCTAGTTTCCAAAATGGGGTCACTTGTGGGGGTTTTCACTGTTTAGGCACATCAGGGGCTCTCCAAACGCGACATGGCGTCCGCTCTGAATTCCAGCCAATTTTGCGTTGAAAAAGTCAGACAGTGCTCCTTCCCGTCCGAGCCCTGATGTGCACTCAAACAGTGGTTTTCTCCCCTCATTACGAGTATCAGCGTACTCAGGAGAAATTACACAACTTTATGTGTACAATTTCTTGTTATCCTTGTGAAAATAAAAAAATTGGGGTTAAAAGATTATTTTGGTAGAAAAAATTAGATTTTTTTAATTTCATGTCTCTATATTATAAACTTATGTGAAGCACTTGGGGTTCAAAGTGCTCAATACACATCTACATAAGTTGCCTGAGGGGTCTAGTTTCTAAAATGGGGTAAGTTGTGAGGGTCTTCCACTGTTTAGGTACATCAGGGGCTCTCCAAACGCGACATGGCGATGCTCTCTATTCCAGCCAATTTTGAGTTGAAAAAGTCAAACGGTGCTCCTTCCCTTCCAATTTCTGCCATGCGCCCAAACAGTTGGTTTCCCCCACATATGGGGTATCGGCGTACTCGGGAGAAATTACACAACTTTTTCTCCTATTACCCTTATGAAAATGAAAGAAATGGGTCTAAATAAAATTTTAGTGAAAAAAGTTAAATGTTAATTTTTTCCTTCCACATTCTGTTAATTCCTATGAACACCTGAAGGGTTAATAAACTTCTTGAATGTGGTTTTGAGTACCTTGAGGGGTGCAGTTTTTGGAATGGTGTCACTTTTGGGTATTTTCTGTCATATAGGCCCCTCAAAGTCACTTAAATTGTGACGTGGTCCCTAAAAAAATGGTTCTGTGAATTTTGTTGTAAAAATTAGAAATCGCTGGTCAAATTTTAACCCTTATAACTTCCAAAATTGTGCTGATGTAAAGTAGACATGTGGGAAATGTTATTTATTAAGTATTTTGTGTGCTATGACTC
>JARQOD010000001.1:854703353-854752870 GCA_033576555.1 Oophaga sylvatica | reverse complement strand
TTTTTTTTTCATACAACCACTTGGCACTGGCTTAAATGTGGTTTGTGTGAAACTACCTTGAAGGGGTTACTCCAAACTCCAGAACATGGCTTTAAAGTGCCGCTTTTCCGCTATTCTCAGTGGTCAAACCCTCAGCAATCAGCAAGTGATCACCTCTCTGAGGATATTAGACATTTTGCTGAGTTCGGATAATCCCCTTAATCACAGTATAAGGGCAGGTGCAGACGCCTGTAGATTCTCTCATCTGAGAGAATTAAGGCTGATTATTCAAATGACACTGATCAGAGTGTGACCAAAGTGCGATCTGCTTCACTCCGATGAGGAGTAGAGGGAGAAAAAATGTCTCCATCTTCTCTATTGTTAGTGCTCAGAAATCGGACTGCACTCAGATGTCATGCTTGTGCGTCTGATGTTTTCCATGCACTCATGAACGGTCATGGACGAGTGCAATCCAAATATCGGATCAAACTCTGGCATGGAGCTGATCTCCTTAAGGGCCCGTTCCTGCAGAGAGATGGATACATTGGTATCTTTCAATGACAAATTCCATACAGTTGTTACATGGCTCCTGACTGCAGCAGCTGATTCTTGCCCAATGTGGTCACCCCTGCCCAATATGACATCCCTACAGTGAGCACACACATTTCAGTAACTCATGATTAGTGTTGAGCATTCCGATACCGCAAGTATCGGGTATCGGCCGATATTCGCTGTATCGGAATTCCGATACTTAGTTCCGATATTTTTCCAATATCGTATACCGGAATCGGAAGTTCCCATAATTCTTTGAGAGGCAATGTGATTTTAGTCAGCCAATGAGGAATCCTACGAAGTGTGGGCACATCCTGTACTGCTGCGGTCATGTTAACTAATGGCATGGCTGTGATTGGCTGCTGAAATGATGTCAGAATGCACTATAAAAGGCGCCGCCGCCATTTTAGCGTCACTGTGCTGTGAACTCAGTTAGGGACAGAACGCTGCTCTGCTGACTCTGAGGGACAGTTAGAGATTGCGATTTTGTGTACTGTGCTTTAGGCAGGCTAGTTTACCAACCGCTGTGTAAAGCTTCCTTTTGCCAGTGTTGTTTTAACAGCTCTGTGCAAGGTGTGTGTGAGAGTGCAGGTGACGCTGCAGTTTGCTCTGCATCCACCGCTGTTTGTAGGCATCTGCACGTGTCACTCACTGATTCTTTTTTTTATTTATTTTGTGGAATTGGTGCAGCTCCATTATATTTGAAAAAAATCTAATCTATTAGTGTGACGCGCTTCCATCCGTATACAATACATTGGTTGCAAACACTATAGAAGTACAGAAAGGAGCCTTTCACAGATAGTGAACAGTTGTGTTTCAGTGTTCACTGCAGTCTGTGAGGTTTTGATTTTTTGAGTGCAGATCACGCTCCAGTTAGTTCTTCAACCACTGTTGGTTGTAGTCTGCTGAGCGTGTGTCACTGCCTCATCCTTCACATTTTTCTCTAATTGGTGCTGCTCCATTATATTTGAAAAAAAATCTAATCTATTAGTGTGACGCGCTTCCATCCGTATACAATACATTGGTTGCAAACACTATAGAAGTACAGAAAGGAGCCTTTCACAGATAGTGAACAGTTGTGTTTCGGTGTTCACTGCAGTCTGGGAGGTTTTGATTTTTTGAGTGCAGATCACGCTCCAGTTAGTTCTTCAACCACTGTTGGTTGTAGTCTGCTGAGCGTGTGTCACTGCCTCATCCTTCACATTTTTCTAATTGGTGCTGCTCCATTATATTTGAAAAAAATCTAATCTATTAGTGTGACGCGCTTCCATCCGTATACAATACATTGGTTGCAAACACTATAGAAGTGCAGAAAGGAGCCTTTCACAGATAGTGAACAGTTGTGTTTCAGTGTTCACTGCAGTCTGTGAGGTTTTGATTTTTTGAGTGCAGATCACGCTCCAGTTAGTTCTTCAACCACTGCTGGTTGTAGTCTGCTGAGCGTGTGTCACTGCCTCATCCTTCACATTTTTCTCTAATTGGTGCTGCTCCATTATATTTGAAAAAAATCTAATCTATTAGTGTGACGCGCTTCCATCCGTATACAATACATTGGTTGCAAACACTATAGAAGTACACAAAGGGGCCTTTCACAGCTACTGAACAGTTGTCTGCAGTGTTCACTGCAGTCTCTGAGGAATAACCACACTTAGGCCTTATAACTTTTCTGACTTTCTTTATCAATCTACCAAGATGAAGAAGGCAGGGAGTAAGGCTCGTGGCCGTGGAGTTTCAGCAGGGAGAGGACGTGGGGATTCTGTGGCTGCTGCCGCACCCAGTGACACAGCATCCACCAGTTTTCCCCGTGAGCGTTCCTTTATGCACACTTTTGTAGGAGCTCAGCGTACCCCCCTGCTGCGGGAAGAACAAATTGAAGCCGTTGTTGGTTGGATGGCAGCCAATGCATCGACTTCAATTGCTTCCACCTCCTCTCAGGACCACAGCACTGTTGAACAACCATCTGTCTCTTCACCGCCTGCCAAATTGCCCAGGCAGTCAGAGAGTTCTGAACTGGAGCCAGCTGAGTCTCTGCTTCTGTTCTCAGAATCTGTTGGCTGGCAAACAGGGGCCCAGCCAAGCAGCATTCTGGAATGTGAAGAAGAGGCAGTATGCAGTGATGCGCAACAGCTGTGTCTCTCTGAATGTGAAGAGGCGGGTGAGCCAGTGCCGATGGTCAGCACACCGAAGAACGCATCTGATGATGATGAGACTCAGGTGCCAGTTTCTGTTGAGCATGGTGCTGGCCAGACCACCCAACAGCAGCAGGTGTTGGAAGAGGGTAGTGGAGATGATGAGGTCCAAGACCCAACATGGCGTGAGGAACAGGAAGGTGGTGGTAGCAGCTCTGAGGAAGAGATTGCCCCAACGGTCCAAACAGTAGGGAGAGGTAGGCTGCAGACTCGGTTGCCTGTAGCCTCCAGTTTGGCACCCGTTCATAGCAGTTCTCTTCCAACAGCCAAAACGGGCGCTCCCAGGACTTGCACTGCGTGGTCCTTTTTTGACACACTTGCAGATGATATTTGCTATGTCAAATGCAAGCTGTGTAATCAAAAAGTAAAAAGAGGTAAAAGTGTCAGTAACCTTAATACCACAAATATGTGGAAACATGTGCGGTCAAAGCACGTGGTTGAGTTACAAAGACACACTGGAGATGTAGGCCAACCTACAGCAGCACCTACATCTTCAGCTCGTGTTGGAGCCTCTTCCTCCAGCTCACACACAGCTGGTTCGGCTTCCTCACAGGATCGCCATGGAAGAACCTCTGTCACTGTTGTCCAGAGACCCAGTGTTATTCCACCCACAGCTGCAAGTTCCCTGTCATCCTCACACTCCCAGGCCACAAAACAGCCATCGGTAGCACAGGCATGGGATAAAAGACGGCCATACTCGGCAAACCATCCACGAGCACAGGCTCTGAATGCTGGCATTGCAAAACTCCTGTCCCTTGAAATGCTGTAATTCAGGCTGGTGGAGACTGACAGTTTCCGTAACTTAATGGCATTGGCAGTCCCACAATACAATGTGCCCAGCCGATTTTATTTCAGCAGGCAAGCCGTCCCTGGTCTGCAAAAGCATGTTGAGGGAAAAATTAAACATGCGCTACTAAACGCCGTCAGTAGCAAGGTCCACCTGACCACCGATGCGTGGACCAGTACCCATGGCCAGGGACGATACCTTTCCCTCACTGCCCATTGGGTCAATGTTGTGGAGCCGGGTACAGATCTTGCGAGTGGCGCTGTACGTGTTCTGCCAAGGATTGCAGGAATCAAGTCTGTCCACATTGACTCCTCCTCCTACTCCGGTTCCTCAGAATCATCGCTGCAGGAGCCGTCACGGTCTACCTCCACATGGACCCGTGAACGCTTACCTGATGCGACCGATATGAGCACAGCCGTGGCCAAACGTCAACAGGCCGTCCTGAAATTAATTTCCATGGGGAATCGAAGCCACACAGCGCAGGAGCTCTGGAATGCCATCAAGCAGGAGAGCGACGTGTGGTTTTTGCCAGCGAATCTCCAGCCAGGCTTGGTAGTGTGTGACAATGGCCGAAATCTGGTGGCAGCTCTGGGCCTTGGCAACCTCACTCACATACCATGTCTGGCACATGTGCTCAACTTGGTCGTGCAGAGTTTTTTGAGGGACTATCCGGATCTTGATGCACTGCTGCACAAGGTCCGCCTAGAGTGCGCTCACTTGCGACGTTCCAGCATGGCCAGATCGCGCATTGCAGCTCTGCAACGCAGATTTCGCCTTCCTGAACATCGCATCATATGTGACGTACCCACCAGGTGGAATTCCACGTTACATATGTTGGAGCGGTTGTGTGAGCAGCAGCCAGCAGTAATGGAGTATCAGCTGCATCAGGCGCAATCAACTCGCAATTTGCGCCGTTCACACTTCACCACTACTGAGTGGGCCTCTATGAAGGACATCTGCCACGTTTTGCGTGCGTTTGATGAGTCAACGCGGATGGCGAGTGCAGATGATGCACTAGTCAGCCTGACTGTCCCCCTTATCTGCCTGCTTCAAAAAACAATGCAAGCACTAAGGGATGAGGTTTTGGAAGAGGTGGAGGATGAGGAGTCACAAATTCCATCACCTTCTGGACAGTCAGCGCAACGTGGTTCCTCACAAAGGGCTGGGCAGGGCTCACTTTGTGAGGAGGATGAGGAGTCAATGGAGGAGGAAGACATCGCTCCAGAGGGAGGTACACAACGCTCTAGTCAGTATGTAGAGCGAGGGTGGGGTGATGCAGAGCAGGCAGAGATGACGCCTCTTGCAGGGGACAGCGTTTCTTGGCCAGTTGGGAGTCTGCAGCACATGGTTGATTTCATGCTGCAGTGCCTGAGAAACGACCGCCGCATCGCCCACATTCTCACCACGTCTGATTATTGGGTGTACACCCTCCTAGACCCTCGCTACCGGGACAACTTACAAAGCCTCATCACACCGTTGAACCGGGAGCGTAAAATGCGGGAGTACCAAGACACACTGGTGCAATCCATAATGTTCTCCATTCCAGCCGAGAGCACTGCTGCTGCTACTGCTTTACAAAGCAGCTCTGTGCGTCGAGGCAGTGGAGACAGCTCTGCAACAAGAGGGAGCACAAGCAGCGCCTCTGCACAGGGCAAGACCAGTATGTTCCAAATGTGGCAAAGTTTTGTGGCAGCGCCACAAATGTCTACACCATCCGAGACGGCTCCAGTCAGCTGGAGGCAACGTTTCCGTAAGATGGTGACAGACTACATGTCTTTCCCTCTCAGTGTACTCCCAGATGGCTCTTCCCCATTCAAGTTTTGGGTCTCTAAGCTGGATACATGGGCAGAGCTTAGCCAGTATGCATTGGAGGTGCTGGCTTGCCCTGCTGCCAGTGTATTATCGGAGCGCGTCTTTAGTGCTGCAGGTGGTGTACTAACAGACCGTCGCATGCGACTATCCTCCGATAATGTAGACTGGCTTACTTTTCTGAAAATGAACAAGGCATGGATCTCGCCAGAATTTGTCTGTCCGTTTTCAGATTAAATAACTGGTTCGCAACGTTATCCATGTCTCCTGTTATGTTCATCTTTCTACCACCTGAACTCTACTCCCTGGGCTACAACACTGCCAGTTGCTGCTCAGAAGTGTCGTGTCCACAGACCAATACACAAGCTATAGTGTTAGTGGGGTTCAGTAACGCCAGCTGTTCCCCTGCTGTGTGTCCGGCAAGAAGTCTCCTGTTCCCTACACATGCACAGAAAAACCCATGTCGAACATGCTCCAAATAGGGAAGAGCCGTCACCCTGATTGTTATGCTTAAAACAGGAAATTGTGAAGTTTTCCAGGCCTAGAATGATAAATTTTTATGACAAATATGGACAAATAATAATTTGTCATCACAGCGCATATCTGCACATGTCTATTAGAAATGGTAACAAAAACTAAAACATAGTCTTCACTTTTTGAAATTAATGCATAAAAGTACATTTCATACTTATCAATTAATGCTTTTTAAGGAACTTTATCTGTACCTGTAAGATAATGCAGTCAATGGATGTACGAATCATAAAATCCTCATCATCATCATCACGAGTTTTATTTATGACAGACATTATAAAATACACATACTGATGCCAACTGTAACTTCACACACCATATATGAAATGGCCAGCATCTAAACCTGGTAATAATGTGCAATAATAAATTATTACATCTAGAAAGTGCATCATGCATACTGACAATAGGTAGTTATACCTGCAAGTGCTGTTGAAACAACCACAACAGATATAAATTAATAATGGTATATAGGTATCACAGTGCATAGTTACTCATGGACAATGTCGATGTAATACTGTACCTCAATAAAGTCAGCGTCAACCATTATGCTTGTTAGTCTTGTAGATTGTTAAAGAGGGAACGGTCTTTTTTTGTTGGTCATAGGTGGAGTATTAGACAAAAAATGATTACTGCTGTCGTATTTTTGGCGTCCCTAGGGCGCAATAACGCTGCGTAACGTCACATTTTATAGAGTCATCTAATTGACACACGCTACCCTACCCTACGCGTGACAGTAGGAAGGTAGTGTTGACGGATAAAGCCTTGCGCAACCAGACATGCTTTTACCCTCTTCAACACTGTACAAGCAAAAAATGCATGATTGCAGCCGCAGACTTTATTGACGTACAGTATAACATCGCCATTACCCATCAGAGGCTGTCCACTGTCTGATACAGACATAGAATATACCTTTGCTATCCGTAGCCTTTGTTTCACCTACACTTGCAGGCACACACTTAAATTGTGACAATGCATTATGTTTTTTTAAATGGTTATTTTTTATCGTACATTATTGTGTCATCACATTGATGAGTCCATGCTGGACATGTCATACATGCTGTACAAAGTAACGATTTTATTAACATAAATAATTGAAATGTCTGTGACTGTCACATCTAAATTGCAAGGATGATGATGATGAGTGACTATTACAAAATCCATTGTCTTCACTATGTTATGGTTTAACATAGCGTTCCTTAAGCATTATTCATAAATACAAAAATGGACTTTTATTCTTAAATTTACAACACTATATTTTGTAACCAATTTTTTGGGTGGTGTGTTGTTCCATTTCTTGTTGGCATGTGCATATATGCGTTTATATTTGCAGTGTCTTTATTTTTATTCTTGAAGTTAGGAAACATGTGTATCTTCGTACCGTGTTAGCCAGTAGATAGAAAAATATTTAGACTTGAGAGTCCGCAGTGGTTGATACGTTTGAATGGATAACTGAAAAGATGGTAACAAATTGCAAGCTTTCGAGGCTACTCACGTCTCTTCATCAGGCAAAGACTAAAACAAAAAATGAAGCATCACATATTTCTATACACAACAGGACACAGGAATAGTGCAATAGGTAAGACAAGTAAGTGACGTGTAGCAGAACTGTCATTATCACAGAGGGATGAACATAAATATTGGAACAGTTCCTAGATAAGGATAGAAAGTTTTATTGCCCTCTGATTGGGGTCTGGTTTTGTGTTTTCATGCCCCTGGAAGGGCAGAGACGCAGATTCCTTAATTGATATAGAATGACATAAATCCGTGTGATCTATTCATTCCATCACTAACAGTGTCAAAGGTCATGATGAGCTTATATTCTGAAACCTTTGTATCTTTCTCATATTTGAAGTTATATTTTAATACCAGTAATTCCATATCCATCATGCTATGACCGGGCATACAAAAGTGTTTTGCCACAGGTAAATCCATTATTTTTCTCTTATTGTGTGGCGCTGATAATTCATCCTTGTTCTCATTTTTTGGCCGGTCTCCCCTCACTTGTCCCTCCCTCACTTGTCTTACCTATTCCTGTGTCCTGTTGTGTGTAGAAATATGTGATTCTTCATTTTTTGTTTTAGTCTTAGCCTGATGAAGAGACCTGAGTAGTCTCGAAAGCTTGGAATTTGTTACCATATTTTCAGTTAGCCATTAAACGGTATCAACCACAGAGGACTCTCAAGTATAAATATTTTTCTATTCTTGGAATTGAAATTCATCATTTTATTGTCCTAGTAAAACTTCATTTATTCTTGTTTGAAGTACATACATTTGCAATGGCCACGTAACAAGGCAATAACTCAATATTTTATGCCTACACCCTCCTTGACCCTGGGCTTCAACACCGCCAGTTGCTGCTCAGAAGTGTTAGATGCACAGATGAAAACAATCGCTGATGTGTTTGTGGGGTTCAGTAACGCCTGCTGTTCCCCTGCTGTGTGTCTGGCAAAAATTACTGCTGCTAACTACAACTTCAACTTCAAACATCTCATACTAGGCCTCTGCCTACACCCTCCTTGACCCTGTGCTTCAACACCGCCAGTTGCTGCTCAGAAGTGTTAGATGCACAGATGAAAACAATCGCTGATGTGTTTGTGGGGTTCAGTAACGCCTGCTGTTCCCCTGCTGTGTGTCTGGCAAAAATTACTGCTGCTAACTACAACTTCAACTTCAAACATCTCATACTAGGCCTCTGCCTACACCCTCCTTGACCCTGGGCTTCAACACCGCCAGTTACTGCTCAGAAGTGTTAGATGCACAGATGAAAACAATCGCTGATGTGTTTGTGGGGTTCAGTAACGCCTGCTGTTCCCTGCTGTGTGTCCGGCAAAAATTACTGCTAGCTACCTAATCATGGTGAAAAAAACATGACATGTCAAAGTGTCTAGTGCTACACATAGATATGAGGCTACACCCTGATTTCTAAGCTGTAAACATTTGAAACGTCAACTTTAAAACCATAAAATGATTAGTCTTTGTCACAAATCTGTAACAAAATAATTGTGACATATTATTACAGATATGCACATGTCGAAAACAAATGCAAACACAAAAGCCTACTTATGCTATAGGATACTGATGGTCAACCTTGTCACTCCATAGCTTAGACAAATCCAACTCACATCATGACTCAAATGCTGCAATGTTGGAAGTGCATAATGTGGGTTGAACTTTGACAACTGCTGCAGTGTGAAGGTTATACTTCAGTGTTCTTGCCTTTTAAATAAAAGCATACAAGTAAATATAATAATCCAATGTTGATTAAGGGACGTGATGTACACCTGTAATATTGTGCAAACAATGCATGTAGGAATAGTCCTCTTCAACATTACTTATATTTGTGTCATTTTAAAAAATACAAATTTAATTAGAAAGTTAACAGCCCATATCATAAAGGTCCTTCATGTAAACATGATAATCGCTAACAAAAATCATGCATTACCTTGGTAAAGTCAATAGTGCATAGTCACAATAGCAAAATATATACCTGTAAGTGGTGCTGAAAGAACGACAACTGATAGAATAGGTGAATGATATCTATTTATCAGACTGAATAGCGACACCTGTACAATGTCGATATAATACTGTACCTTAACAAAACAGCTGTGTCACACCTCACACCTTTTTCTTGTAGCTTGTTATGTAATAGGGCACATGCGTGTATGTTTCATCATAGGTGCATGTTTACTGAGTAAAGCAGTCATGACAACGCCTTTGTGTTGTCGGTACGCTTGCGATGATGAACGATGCGCACCGTGAATGTTAGTCTGCATCATAAGACGTACAGACGCTCCAATACCCAACGCGTCACAGCAGGAAGCCAGTCTGTGCGTCCAAACAAAGGCGCAACCATACATGCACGTAACCTTTTATAAAGCTATATAAAAAAAAGGATGTAGTAGTAACGCACACTTTATTGAGGTACAGTATTACATCGCCATTCACCATCTGTGGCTATGCAGTCTCATCTATATATACCTTATCTATCCATTGTCATGCTTGCAAGTCCACAGTCAGGCATAAATATCTGTTTTCACTCTGCACTATGCACTTTTTACATTTTTTGTTTGTTAATATAAATGATTGGCACATATTATCAGTATTACATGATGGAAATTTTAGATATTTTTTAAAAAATTTTAGTGATATTATTCACCAAATGTAAAGTTTTATGAATGTCAAAGATAACTTGTAATGCTGATTATGTTTTTAAGTCAGCCATTCATTGTCTACACAATAAAAATGGTGTACATACTGTTACTTAGCCATCATTAATGGATTCTGATATGTACTTGTATGCTTTTATTTTAAACCGTATAGCAGATTATTTAACCTATTTTAATTGTGGTTTGCATTGCTTCTCAACATGTTAATCTATGCGTTTATGTTTGTAAATTATTAATTTACTATATATTTTTTAAGTAAAATCATCATCTTATGGTACTAAAGGTTATATTTCTCTTGTTTGGAGTATAGACATTTTTAATTGACACGTAACAAGATAAATACTTGATATAGTATTTAAACATCCTCCTTGACCCTGGGCTCCAACACCGCCAGTTGTTGCTCTGAAGTGCTGTTAGCACAGTCAACACTTGCTCCTGTGTTACTGGGGTTCAGTAATGTCAGCTGTTCCCCTGCTGTGTGTACGGCAAAAAGTCCTGCTGCCTCCACCCTGTTCTCTTCTCATCCCTGGGCTCCAACACCGCCAGTTGTTGCCTGGAAGTGCTGTTAGCACAGTCAACACTTGCTACTGTGTTACTGGGGTTCAGTAATGTCAGCTGTTCCCCTGCTGTGTGTACGGCAAAAAGTCCTGCTGCCTCCACCCTGTTCTCTTCTCATCCCTGGGCTCCAACACCGCCAGTTGTTGCCTGGAAGTGCTGTTAGCACAGTCAACACTTGCTCCTGTGTTACTGGGGTTCAGTAATGTCAGCTGTTCCCCTGCTGTGTGTACGGCAAAAAGTCCTGCTGCCTCCACCCTGTTCTCTTCTCATCCCTGGGCTCCAACACCGCCAGTTGTTGCCTGGAAGTGCTGTTAGCACAGTCAACACTTGCTCCTGTGTTACTGGGGTTCAGTAATGTCAGCTGTTCCCCTGCTGTGTGTACGGCAAAAAGTCCTGCTGCCTCCACCATGTTCTCTTCTCATCCCTGGGCTACAACACCGCCAGTTGTTGCTCGGAAGTGCTGTTAGCACAGTCAACACTTGCTCCTGTGTTACTGGGGTTCAGTAATGTCAGCTGTTCCCCTGCTGTGTGTACGGCAAAAAGTCCTGCTGCCTCCACCATGTTCTCTTCTCATCCCTGGGCTACAACACCGCCAGTTGTTGCTCGGAAGTGCTGTTAGCACAGTCAACACTTGCTCCTGTGTTACTGGGGTTCAGTAATGTCAGCTGTTCCCCTGCTATGTGAACGGCAAAAAGTCCTGCTGCCTCCACCATGTTCTCTTCTCATTCCTGGGCTACAACACTGCCAGTTGTTGCTCGGAAGTGCTGTTAGCACAGTCAACACTTGCTCCTGTGTTACTGGGGTTCAGTAATGTCAGCTGTTCCCCTGCTGTGTGTACGGCAAAAAGTCCTGCTGCCTCCACCATGTTCTCTTCTCATCCCTGGGCTCCAACACCGCCAGTTGTTGCTCGGAAGTGCTGTTAGCACAGTCAACACTTGATCCTGTGTTACTGGGGTTCAGTAATGTCAGCTGTTCCCATGCTGTGTGTACGGCAAAAAGTCCTGCTGCCTCCACCCTGTTCTCTTCTCATCCCTGGGCTCCAACACCGCCAGTTGTTGCCTGGAAGTGCTGTTAGCACAGTCAACACTTGCTCCTGTGTTACTGGGGTTCAGTAATGTCAGCTGTTCCCCTGCTGTGTGTACGGCAAAAAGTCCTGCTGCCTCCACCATGTTCTCTTCTCATCCCTGGGCTCCAACACCGCCAGTTGTTGCTCGGAAGTGCTGTTAGCACAGTCAACACTTGCTCCTGTGTTACTGGGGTTCAGTAATGTCAGCTGTTCCCCTGCTGTGTATACGGCAAAAAGTCCTGCTGCCTCCACCATGTTCTCTTCTCATCCCTGGGCTCCAACACTGCCAGTTGTTGCTCGGAAGTGCTGTTAGCACAGTCAACACTTGCTCCTGTGTTACTGGGGTTCAGTAATGTCAGCTGTTCCCCTGCTGTGTGAACGGCAAAAAGTCATGCTGCCTCCACCCTGTTGTCTTCTCATCCCTGGGCTTCAACACCACCAGTTGTTGCTCGGAAGTGTCATTGGCACGGGTACTCACTCCTGCCCAGACTGGTTACAGCACGCCATCTGTTTCCTGTCAGTGTAAACGTCACTTAGCCTCCAATAAGTTGTCCTGTCGTGTTGCGGTCGGGTTAGCCGACTCTATGGTGCTTGGAGTTTAGGTGCTTCCTATGTGTGCTGCGGGATATGCAAATAAAGGCTGTTTCCGTTGTGACAATAGGACAATCACCCACTGTAGTACTGTGGGATTCGGTAACTGCGGCCGGCTCGCGGCCTGTCAACTTAAATTTCCATGGGTACCTTCTGCTACCCGTCCGGGTTCCAGTACCGTCAGCTGGTTCTCCGCAGTGTCTTTGGCCTAGGTGCCTCCATCTCGGTATCTGAGTTCCAGCAACGTCTGCTGGTCCTTGGTAGTGCTTTGGAGCACAGGTACCTCCTGCTTAGTAACCGTGTCCCAGTAACGTCAGCTGGTCCTCGGTTGTGCCATTGGCTCTTTTCCTTCTGCTGCCCCTCCGGGTTCCAGCACAGTCAGCTGGTCCTCGTTACTTGCATTGGCTCTTGTACCTTCTGCTACCCGTCCGGTTTCCAGTACCGTCAGCTGGTTCTCCGCAGTGCCTTTGGCCTAGGTGCCTCCATCTCGGTATCCGAGTTCCAGCAACGTCTGCTGGTCCTTGGTAGTGCTTTGGAGCACAGGTACCTCCTGCTTAGTAACCGTGTCCCAGTAACGTCAGCTGGTCCTCGGTTGTGCCATTGGCTCTTTTCCTTCTGCTGCCCCTCCGGGTTCCAGCACAGCCAGCTGGTCCTCATTACTTGCATTGACTCTTGTACCTTCTGCTACATTTACAAATTGAAGATTTTTTCAATGCTTTTTTGGGTAATCACTCTGGATCTCCAACAATGAAGACGACGACCCTGATGACCACCCCGAAGAAGATGATGACCACAAGGACGACGAGCATCAAGCCAACCAGTCTAAACACCATCACAAAGAAGAAATAAAAGATTACCAAACAGGACTAAGAAGGTTAAGACAAACTACAAGATACAGAACAAGAGACTTAAGAACAATAAGCAGAAGATCAAAAAGCAGAAGAACATGAAGTATAAGACCAAAATGAAGAGCAAAATATATGCTCTAAATTATAAGCAGAAGAAGACTAAGCAGTGTATGGGGGTGAGTCCGTTCCTCCTCGTGGTGCCTGGAAAATGCCTGCTGCTGCAGGCTAAACTGAACACGGACAAATACTGTTGTAATTTAAATCTTTTGTGACAGCAAGAACGGAAGGATGAAAAATTCATACTTTGACAGATTACAAGTACAGGATTCTCTGTCACAAATAAGAATATGATGAAGAAGATGAAGTACAATATGAATAAGAATAATAGTTTAATAAGAAGAATATGAGTAATGTTAACAAAAAGATGAATAGCAAGAAGTTTAAGAAGAAGATAAAGAAGGTGAAGATGAAGAATAATTTGATGAAAAAGATGATGCTGCTGAAGATTATGAAGGAGAAAGTGTGTCAAAAGTTAAAAAGGTGAAGAGCATGGAAGTTGTGAAATATACATATTTGCCAAAATAGAAAAAACGTTAACAACATTGTCAATTTCTTCGTCAATCCGAACATCTTTAAAAAGAAAAATATTAATGCTATTCCATTTGATTGGGTTAAACATCTATGCCTTTAATGTCTCCTCAACCTTCCCCAATACATTGTACATTACTCTTTGTTGTTTTCCTTCATGTACAATTAACCAACAAGGCAAGAATGGTTTTTTTTTAATTCCGATATTTTGTTCCCATAGACTTACATTGGATTTCCGGTATCGGTATCGCCGATATTTTTTGGGTATCGGCGATACCATTCCGATTCCGATACTTTTGGATATCGGAAAGTATCGCTCAACACTACTCATGATACAGGTAGTAGTGAGTGTCTGTCTGACCTGCCATGACATCTAAATGCAGCGGCCTCATTCGGATTTGCTGCCAGAATGACTTTTATTAGTGGTTTGGCTAAACCTGCTATTACTGCAACCTAATATAGCGTTCAAGTCATAGTGACTATAAGGACGCAGTCAGACGGCCGTATAGCATGGATGACGATCACATCGCAGTGTATGGACTGGCCGGTGGCTCTCCTGACCTGAGCGTGACAGCTGCATAGAAATACACGCTGGTCAGGAGAGCCATCGGCCAGTCCAAGCATTGCGGTGCGATCGTCGTCCCTGTGATACTGCTGTATGACTTCGCCCTAACCTAAGACTTCTATTATTCTGTTATAGGGGAAAAGTTTCCTATGTCTATCACAATGTAAAATGTCCATGATCGGTTTTCTTTTCTTCTCCATGTAGAAGCATAACTGTTTCCTTGCTGCGACTCGCATGTAAAGCTCTTCAAGAGCCAAAGTTTTAACAGCAATTTTGGGTTCTGCCACTTCCTGTTAATTAGAACTGAAGCCACATCAAGAGCAAGTCTGGGCCTTACTGTACAGGAAGAATACACCTTGTATAATTCAACGGACACTTGGTGAAATCAGTTGTAGAGTTTACGACATGCCCATCACGGTATCATTCACGCAATGATTTGTTTTGACATTTTAAATTGCATGAAAAAAAAACCACACTTGAAAACGTCAGTATTCAAGAAAAATATTTTGTGATGTTTTTAAGATATTATTTTTTCCAATGTGTTTGATGGATTCCCCCCCCTTTGTATTTTTATTTTTTTTAAACGTGAGGTTGCAGCTTTTTTTTGTCGTCCACCCCCCCCCCCCATTCCCTCCAGAAAAAAAAAAGCTGCAAACATCCAGCGCAGTGTCCAAATGCGAATTGATATATACATTTCACACCCAGTGTATCAGGTCCCTGTTGACCTTCCGCCTGCGGTGATATCACCTACAAGACCAGTGGGGAAGATCAGGGATCCGTGACATGCCAGGGATGAAATGGGTAAGTATATACACCTTTCTTATTTTAGTTGTATTGCTGCCTGTTTGCAATTTTTATTATTCCAGACATCCCTTTAAATCAGTTTTTACAGCATTGCCCCTTTTGTACTCCTGTGAAGTATTTGCAAACGGTAACATTCATCAGCAGATGATGGTAGTTAGTCACACGTATGCTTTCTAACATGCTTGGCGATATGTTATTTTCCTACATGCTGGCAGAAAGCAGAGTACTAAAACTTTTCACATGCGTTGAATATCGGAAAATATATAAAGAACACGTGATGTCAATTTCACTGATAAAAAGAACAAAAAAGTTCTAATGACTTGTGCAGAATTTACTGTTGACCTTTCATATGGGCACAAGAGTCACTAGAAGACTGAAAAGCCTTGTTCTGATTTTCCCCTCTCTCTTGGATGGAAGCCAGATGTGGGGAGCACCTAACCTAAAAACCACTCTGTTTCTTTCTTTTTTTTTTCTTCTCTACACTCCTGGATTTCTTCAAGTGAGGAAGTGTTTCTGGAGTGGGCCTGATTTCATTCTGTTTCCTGGCGGTCGGTGATTTGTTTACTACATTACTATGCTTCATCTCTGTGATAGTCGTGATTTAGGCATATAGGCCTTTATTATATGAACCGTTCAGACTGTGGGGCAATTGCTCTGACATCTCAGTATTTATCCAGGAAAGAGGAAATGACCCAACACATTGTTAGCCCTGATCCCTTGTGTAAGACTGCAATGCCTCCTAAATGTTACCAGGCTGCGTGGTAAATATGACATTCTTTGTCACCCCCTCTATAATAATGCTGTATGTACAACATGCCATCACTAAGGAAGACAATGCACTGTCATCGTTCCGTACACTACACTTTCTGAGATTTATTACTCAGACATAACAATTAGGTTTTGCACACAGGTTTTTTTTTTTTTTTTTTTAAGTCTTTTGTAGCTGGTCCACTGTGAAAAATGCCTGAAAAAATGCTGAAAAACCACTTGAAAGACTGTTCCTATTCAGGTATTGAAAATGGCTAGTGGGAGAAAATATAGGAAAGATGTGTATCTTCGTACCGTGTTAGCCAGTAGATAGAAAAATATTTAGACTTGAGAGTCCTCAGTGGTTGATACCTTTTAATGGCTAACTGAAAAGATGGTAACAAATTGCAAGCTTTCGAGACTACTCCGGTCTCTTCATCAGGCAAAGACTAAAACAAAAACTGAAGAATCACATATATATATATATACACAAGAGGACACAGGAATAGTGCAATAGGTAAGACAAGTGACGTGAAGCAGAACTGTCATTATGGCAGAGGAATGAACATAAATATTGGAACAGATCATAGATAAGGAGAGAGTTTTATTACCCTCTGATTGGGGTCTGGTGTTGTGTTTTGATGCCCCTAGAAGGTCAGAGACGCAGATTCCTTAATTGATATAGAATGACATGAATCCATGTGACACGTTCATTCCAGCACTAAGAGTGTCAAAGGTCATCATAAGTTTGTATTCGCAAACCTTTCTATCTTTCTCAGATTTGAAGTTAGATTTTAATACCAGTAATTCCATATCCATTATGCTATGACCGGGCATACAAAAGTGTTTTGCCAGTGGGAGAAAAGAAAGTTAATGTCACTTGTTTAAAGAGTCTCCTAATGGGAAATGCTGCAAACAAGCATTGTCCTATCCAAAGGCTGCAAAAAAATACCATGAAAAAAAAACACTCCAAAAACACATGTAAAAGTCTTCAAAAACTGCTCCAGAAAATGAAAAGCTCATCAAAGGAGGAGTGTTTTCTGGAGTGGTTTCCACTAGAAAATTTATTGGTATCAACTGCTTCAAAAAACTGTGTCCTCATGCCTTCAAGGGTATGTGCCCACAATCGGGAATAGCAGCGTTTTGGGCGTAGCTCACCTGTGCTGCGTCCAAAATGTTGCGTTCTATGATACAAGCACAGGTACCCTGAAAGGTTGTTAACACCTTTTAACATGGAGGCACGCTAGGCGCCTCCAGCAGAGTTTGTGTCAAAGATGCCCGGTAGAATCATCATGCCCACGCTGTCATCATCATGCTGTACTATTTTGTTCACTAAAATGCTGGGCCCTATGATAGATGACTTGTGGACCCCATTATAGTAAGTGGAATTCGTTAGGTGCAGTTGGTGTCCAATTTGTCGGGCATCCAGCATTAACATATCCAAATTGTCTTTTTTGCCAACAATGTGCCGCCATCCATTTTATATACAGCACGGGGCTCAGTGGTTAGCACTGTGCTTTACATATACAAGGAGTTTGTATGTTCTCCCCGTGTTTGCGTGGGTTTCCTCTGTATTCTCAGATTTCCTTCCACACTCCAAAGAAATACTGATAGGGAGTATAGATTGTGAGCCCCAATGGGGACAGTGGTAATGATGTGTGTACAGCGCTACATAAGTGAGTAAAATAAATATACCACAAAAATAATGAATGAGATAGCCTAGTAGACTTTGTTATTCCATTCCATTTGGTATACATGCTTTTAACATGGAAGTGTAAATGTGATCTTATATTGCGTTTAGTTACACCTTTGTGAGTCCCATTGGGGCTTGCATCCGAACCTCCCTTCCCGCAAAACAAGATTTGGATGTACACGCCGATGGGGCCGTAGACTATAATGGTGCTAATGTTCTCTTTGCCATGCATCATTTTTGGGCGCATATGCCTACTGTTGGCGGACACCCAGAAGCAGTCTACAAACCCCAGCGGAACTCACGAACGTGCAGAAAAGCGCAATGTGAAAGCACCCAGAGGGACTGTGATAGAGTGTGTGATGTTTTCCATAGCTCCCTCTTGTGGTGGGTTTATTTGTCTGTTTGCTTCTCTGTCTGCACTGTCATATACTACAACCTGTAGGATCTGCCATCTCCACGATCAGATCTGACTTGTACAGTCATGGCCAAAAGTTTTGAGAATGACACAAATATTATATTTTCACATGATCTGCTGCCCTCTGGTTTTTATGTGTGTTTGACAGATGTTTTATCACAGACAGAAATATAATTGCAAACATATGAGTAACAAAAGCTTAATTGACAGTTAGAATGAGTTAATGCAGCAAGTCAATATTTGCAGTGTTGACCCTTCTTCTTCAGGACCTCTGCAATTCTCCCTGGCATGCTCTCAATCAACTTCTGGTCCAAATCCTGACTGATAGCAGTCCATTCTTGCACAATCAATGCTTTCATTTTGTCAGAATTTTTAGGTTTTTATTTGTCCACCCGTCTCTTGATGATTGACCACAAGTTCTCAATGGGATTAAGATCTGGGGAGTTTCCAGGCCATGGACCCAAAATCTCTATGTTTTGTTCCCTGAGCCATTTAGTTATCACCTTTGCTTTATGGCAAGGTGCTCCATCATGCTGGAAAAGGCATTGTTGATCGCCAAACTGCTCTTGGAGGGTTGGGAGAAGTTGCTCTTGGAGGACATTCTGGTACCATTCTTTATTCATGGCTGTGTTTTTAGGCAAGACTGTGAGAGAGCCGATTCCCTTGGCTGAGAAGCAACCCCACACATGAATGGTTTCAGGATGCTTAACAGTTGGCATGAGACAAGACTGGTGGTTGCGCTCACCTTGTCTTCTCCGAATGAGGCATTTTCCTGATGTCCCAAACAATCGAAAAGGGGATTCATCAGAGAAAATAACTTTACCCCAGTCCTCAGCAGTCCACTGCCTGTACCTTTTGCAGAATATCAGTCTGTCCATGATGTTTTTTCTGGAGAGAAGGGGCTTCTTTGCTGCCCTCCTTGAGACCAGGCCTTGCTCCAAGAGTCTCCGCCTCACAGTGCGTGCTGATGCACTCACACCTGCCTGCTGCCATTTCTGAGCAAGCTCTGCACTGCTGGTAGCCCGATTCCGCAGCTGAATCACTTTTAAGAGACGGTCCTGGCGCTTGCTGGTCTTTCTTGGGCGCCCTGGAGCCTTTTTGGCAACAATGGAACCTCTCTCCTTGAAGTTCTTGATGATGCGATAGATTGTTGACTGAGGTGCAATCTTTCTAGCTGCGATACTCTTCCCTGTTAGGCCATTTTTGTACATTGCAATGATGACTGCACATGTTTCTTTAGAGATCACCATGGTTAACAGAAGAGAAACAATGATGCCAAGCACCAGCCTCCTTTTAAAGTGTCCAGTGGTGTCATTCTTACTTAATCATGACAGATTGATCTCCAGCCATGTCCTCATCAACACCCACACCTGTGTTAATGGAGCAATCACTGAAAAGAGGTTAGCTGGTCCTTTTAAGGCAGGGCTGCAATGATGTTGAAATGTGTTTTGGGGGATAAAGTTCATTTTCTAGCCAAATATTGACTTTGCAAGTAATTGCTGTTAAGCTAATCACTCTTTATAACATTCTGGAGTATATGCAAATTGCCATTAGAAAAAGTGAAGCAGTAGACTTTGTAAAAATTAATATTTGTGTCATTCTCAAAACTTTTGTCCATGACTGTACATCATCCTCCCCATACCTGCTTCTATCTCCATGAACTTATTTGCTCATCTGGAATCTGAAAGTCAAACCAGCATCAGACATGTTTTTTTTCTTTTTGCAGTTTTAATCTGGATAGCACACATACGATAACAATGCATGTGTGAATGAAGCCTTAAACTGACAGGAGAGTGACATAGTGTGGAGCAGTGCTCCGTCTGATCTAGCTATGTGAATGAATGAGTTATACAGACTCTACAGCAGCAAAATTGTCCTTTTTTTTTTTTTTTTACAAAATCCTGGCAAATAATGCCACTTTTCCCAAATTGTTACAAACTGTGACTCAATATATAAAATACCTGCACACATTGTTTGTAACTACGATACAGAGAATAACACAGGATGGCAATTAATATGTTAAAGGGTCCAAATGCCTGTACCTGCATAAATCCTTAGGTCAAAGGACTTTCAAAAGCGTTACCTTTCAAACAATGTTACCCGTAGCTTCAGATGTCTTTCCGGACTGAGCTGTTGTGTGTCTGCATGAGAAATAAAGATTTGTGCAGTTTTTTAAGGCAGTAAAAAAACAATGAGTTTTCAAACGGAAACCTCTTATCCCTCGCTTTAATGTGGGCTCTGGTGGTGATCCCATATCTTTTCTGGGACATGCCAGCTGTTTTGAACAGCTGACATGTCCCCGGAACAGCCACGGGTGGAATCGCGATCCACCCGTGGCTATTAACTAGTTAAATGCCACTGTCAAATGCTGACAGTGGCATTTAAATGGCACTTCTGGTAATCACGCCAAGAAATACGCATACCAGTGACCCGCGTCACATGATTGCGGGTCACCGATGTGTCGGCATGACAACCCGAGGTCTCCTGGAGACCTCAATGGTTGTCAGTGCTGGCTTGCTGTGAGCGCCACCCAGTAGTGGGCGCTCACAGCAAGTGAGTACTTCTGCTACATAGAGGCGATCTGCTCATCGCCTCTATGTAGCAAAGGCGATCAGGTTTTGGCAGTTTCTAGTCTCCCGTGGAGGCTATTGAATCATGCCAAAAGTGGAAAAAAAAAAAGTTTGTAAAAATATAAAAAAAAAAGCCCCATTCAAAATAAAATAAATTAAAACATACACATATTTGGTATCGCCGCGTTCAGAATCTCCCGATCTATCAATAAAAAAAAGAATTAACCGATCGCTAGTTAGTGTTGCATTTTTTTTATGACAATGTGGCTTTTCCAAATGTTTTAAGGGTATGCCACACTAAGCGATCGCACTAGCGATCACGACAACGACACAAGCTGACGAGATTGTTGGTGTGATCGCTATAAGGTCGCTAGTAGCTTCCAAACAGGAAGATCTCATCAACGACAACATCAGCGATCTGTATAACTACCTCGGCGGTCGTTGGGACGTGTCACACAGCATGTATTGTTAAAGATCCCGACCTCAATAGCCATGATTGAGCGCAACCTTTTCTACGCCCCTCAGCACAGATTGATGATCACTATATGTCATATCTCACAGCTCTGCGATTCAGTCTGTCACTATTGCGTTTGCCCCGGATTCATTTTTTTCAGGATCCCAAAAACGTCTTGTATAAATGGCAAAGATGAAGCGCTGTAGTGACTCTGACAGGATCGCAAAACGTCTTGTATCAAAGATGAAGCGCTGTAGCGACTCTGACAGGATCGCAAAACGTCTTGTATCAAAGATGAAGCGCTGTAGCGACTCTGACAGGATCGCAAAACGTCTTGTATCAAAGATGAAGCGCTGTAGCGACTCTGACAGGATCGCAAAACGTCTTGTATCAAAGATGAAGCGCTGTAGCGACTCTGACAGGATCGCAAAACGTCTTGTATCAAAGATGAAGCGCTGTAGCGACTCTGACAGGATCGCAAAACCCACACATGATAGTATCCTCGCAACAACGCACAAAGGACTAGATGTTGTGGCCGCCAATCGGAGCTGAGGGGCGTTAAAACTTAGTCCCGTCTGCGCCGCTGACATGAATCGCCAACGAGGTCGCTCGTCGTTCATAAAGGGTGTCAAACTCAGCGATTCAGGCTCACCAGCGGGACGCCAACGATCAAAATACGGCCCAAACCGTTCGTGCACGATCAGCGATATCGCAGCAGGGGCCACATCGCTGCTACATGTCGCACACAGCGACGTCTCTAACGATGTCGCTGCTGCGTCATAAAATCGCTGTCGCTTGCGCGATCTCGCTTAGTGTGGCATACCCTTTAGACTCGTCAAATGCAACTTTAAAAAATAAAAAAGTTGGATAATTTGTCCCAAGACTACTCCAGCTCTCCTCTGCAGTCCATTTTCTAGGACATTTTTCAAAACGTGACTTTTTGTGAACTTTGTTAAAAATTCATCAATCGTGTTCGCCATTTTGATGAACTTGGCAAAAAATATATTGTTTTAAGCATTTATTTTTCAGTTGGTTTTTGGAGCAGACCCAATCCAAAAAGGTCCTCAAAAGACTGTGTGCGCACATAGCCAAATACCATCTCTGGGTATTGATTGATGCCCATTTTTGCCTCTGCGAGCTCTATCTGTAATGTTTAGTTGACCCTCAGTAAGTGGGTAGAAATGAGCTACTAGGATGTCTCCCATACACAGTACACAGAGGAATGAGAGATTCCTGTTCGCTTGTGTCTATGTAGCAATGGGCCGAACAGCAGCCGCCTGCGGGACATTATACAGCAGCACTTGGAAGTGAGGTGAGAGGGATCACTAACTAAACATATGCCTCTGACGTTGCCCATCAATGTGATATTCATCCATAGAGGATTGTGCAGTCTTGTGATGAGTGGTTATTTTGTGTCTGATCTGTACATCTTATAATATACAATTTAGGTTTTGGCAAAGCCATTTGCAGAATTCTTTTTGTTAATCTAATTGTCAATGTTCATTAGCATTGCGTGAATTTTTTCATTCTTTCCATGCATTTTTTCTCTTATTAGTTTCTCTTTTTTTCCATTTGTGGCTAATGTTGGCTGTAAAAGTCCCTGAATGTGATCCCATAAAGCAAATATGGCACGCGTAGATCTTGGGACAGTCTCTATTCTATTTGAATTTTTCCGTTCCAGTGAAAGCCACATGTGGTGATTATACCAAACATTCTGTGATAGAGTTGGTTCTATAGTTTGTGACTGTATTTTGTATAGGCAAAAAATACGTTAAAGGTTTACTCAGTCTCCCTCCGGTATTTCTATAAACCTGGAACATAGATCATAGTGGGAACCTGTTTCTATGGATGAAATTAATCGTTTTAGGCTATGTTCACACACAGCGTTTTTGGTTGTGTTTTTTTTTTTCTGCAGACAAAACCTGCTCTTGACAGTAAAAATGCTGAGTTTTTGAGGCAATTTATGTGTGTGGATTACATGTGTGCTTTGTCTACAGTAACATAGTAGCATAGTTAGCAAGGATATACAGGATATATTTAATAAAGTTAGTTTTATTCAGCAAAAACTATTGAAAAATGCCAGAAAACCACCTTTTTCCTCACTTTCTCAATGCTTTCTATTGGTCTACAAAACGCTGCAAGCGTGTGCACGAGGTTTCTGAAATCTCATTGATTTTGCTGTTGTGAAAAGCTGATTTTAATTTGTATAAAGAAAACGCTGCATGTTACAGAGCCTTACTCATTCTGGGACTGTGTAAATGCTGAAAAAATGTCTTTTATGTGGTTCCGGTCCCCATTTGGTTGTGTTACTTTTTCTAACTATCGTATGTCATTGGTATAAACTGTGTAATAAAGCTTTGGTTTGGGAAGGAGCAGATTGTCCAAGACCACAACCGCAGAGGAAAAATACACATTTTATAAAAACAAAACTGTGTTGAAAATGCAAAGTGTGATTTGTAGTCTAATGTGTATATAGAATAGCAGGAGAGGTTTGTTAGCAGCTTGGCTCAGTACATCTGAGCTGTACATTTAACATACCGTATATACTCGTGTATAAGTCAAGTTTTTCAGCACATTTTTTTGCGTTGAAAACGCCCCCCTCGGCTTATGCACAAGTCATTGTCCCAGAAAGCTGGCGGGGGAGGGGGAGCTGCGGGTCACAGAGGCAGGAGCCGGCGGCTGTGGCTAAAGCCTGTGCCGCTGCTGTAATAGTGCACAGTGCCAGCCGCAGCCGCCGGCTTCCAGCACACATCATACTCTTACCTGCGCGCCCTCGGTGCTGGCACTGCATCTCGTTCTCGCCGCCAGTGCCTGCATCTCTTCCTGCTGAGCGGTCACGTGGCCCCGCTCATTAAGGTAATGAATATACACTGCTCTCCACTCCCATAGGCGTAGAGCGCATATTCATTACCTTTATGAGTGGGGCCACGTGACCGCTCGGCAGGAAGAGCTACAGGTGCCGGTGGCTGGAACGAGATGTAGGATGTTTTTTTTTTTCAATAGGAAACATGCAAACAGTGATAGGGGATAAGGAGACATGCATACAGGTACCTGACAGAGGAGGCATGTATACAATGACAGGGACGGGGGAGCCATGCATACAGGGACAGGTCGGGGCAGCCATGCATACAGTGACGGGGAGGCATTCATGCAGGGACGGGGGAGCCATGCATACAATGACAGGGATTGGGGAGGCATGCATGCAATGACAGGGATGGGGGAGGCATGCATACAATGACAGGGACGGGGAGCCATGCATGCATACAATGACAGGGACGCGGGAGCCAAATATACAATGACAGGGACGGGGGAGCCATGCATACAGGGACAGGTCGGGGCAGCCATGCATACAGTGACGGGGAGGCATTCATGCAGGGACGGGGGAGCCATGCATACAATGACAGGGATTGGGGAGGCATGCATACAATGACAGGGGCGGGGGAGCCATGCATACAGGGACAGGTCGGGGCAGCCATGCATACAGTGACGGGGGAGGCATTCATGCAGGGACGGGGGAGCCATGCATACAATGACAGGGATTGGGGAGGCATGCATACAATGACAGGGGCGGGGGAGCCATGCATGCATACAATGACAGGGACGCGGGAGCCATATATACAATGACAGGGACGGGGGACCAGTGCATACAATGACAGGGACGGGGGAGCCATGCATACCAGGACAGGGATGAAGGGACAATGCTTATACTCGAGTCAATAGGCTTACCCAGTTTTCCGTGGCAAAAGAAGGTGCCTTGGCTTATACTCGGTTCAGCTTATACTCGAGTATATATGGTATATGCCAGGAAAAGCTCTAAATGGTTCATGTAGGCCTATACCGTGCCATGTGTTGAGTTTCTGACATGCGACTGTGTGATCTGTTGCATTTAAAATTACAAGAACAATTGATGTCATGGAAATTAATAACAATAGTTTCATAGTGTTAGTTGACAAACTGATGCTTTTTACATCTCTGACATACAGTTGTTTGTACCTTTTTTGCAACTCTTATGCAAACTAGTAGAAGCTTGTAGGGTTGTAAGAGTTTTCTGTTTTATGTATTGCTTTTACTACTAGTACTTTATTAGCTTCACTCTAGTCATATGATTCTTAGAGATCATGATGAAAATGTGTGTGCATTTATAACGGCACTGTGAAAAATTAAATATTGGTTTTTTTATTTTATTTTACATAATAGGTAATCATTACATACTACAAAGAAATAGACTGCAAACAAAACATATGTTGTGCCCAATTATAGCTTTATGTTGCTACAATGAAGTATAAATACCAATAAATAAGGCAGCATTACGACTGGACCCAACTTTTTGCGACTTAAAGAAGCACTACCATCAAAGTTTTTATCTTCTTAATATATTTCATTCATCATATTATTTAGCACTGTGTACTTACAATTGCTCATTTTGCCTTTCTACCAGGTAATTCTTCTCTTTTCTCTGCTCTGTGTAGTAACAGGAAGTCTCTTTTTCCCTGCATTTATCATTTCCCTCCTCAACTCCTGACCCAGCTGCTCCGCTATTCCTCCCTGTCATACAGTTTTGCAGCGACTCATGACTTGTGCAGGGAAAATTGACCTCCTGCTACTACATAGAGCTAAGAAGGATTCAGTTAGTCTTTTTTTAATCACGTGATGTTATAGACCTAATGAAACATTGGAAAAATTAGCTGGGTAGAAAGGTAAAATGAGCAATTGTAAGTACACAGTGCTATATAATATGATGACTGCACTATATTAAGAGGATACAAATTTTGATGGGAATATTTGTTTAATTTGTGCAATACCCTGTGGGTCACAATGCATCCCAATTCATTTGCATTACGCTGCAATGTGGTAGTGGCATAGAGGCCAAAGTTAATGTGTGCCCACAGTTTTATGGTGGAAGTATTTGCCAAAATTAAAAATACTGCTAAAATTCTTTCATTTGTCTCCTGAAGTTTGCTTAAAGTGAACCTGTTGGCTGGTACATGCTGCCTGTGGATTGAGCAGCATGTATCAGACACTGGCTGTATGAACTCAGCCAGGTATGTTTGACTCTGAAACACTTCGGCCTTTCATAGAGAAACATACTTTAAAAGCCACCCATTGCCCTGGATTGACAGGTCTCCCTGCATGCATGTATATCAAAAATAGAAAAATGGTTGCACTCAATAGTGTTAAAGCATGTCAAAGTGAAATAGCAAAATGGCTTTAGAATTTTAAGAACAATAGGAAAAATACACATGAGACGCTTCACACAAAATTTGGCCAAAAAATGTGAGCCCATCCACCAACGTCAAGGTATTCTCATAAACGGATGGGTCCCTGACCTCCCGGTCCTGTGTGAACGCTTACCTAAGGCTAATATCTGCATGCATGGGTGAATGTGAACTCCTCTCTCAGCAAAGCCTAAATATATGGGTTGGTTGGACCTAGATGTGATAGATGTAGTTAAAATCACCACATGCCTGTATAGGCAGAGGCCTGTCAATCTGCACATGTAGGTGGGGAGAAGCTACCAAGGACCCTCCTGTCCAACTAGTCTACTCGGCTCAGTCCCATACAGCTATTAACCCCTTCCCGACATGCGCCGTACATATACTGCTTTGCGCTGCAGTGATTGGGTGTGGGTGTCAGCTCTGTGGGAGAGCTGACACCATGCAGCAACCCCCACGATCGCGGGCATTAAACCCCTCTGCCGCTGTCAGTAGTGACAGCGACATCGAGGAGATCGCACGCAGGGAGGGGGCTCCCTGAGTGCACCCATCAGAACAACGCAATGCAATCGCGTTGTTCTGATGGTCTCCATGGAGACACCCTTGCCGCAAGATGGCCGCAGGGTTCTTCAGGGTCTTGCAGTGAAGGAGGCTTGTGAGCGAGCAGGCGACAACATGCCTCCTTCCCTTCCTGTCAGATGCTGCAGTGCAGAAGCATTGCAGAGTATCAGATCAGCAATCTGATACTGTATAGTAATGTCCCACCCTGTAAAATGTAAAAAAAAAAAAGTGTAAAAATATTTTAAAAAATCCCCAAATAAAGAACAATAAAAGAAACATATTTTTCCAATAAATACATTTATTTATGTAAAAAAAAAGATAGTGTATATATTTGGTATCACCGCATCCGCAACGACCCGCTCTATAAAACTATCCCACTATTTAACAAGGCAAAAAACAACGCTTTTTCATCACACTGCTGAACAAAAAGTGCAATAAAATGTGATAAAAACAATGTGATAAATAAACATGGTATCGCTGAAAACGTCATCTTGTCCCGCAAAAAACAAGCCGCCATACAGCTCTCAGAATAAAGCGATTCAAAAATATATATTTATTCGAACGTCCATGACAGCACTACAGAGAGAGGGGATCCGCCCCTTAGGAACAGGAAACCTACAGATATAAAAGGGCGGCACCTCTCCCACACATCAGTTGGTTTCCTGTTCCTAAAGGACGGGTTTCCTACAGATGGAGGACCCAGGCCGGCCGGTCGACCCAGGTAGCGGGGGGGGATCTCCTACCTCGGCCGGTGCGGAGCCCCTGGAAGCGCCACGGTGGGTCCGGGTAGGATTCCACGGCAGTGTGCGGAGCAGGTGGAGCAGTATCCAGAGGATCTCTGTCTCCCAGCCAGCGCCGGTAGTAAGTATTCCCCCCCTCTCCCTGGTCCCGATGCCTTCTCCCTGTCCTCTCCTGTGGTCCTGTCATGGTGGGGGCCTCTTGAGGGTGCAGCCGTGATTTTTTTTTTTTTAAAAAAAAAAAAAAAAAAATTTTAAAAATTTGAATTTCCCGCCGCGCGTCGCTGCTATGGACGGCGCGGCGGGCGGTTTTGAATTTCCCGCCGCGCGTCATGGCTATGGACGGCGCGGCGGGGTTTTTGAAAATTCAGTCGTGCGCCGCTGTTGCAGCGGCGCGGCTGGGGTCGGGAGAGATCTCCGCTCGGAGGGGCGATGCAGCGGGGGATTATACTTACCTCCATCGGTATGGTGGGGTCCGTGCGAGCGGGGGAAAAAGTGGGCGGAGTCTCCACCACCGGAACCGGAAGTGAGACGCCGGCCGGCGTTTTTGAAAATTTTGGCGGCTGCATCATCGGACGGCGCCTGCTGTGGGGACGGCGGGGAGGTGCGGGGGGGGCCGTGGGGCGGGGAGTAGGAGGGGGTGGACCCCTGGCCAGACCTGCTGATCCGGATATCCGGGGGAGGATATAAGGAACCTAGGAAAGAGGTAAAGCGCTTCTGCCCCATTTTTTTACGATGGACACTGCAGAGGCTCCCTCGGTGCAACAGGAGAGCCAGCAGCAGCAGACAGAGCGCTCCTCTTCAATGGCCAGGAGCACCAGCCGCAGAAGTTCCGCAGCTGGGAAAAAGCCCCCTCCCCGTGATCCGGTACCTACTGCTGTACAATCTGGGTAAGAGATCGTCAGATTTAGAATACCCAGTAATACAGTTTTTTCCCCATTTTGTGTTACTAGGGGAAGAAGTGTTCGGTGAAAAGCAAGCACAGGGAATGTGCCTTTTGCGCTTGCCCTCTGCCTGACGCTTGCCCTAAGAGGTTGTGCCAGCCGTGCATGCAACAGACGGTAGGGCATTTTTAAGGGGAAGAGCAGGGCATGGGATGACATAGTAAACCCCCCCTATGCCCCTTCCCTTTTTAGATAGCGGAGGAGACTCCAGATTTCACCGAAAGCCTGAAGGAGATAATAAGAGCAGAGTTGAAAGCGTCCTCAAGACACGGAGAATTTTCCAGGCGTAGAAATGTACCAGTTTTATCTGATTCAGAGTCACCTGCCGCCCATGATAGGGGTGAAGTTGTGTCAGGACCCTCCTCGCCTTCCTCTTCGGCTTCCTCCTCGTCTTCTACGGAAGACGCTACCCGTTTTTGTTTTCCCTTGGACCAGATGGACAAATTTGTCAAATCAGTTAGGTCCACCATGGGGGTAGAAGAGGCGAAACCAGAGCCCTCAGTACAGGATCTGATGTTTGGTGGTCTAGATCCAAAAAAACGGAGATCCTTTCCACTAAACAGTAGCATCCAAGGCCTTATAGACAGAGAGTGGAAGAAGCCTGAAAAAAGAGGCTCCTTACCCCAAGCGTTTAAACGGAGCTATCCCTTTGAAGATCCCCTGACGGGTAAATGGGATAAGGCCCCGAAGCTGGATGCAGCAGTGGCGAAGGCTTCTAAAAAATCCTCCATCCCATTTGATGATATGGGGTCTTTGAAAGATCCACTAGACAGGAAGGCAGACTCCTTCTTGAAAGGCACATGGGAGATGTCGGCAGGTGCCCTGAGGCCGGCAGTTGCAGCCACTTGCGCAGCCAGGTCATTGATGGTCTGGCTAGACCAGTTAGCTTCCCAGTTAATAGATGGAACCTCCAGGGGACGATTCGGAAGACCTTGCCAATAATTCAGAACGCAGCGGCTTTCCTGGCTGATTCCTCAGCGGACTCAGTAAGAATGGCTGCCAGAGCGGCAGGGCTGTCGAATGCAGCACGAAGGGCATTATGGTTGAAATGTTGGCCGGGCGATATTCAAGCCAGATCTCGCCTCTGCTCCATTCCGTTTGACGGCGAATATCTTTTTGGCCCGGTCCTGGACGAACTTTTAGAAAAGGCAGGGGACGACAAGAAAAAGTTTCCCAGTCTATCAACCCCTTCCTATAAAAGACCTTTCAGCAGAAGGAGGTTCAGCTACCGAAGGTCGTCCAGGGAACGAGCCAAATGGGATGAAAAGAGGCGAAGAGGTACAGGGTTTATGTTTAGAGGTCCACCTAGGGAAACAAAAAAACCCTCGCAATGACTAGCAATGCCGGTAGGAGGCAGATTGAAGGCCTTCTACCCGGCCTGGTCGGAAATCTCAAACAGTAGCTGGATCCTTAACATCATAGCTACAGGGCTGCGGTTAGAATTCTCCTCGGTACCTTGGGATAACTTTAAAGTTACCCCACTCAGGTCATCGCCATCGGAGCAGGCCGCTCTAGAGTTGGAGGTTCAGGAGCTTTGCGCTAAGAATGTCTTAGTGGAGGTGCCAGAAGCAGAGCGGGGTAAGGGGTTTTACTCCCCTCTGTTTTTGATCCGTAAACTGGATGGGTCTTTTAGAACAATTATTAATTTGAAAGCCCTCAATAAATTCCTGATTATTCACCCATTTAAAATGGAAACGGTCAGCTCAGCAATAAAGCTTCTGTTTGAAAATTGCTTTATGGTGGTGTTAGATCTGAAAGACGCTTATTACCACATACCGATCCATATGGAGCATCAGCGTTTCCTCAGAGTAGCAATCCAGATGGGGGAATCACTGCGACATTTTCAATTTAGCGCCCTTCCCTTTGGCTTGGCGGTTGCCCCACGAGTATTCACTAAGGTTATGTCGGAGGTCATGGCCCACTTACGTGAATCAAATATGCTCATAGTCCCCTACCTTGACGACTTTCTTATCATAGGAAAGACGGCAGAGCATTGCCTAGAGCAACTGAAAAGAGCGATTTCTACCTTAGAGCGGCTGGGATGGCTAATAAATACCAAAAAGTCTCGTTTGAATCCGATGAGGGTTCAGCAATTTCTAGGGCTAATTCTGGATTCACAAAATCAGAACTGTAGTTTACCGTCAGACAAGTTAATTCGCTTACGGTACCAGGTCCTAAACGCTTCCAGTAACCCCTCCATGTCGCTTAGGAAGGCCATGTCTCTTTTGGGCTCCCTCTCGTCCTGCATTCCCGCGGTTCGGTGGGCCCAATTTCACACAAGGGCACTGCAAGCTGAGGTCTTGCTGTATCAAAATTTGCTAGGTGGTTACCTGGAAGGCCAGCTATCCTTGTCCCAGGCTACTATAAGATCCCTGGATTGGTGGAAGAATGAGACAAACCTGTCTAAGGGGGTTCCCTGGGAATATGACATATCCCGAATAGTCACAACAGATGCTAGCCCCTCTGGGTGGGGGGCTCATATGGGGGACGTTATGGTTCAGGGCTCATGGGAGCAGGATCAAATTCAAATGTCTTCTAATAGGAAGGAATTAGCAGCGGTAGAGCTAGCGATTAAAAAACTCCTTGTCTATCTACAGGGTCACCACGTTCGAGTGCTCTCCGACAATCGGGTCACAGTCGCATACATCAACCACCAGGGTGGTACTCGTTCCGGTCCTCTCATGGAAGTGGCAAGGCGCCTACTTCAGATAGCAGAACGACACTTTCTTTCTCTAACGGCTCTACATATAAGGGGAGAAGAAAATACCAAGGCGGACTTCTTAAGCCGCAATCTCCTGAGCCAAGGAGAGTGGTCATTAAAGACTTCCATCTTCGACCTGATTGTGCGGAAATGGGGTCTACCGGAAGTAGATCTCTTTGCTACCAAAAGCAACAGGAAAGTGAGACAGTTCTGCTCTCTGAATCCCAAAGAACGCCCTCTGGCAGTGGACGCTCTTCTATTACAGTGGGATTTCAATCTAGCCTACGCCTTCCCTCCCCTGTCCTTACTCCCCCTAGTATTGAGGAAGGTCAGGAAGGACAGGGCAAGGATAATATTAATCGCTCCTTTTTGGCCCAGGAGGGCATGGTTTTCATGTCTCAGAAACATGTCGATAGCCGACCCGTGGGTCCTGCCGGACATTCCCGATCTGCTCTCCCAGGGTCCAGTCTACCATCCTCGAGTAGCGGGCCTCCACCTGATGGCGTGGATTTTGAACGGTCGCTGCTGACAGATAAGGGGTTTTCTGCTAATGTAATTAATACTCTCCTTAAAAGCAGAAAAGAGGTTACAACTAGGATCTACGCTAGGATTTGGAAGAAATTTCTTCAGAGCTCGGCGGTTGTAGCAGGGGACACAACACCGATAACCCAGATTCTAGAATTCCTACAAAAGGGTCTGGACTTAGGTCTCTCCACAAGCACCCTTAAGGTGCAAGTTTCAGCTTTGGGGGCACTCTTTAGTTGCAACATCGCAAATAATTACTGGGTCAGTAGATTCATTAAAGCTGCGGGTAGGTCGAGACCCATAGTGAAGGTGAGAATCATGCCATGGGACTTAAATCTTGTTCTCACTGCTTTAACAGAGCCCCCTTTTGAACCTATATCAGCAGCATCAATAAAAGTTCTTTCCCTTAAGACCGCTTTCCTGGTAGCATTAACCTCGGCTAGGAGGGTAAGTGACATCCAGGCACTATCTAGACTATCTCCTTACACTCAGGTCCTGAATGACAGGATAATACTTAGGCCGGATCCGGCATACCTACCTAAGGTGTCTTCCGCTTTCCACAGAACACAGGAAATTATTCTCCCTTCGTTCATCCCTAATCCATCTAATCAAAAAGAGATGAAACTTCATACTTTAGATGTTAGAAGATGTCTGCTGCAATATTTGGCAGTCACTGATCCCTGGAAAGGGGACAATGCATTGTTTGTCTCTTTTCAAGGAATTAACAAAGACCGTAGATTAACAAAGAGCTCGTTGGCCAGATGGATTAGGGAAGCAATTTCTCTGGCATACACCTCGAGGGGCAAGCAGCCACCTGAGAGGCTAAGGGCGCATTCCACTCGAGCTGTGGCGACTTCATGGGCAGAAAGGGCAGAAGTCTCGATTGACCAGATATGTAAGGCAGCTACGTGGTCTTCTCCACACACGTTTTACACTCATTATAGATTAGATTTGGGTGCTTCCTCAGACCTTTCTTTTGGACTAAGGGTGCTGCAGACAGTAGTCCCTCCCTAAATAGTTATTACTCTCTGTAATTCTCTCTGTAGTGCTGTCATGGACGTTCGAATAAAGTCTAAGTTACTTACCGTTAACGGTATTTTTCGAAGTCCATGACAGCACCCTTACATTCCCACCCAGGTTCTATGTGCACTTCTTCCGCTTATGTAGTCCACATGTAATAAACAATTGATTAATGTTACTGTGTGATGCATAAATTTTTTTTTTTTGCTGTATACCATTTAACCTTGATGTCCTCTTATGCTCTGTAATCCAACTGATGTGTGGGAGAGGTGCCGCCCTTTTATATCTGTAGGTTTCCTGTTCCTAAGGGGCGGATCCCCTCTCTCTGTAGTGCTGTCATGGACTTCGAAAAATACCGTTAACGGTAAGTAACTTAGACTTTTTTCTATAAAATAGTTTATATTGTGTAAAAGTGCCAAAACATAAAAAAAATATAAATGGGGTATCGCTGTAATCGTACTGACCCGAAGAATAAAACTGCCTTATCAATTTTACCACACGTGGAACAACATAAAAACAAAAAACAATTCCTGAAATGCTGGTTTTTGTTCATTCTGTCTCCCTAAAATCAGACTAGAAAGTGATCAAAAAATGTCATGTGCCCGAAAACGGTACTGATTAAATTGTCAACTGGTCCCACAAAAAACAAGCCCTCACATGACTCTGTGGGCCAAAATATGGAAAAATTATAGCTCTCAAAATATGGGGATTCGAAAACTAGATTTTGCAACAAAAGGCGTCTTTTAGTGTGTGACAGCAGCCAAACATAAAAACCTGATATAAATCTGGCATCGCTGTAATCCCACAGACCCGAAGAATAAATTTGCCTAATCACTTATACCGCACAAGTAACAGCGTAAAAAATAAAACTAATTCTTCACCTGCTGTTGATTTGTTCATACTGCGTCCCAAAGATCGCAGTAAGGCTCAGCGCACATTTATTCTGCGCTGAGCGCTTGCACCAGGGTTTCCGTGTAAATCTCTGAAATATGTGATTCAGACAGAACCCCCGGCGAAGATTCCCAATAATGAGGCAGATGGAGGTACTGTGGACTCCGTTTAACCTGTGATCCAGCGGTGTCTGTATTTTAGGATTGCATAAAAGTGCCGTCGGCCACAGTTTTATACACCTCTGAAAAAAAGAACACCGCTGAACAGAGGCTAGAAAGAGTCCAGAGCAGTGATATGGGGCCCCAAAGGGTGAGGGGGCCCGCCGGAGTCGAACCGCAACGGCTGTGCTGTACCATGTGCCTTTAATTAAATGTGTGCGCCGCCGTCACTCTGTACCTGGCTCCTCCTAACTCCTCCTTTCTAGTCCTGCACTGCTCCTGGCTGAACTTTTTGGCTGGATTTGCATGAGGACGCCATGCCTCCTGGCTGACATAGCTTTCCAGAGAGAGCAGTGTATGCGGGGCCCGGTCGGAAGTAGTTGCACATGTGAGGGCGGCTACCGGCTGCTGGAGGCAGAGTGTGAGGAGCTGAGGCTGTGTGGAGATGCAAGACGGTGAGCTGGGTCAGGTGGTGAATTTTTTTTTTTTTTTTAAAGTGTTCCTTTGCCACTATGCTGGCAATTCTTAGAAAATAATGTGTCTGGCTGCTGCACACAGTTTGGAGGGGGTAAATAGTGGCTGCAGTTCGCACCTTATAGTGTGGGGGTGCTGGAGGGGAATATTCTGCCTGCAGGCCCCTGCACACCATTTTGGAGGGTAGAGGGGGAGGTTAAATAGTGGCTGCAGTTTGCACCTTAGAGGGTGGGGGGAAAATTTGATTATGTTTTTTTTGTGGGGAGCATGATTTCTTTGTACGACCCTGGTCCAGAGTAACTCTGCTGCATCATTATAGTGAATGGATCCCTCAGAGGTTTCATCTGAATCACGTCACTCAGAGATTTAGATGAAAACCACAAAGTAAATGCTCAGAGTAGCGCGTCGGATAAATGTGATCCCAAATATTATGTAAAAAGTTTCCAATAAAATCTTCAACTCAATTCACAAAAAAGCAAGCCCCCACTCAGGTCTGTTATCGGATAATGGAAATATAAGGGGCTTCCACATTACTGGTAGCAGAAAGGCTCTGGAAAAGCAAGATGGCTCCTCACCCACCAAAAGAAATTCAGCAAATTCTATGCTCTCAAATCCAAATGCCCCCTCCCTTCTGAGCCCCACAGTGTACCTAAACCACTTATAACGCCCACATGTTTGGCATTTCTGTAGTGATGAGAGCCCGCCTAATTTACAGGTGAGTACCTACAGAAGCATGGGCTGGGCAAAATGTACTGGTGACTGCAACGTACTGGTCACTGCAATTTTCAGTCAGCAACATCCACTACTGATTGTTTCTGGAAATCGCCCATGGAGTTAAAATCGTCACTACATCTGTAGATAAATTCACAAAGGAGAATAATTTTCAAAATGGGGTCACTTGAGGGGGATTCTGCTTTTCTAACACTCGGTGGCTCTGTATATGGAGTCTGCAAACTGGTCTAGGAAAATCCAGGAGGCAAATAACGCTCCGTCCTTCCCGAGTGTCTCCGTATGGCTAAGCAGTACTGTACAGCCACATATGGGGTATTTCTACGTTCAGCAGAAATTGAGGGAAACATTTTGGTGCCATTTTTACCCACTTCCCAGAATGAAAATGTAAAACTACAATCTTGGTGGTAAAAATGTAAATTATTTTTTCTTGACTGCCCAATGGTATAAAAGTCTGTGACCCACCTGTGGTGTCAATATAATCACTGCACCCCTAGTTTGTAAAATGGGGTCACTTATGGCGGGTTCTGCTGTTCTGGCATCTCAGAGGCTCTGCCAATGTGACATGGCACTCTGAAACAAGTGCAGCAAAATCTGCACTGTAATGTGGCGTTTCTTCCCTTCTGAGCTTTGCAGGGTGCCTCAAAATTACCGTATATACTCATGTATAAGCCGCCCCCCCCCCCCCCCCCCTAATTTTGCCACAAAAACTGGGAAAACTTATTGACTCGCATATAAGCCTAGGGTGAAAAATGCAGCAGCTACTGGTAAATTTTAAAAAACAAAAAGATACCAATAAAAGTAAAATTAATTGAGACGTCAGTAGATTAAAGGTTTTTGAATATCCATATTGATTCAGGAGCCCCATATAATGCTCCATACAGTTCATGGTGGCCCCATAAGATGCTCCATACAAAATACTCCCCATATAACTCTGCATAAAGGTTAATAATGGCCCCATAAGATGCTCCATAGAATAATACCCAATATAATGCTGCACAAAGGTTAATAATGGCCCCATATGATGCTCCATAGAATAATATGCCCCATATGCTGCTCCATAAAGGTTATGCCCCCATAAGATGCTCCATATATTTTTTGCCCCATATGATGCTCTATAGATTATGCCCCATAAAATGCTCCATAGATTATGCCCCCATAAGATGCTCCATAGATTATGCCCCATAAGATGCTCCATAGATTATGCCGCCATATGATGCTCCATAGATTATGCCGCCATATGATGCTCCATAGATTATGCCCCCATATGATGCTTCATAGATTATGCCCCCACATGATGCCCCCATAAGATGCTCGATAGATTATGCCCCCATAAAATGCTCAATAGATTATGTCCCCATATGATGCTCCATAGATGATACCCCCATAAGATGCTCAATAGATTATGCCCCCATATGATGCCCTATAAGATGCTCCATAGATTATGCCCCCATATGATGCCCCCATATAATGCTCCATAGATTACGCCCCCATATGATGCCTCATAGATTATGTCCCCATATGATGCTCAATAGATTATGCCCCCATATGATGCTCCATAGATTATGCCGCCATATGATGCTCCATAGATTATGCCGCCATATGATGCTCCATAGATTATGCCCCCATATGATGCTCCATAGATTATGCCGCCATATGATGCTTCATAGATTATGCCCCCACATGATGCCCCCATAAGATGCTCCATAGATTATGCCCCCATAAAATGCTCAATAGATTATGTCCCCATATGATGCTCCATAGATAATACCCCCATAAGATGCTCCATAGATTATGCCCCCATAAAATGCTCAATAGATTATGCCCCCATATGATGCCCCCATATAATGCTCCATAGATTATGCCCCCATATGATGCCCCATAGATTGTCCCCATATGATGCCCCATAGATTGTCCCCATATGATGCTCAATAGATTATGCCCCCATATGATGCCCCATAGATTATGTCCCCATATGATGCTCAATAGATTATGCCCCCATATGATGCTCCATAGATTATGCCGCCATATGATGCTCCATAGATTATGCCGCCATATGATGCTCCATAGATTATGCCGCCATATGATGCTCCATAGATTATGCCGCCATATGATGCTCCATAGATGAGCCAGATGCTGGTGTCCTTAGCAGGCGGGGACATCGGCGTGCTATGGGGCAGGTGCCGGTGTCACCACTGGCTCAGGGCCCCGGCACCTACGATATTCACCTGTTCCCAGTCCACAGCTGAGCGCCGCTGTCTTACGGGTCCTCTGTCAGTGACTGACTGCTCAGGCAGATGGCGTGGCGCACACGAACTACGTCATCGCGCCCTCTGACCTGAAGATCACAGCCAGAGGACGCAGAGGAGGGAGCGGTGCGCAGCGGTGGACCGGGGACAGGTAAATATTGCATATACTTACCCCCTCCTGTAGCGTCTCTGCAGCCCCCCTGCATCTCCCGCAGTCTCCGGCAGCTATTCCTTCACCGGTCATGTGGTACCGCTCATTAAAGTCATGAATATGCACATATTCATGACTTTAATGAGCGGTACCATGTGACCGCTGAAGGAAGGAGCCTGAGATCGTGGGAGAAGCAGGGGGCTGCAGAGACGTGCCAGGAGGGGGTGAGCATGATCTGACACCCCCGCTACCCCTCTCCCGCTGACCCCCCCGGTATATGACTCGCGTATAAGCCGAGACGGGGACTTTCAGCCTTAAAAAATGGGCTGAAAATCTCGGCTTATACGTGAGTATATACGGCAGTTTTCGATCACATATGGAGTATCAATAAACTCAGGAGAAATTGCAAAACAAATTTTGGGGTCCATGTTCTGTTACCCATGTAAAAATACAAAATGTAAAAATACAAAATTTGGAGCTAAAAAACATTTTTGCGGGAAAAATGATTTACATTTTTATTTTCACGGCTCTACGTTATAAACTCCTGTGAAGCACCTGTCGGTTCAAGGTGCTCAATACACATCTAGATAAGTTCCCCAAGGGGTCTAGTTTCCAAAATGGGGTCACTTGTGGGGGGTTTCCACTGTTTCGTTACATCAGGGGCTCTCCAAACATGACATGGCATCCGCAAATGATGCAAGCAAACTTTACATTCAAAAAGTGAAATGGCACTCCCTCCCTTCTGAGCCCTTTCATGTGCCCAAACAGTGGTTTTCCCCCACATATGGGGTATCTGCATGCTCAGGAGAAATTGCACAACAAATTAAATGGTCCATTTTCACCTGTTACCTTTGCAAAAGTAAAAAAAAAAAAATGTCTAAAGGAAAATTTTTGTGAAAGAAAAGTAAATGTTTATTTTTTTTCCTTCCACATTCCAAAAATTCCTGTGACTCACCTGAAGGGTTAATAAACTTTTTGAATGTGGTTTTGATTACCTATTTGCTGTCATATAGACCCCTCAAAGTCACTTCAAATGTGATGTGGTCCCTAAAAAAAAAAATGGATTTGCAAATTTTGTTGTAAAAATAAGTAATTGCTGGTCAACTTTTAACCCTTATACTTCCTAACCCAAAAAAAATTGTTTCAAAAATTGTGCTGATGTAAAGTAGACATGTGGGAAATGTTATTTATTAACTATTTTGTGCGATATGACTCTCATCTAAAGGCATAAAAATAAAAAGCTTGAAAATTGCGACATTTTTGCCAAATTTCTGTTTTATTTCTCAAATAAACATAAGTCATATCAAAGAAATTTGACCACTATCATAAAGTACAATATGTCACGAGAAAACAGTCTCAGAAACAGCGGGATCCATGGAAGCGTTCCAGAGTTATGACCTCATAAAGGGACAGTGGTCAGAATTGTAAAAAATGGCCTTGGCAGGAAGGTGAAAACAGGCTTCTGGGTGAAGGAACTAAAGGGTGTTTTTCGCTGCGCCTGATGCATGCTGCCAAAGGATTGAAGAATTTATCAGATATCAAGATCTCTTTAACTTTTTACATAATTACGAAATGGGTCAATAATAATGTTACTACAGTAACAGAAGTGACTGTGTAGCTTATATTCACTCCCTTCAGGTTATAGCTTAGAAAAACTGATGAAAAACAATGACTACTGCCGTGTGAAGTGTCCCGCATGGCTGTCACTGTGAGGATGTCTCCCAGTTTGAAAAGCATGGCTCTGCTTGGCCACTTCCATAGTGGGCCACTTTTACACGGCAGTATGTAGCCAGTGTTTTTCATCAGTATTTCTAAGCTATAACTTGGAGTGGCTTCAAAAAATGCTAATCTAGCTGAACTATTAGGCTGTGGTTCTACGATCCGGAACCACAGCACTTTGGATGGAGCGGAAAGTCCGCTCCGCCCAAAGCCCCGTCCCCTAGTGAACGCGCCGTGAATCCGGATGTGTTCATAGAACACATCCGGAACACATCCGGAATGACCGCAGGCTACATAGGCCTGTGATATTTCCCTTGCAGCGACGCAGCGTCGCCGCAAGGGAATAGGACATGCTGCGATCTGAAAAGACGCGCTGCATGTCCGTTAACGCAGGTCTGCCGCCTGCGTGTTTTTAAGCATAGTGGAGACGGGATTTCTTTAAATCCCCTCCTCTATGCTGTAACATCTGGACGCTGCGTGTTTGACGCTGCGCCAGCGCACAGCGTCAAACACGCAGCAATTACTGAAGCATTCCGGATCGTGGAAACACACCCTAATGTGTTTAACCCCTTAATGTCCACTGACGTGCAGAGTCCGTCATGGCAAGGTGCCAGTTCCGGCACCAGGACGGACTCTGCACGTCATGGCACAGTGGTAGATCAGTGCCGACAGCTGTCACAGACAGCTGACAGGCACGGCAAGCGGTGCGGGGACCTTTGCCATCGGTCCCCGCACCCACAGCGCTGTGATTGGTCAGTCAATCTGACTGACCAAACACAGCAGCGATCGTGCAGGAGAAGCTGAAATTTCAGCTTCCCCAGCGCGATCAGTGCAGGAGCCGGCGCTGCAGTGGCCAGGCTTCCTGCACTGACAGCCAGAAGCGGAGCCCCCACCGCCCCTGGCTGTTAACCCCCTGACTGCTGCGATCGAGCGCAATCGCAGAGCTCAGGGGGGGGAGGCAGAGGGTCGGGAGCTCCCTCTGCCTCAGATCGGCGCCCTGCAATGTATTTGCAGGGGCCGATCTCTACCTTGATGACCCGGGGGTTGTCATGACAACCTCCGGGTCATTTAGCTACGAAGCTGCTGTGATCATGTCACAGCAGCTTTCCCCATAGGTACAATGCATTGCAATGCCAGAGCATTGCAATGCATTGTAACTGCAATAAAAAGTAAAAAAAGTGAAAGTCCCATAAAGGAACAAGTTAAAAAAAATCATTTTTTTAAAAAAATTGTAAAAAAAATATTAAAAAATAATTTAAAAAAAATCCCCTAAAAAATACACATTTTTATGTAATAAAAAAAATAAAAAAAAAAAAACTTACACATGTTTGGTATCGCCACGTCCGTAAAAATCCCATCTATAAAAGCGTAACCCTAGTTAACCCCTTCAGTGAAAGCCGTAAAAAAACCCACAAAAAAGTAGTAAATTATACTTTTTCCAAGCGGTATCATTATACCCCTTGGAAAAAGTGCAATAATACGCGATCAAAAAGTCAGATATAAATAATCATGGTACCGCTGAAAACGTCATCTTGTCCCGCAAAAAACAAGCCACTATACAGCATCATCAGCGAAAAAATAAAAAAGTTATAGCTCGCGGAATAAACTGATGCAAAAATAATTATTTTTTCTATAAAATTTTTTATTGTGTAAAAAAACGGCAAAACATAAAAAAAAATATATAAATGAGGAATCGCCGTAACCGTAGTGACCCGAAGAATAAAGCTGCTTTATCAATTTTACCACACACGGAACGGAGGAAAAAAAAAACAATTCCTGAATTGCTGGTTTTTGTTCATTCTGATTCCACAAAAATCGGAATAGGAAACGATCAAAAAACGTTATGTGCCTGAATATGGTACCAATAAAAACGTCAGCTCGTCCCGCAAAAAATAAGCCCATAGATAACTCTGTCGGCCGAAATATGGAAAAATTATAGCTCTCAAAATACGGCGATGCAAAAATTTCTTACAAAAAATTATTCCAAAAAAAAAGCATCTTTTAGTGTGTGACAGAAGCTAAACATGAAAAAAGGGTGTAAATCTGGTATCGCTGTAATCGCACCGATCCGAGGAATAAAGTCGCCTAATCACTAATACCGCACGAGGAACGGCGCAAAAAAGAAAACCAATTCTTCACTTTTTGTGAATTTGTTCATTGTGCCTCCCAAAGATCGCAGTAAGGCGATCACAGTGGTTCCCCCCACATATGGGGTATCAGCGTACTCAGGACAAATTGCACAATAGCTTTTGGGGTCCTATTTATCCTGTTACCCTTAGAAAAATAAAAATTTGGGGGCAAAAAGATTATTTTTGTGGAAAAAAATATGATATTTTTATTTTCACGGCTCTACGTTATAAACTTCTGTGAAGCACTTGGGGGTTCAAAGTGCTCACCACACATCTAGATAAGTTCCTTGGGGGTCTAGTTTCCAAAATGGAGTCACTTGTGGGGGGTTTCTACTGTTTAGGCACATCAGGGTCTTTCCAAACGTGACATGACACCCGCAGACCATTCCATCAAAATCTGCATTTAAAAACGGTGCTCCTTCCCTTCCGAGCTCTGCCATGCGTCAAAATAGTGGTTCCCCCCCACATATGGGATATCAGCGTACTCAGGACAAATTGCACAATAGCTTTTGGGGTCCTATTTCTCCTGTTACCCTTATAAAAATAAAAATTTGGGGGCAAAAAGATTATTTTGTGGAAAAAAATATGATATTTTTATTTTCACGGCTCTACGTTATAAACGTCTGTGAAGCACTTGGGGGTTCAAAGTGCTCACCACACATCTAGATAAGTTCCTTGGGGGTCTAGTTTCCAAAATGGAGTCACTTGTGGGGGGTTTCTACTGTTTAGGCACATCAGGGGCTTTCCAAACGTGACATGACACCCGCAGACCATTCCATCAAAATCTGCATTTAAAAACGGTGCTCCTTCCCTTCCGAGCTCTGCCATGCGTCAAAATAGTGGTTCCCCCCCACATATGGGATATCAGCGTACTCAGGACAAATTGCACAATAACTTTTGGGGTCCTGTTACCCTTTGGAAAATAACAATTGGGGGTGGAAAGATAATTTTTGTGGAAAAGATATGATTTTTTAATTTTACTGCTCTACGTTATAACCTTCTGTGAAGCCCTTGGGGGTTCAAAGCTTTCACCGCACATCTAGATAAGTTCCTTGGGGGGTCTAGTTTCCAAAATGGGGTCACTTGTGGGGGGTTTCCACTGTTTAGGCACACAGGGACTCTCCAAATGCGACATGGCGTCCAATCTCAATTCCAGCCAAAAAAGTCAAATGGCGCTGCTTCCCTTCCAAGCTCTGCCATGCGCCCAAATAGTGGTTTACCCCCACATATGCGGTATAAGCGTACTCAGGACAAATTGCACAATAACTTTTGGGGTCCTTTTACCCTTTGGAAAATAAAAATTGGGATGAAAAGATCATTTTTGTGGAAAAAATATGATTTTTTAATTTTACGGCTCTACGTTATAACCTTCTGTGAAGCCCTTGGGGGTTCAAAGCTCTCACTACACATCTAGATAAGTTCCTTGGGGGGTCTAGTTTCCAAAATGGGGTTACTTGTGGGGGGTTTCCACTGTTTAGGCACACAGGGGCTCTCCAAATGCGACATGGCGTCCAATCTCAATTCCAGCCAAAAAAGTAAAATGGCGCTGCTTCCCTTCCGAGCTCTGCCATGCACCCAAATAGTGGTTTACCCCCACATATGGGGTATCAGCGTACTCAGGACTAATTGCACAATAACTTTTGGGGTCCTTTTATCCTTTGGAAAATAAAAATTGGGATGAAAAGATAATTTTTGTGGAAAAAATATGATTTTTTAATTTTACGGCTCTACGTTATAACCTTCTGTGAAGCCCTTGGGGGTCCAAAGCTCTCACTACACATTTAGATAAGTTACTTGGGGGGTCTAGTTTCCAAAATGGGGTCACTTGTGGGGGGTTTTCACTGTTTAGGCACACAGGGACTCTCCAAATGCGACATGGCGTCCAATCTCAATTCCAGCCAAAAAAGTCAAATGGCGCTGCTTCCCTTCCGAGCTCTGCCATGCGCCCAAATAGTGGTTTACTCCCACACATGGGGTATCGCTGTACTCAGGAGAAATTGTACAACAAATATTGTGGTTCATTTTCTACTGATACCCTTGACAAAATTTTAAAAAATTGTGTCGAAAGAAAAATTTTGGGAAAAAAAGTTAAATGTTAATTTTTTCCTTCCACATTGCTTCAATTCTTGTGAAGTACCTAAAGGGTTAATAAACTTCTTGAATGTGGCTTTGAACACGTTGAGGGGTGCAGTTTTTAGAATGGTGTCACTTTTGGGTATTTTCTGTCATATTGACCCCTCAAATTCACTTCAAAAATGATTTTGTAAATTTTGTTGGAAAAATGAGAAATTGCTGGTCAACTTTTAACACTTATAACTTCCTAACAAAAAAAAATTTTGGTTCCAAAATTGTGCTGATGTAAAGTAGACATGTGGGAAATGTTATTTATTAACTAATTTTTGTGACATATCTCTCTGATTTAATGGCATAAAAATTAAAAGTTTGAAAATTGCAAAATTTTCAAAATTTTTGCCATATTTCCGTTTTTTTCATAAATAAACGCAAGTTATATTGAAGAAATTTTACCACTATCATGAAGAACAATATGTCATGAGAAAACAATCTCAGAATCGCCAAGATCCGTAGAAGCGTTCCAGAGTTATAACCTCATAAAGAGACAGTGGTCAGAATTGTAAAAATTGGCCTGGTCTTTAACCTACAAAATGGCTTGGTCGTTAAGGGGTTAAGGCCTCGTTCAGACATCCGACTGTCACATACCTATTTTATCTGTTGTGCACCCATTATAACCTACAGAGCTGATCGCTTGCCCAGGTCCATCGCCATGTCTCCTCTGTCCTGTCGTTTGTCTGCAGTACTGTTATCATGTCGAGAGTGCTGCAGCCAATCTTCATCCTACAATTCTTTTCACACTAGCTAAAAGACTAGCACGTTTCCTACACCGGGTCCCTATGGATTAGAGAGAATTTTTTTTTTCTCACTTTTTAAGAGTCGTATTTCATAAATGTGTCTAATTCCTAGCCGATCTGCAAGCTACACTAACTTTTCTCTCCACCATTAAAATAAAATCTTGTGCTTGGTATAAATGGTTAAAAAAAATATAACAAAGCCGAATGGACACTATTTTAAAAGAAAGAAAAAATTCCCAAAATATGTTGAGGACCAGTAGAAAAGAAGCGTAAACCATTATACAGACCTATGGTTGTATCTGACAATGGCAGAATCTGACCTGTCTCAATCAGACTGCTGACCTGTGCACTTTTAGCATTGTTTTGCCAGTGACATTGAAAAGGTTGTGATTGTATAATGTTGTTACAGTAAAAGCTCTATATATCCATGTGTGTAAATACACTTCACCTTAGGGAAACTTTGTAACAGTGTGAGGCTGCAGTAACATATAGATTTACTGATAGTGTATCTTTTACATTCTGTGTAATGTAGCGCTGAGTGACAGTTACATGAACATTTATATGTTTGATGATACAGAAAAGAGCAAAAGGGAACAGTTCTGCCAGAAAAGTTTCACTTTTCTTAAGTTTATTTGAGCATGTCCTATATGGTCGCTTGTCCCTAGGGCTGACTTGGTTGCCGGGCCTGTAATGGGCCTGTGTGATTGATTAGTATAGTAGTAATAGAAGTGTGAGTCTGTAGGGAGACTGGGTGGTAAGATCACTGTAGTAGCCCTGCCTGTGGATCATTCTGCCAGCAGATAATAAAGAGAGGTACTCTCTAAATACACTTGGACTCTAGTTGTGTAACTTTTCAATTACGCCACATTTATTAAGATGCCTGCACCTTTGAATAAATTTGGCACGAGTCACTCCAGTTTGGCATAAGATGCATAATGTAAGGTATTCCAGTTTTAGTAAATTTGGACCATTACATTTTCTGCTAATAGTGGCCATTGCTAAGTAAAGTCTGATCTACACTACAAGTTTTTGTAGCCCTCTTGATGATTTTAACTATGAAGTGGCAGCTGCAGTCCACCCAATTGCATACAGCTACATTTGTATTGATTTGGACAGCAGCTGTAGCTAAAACCTATTGGTAGTGCTACAAAAAGATAGTGTACATCAGGCCTCGTTCCAGGTTTTGTCCTGGGGCCCTTGTTGCAGCCTTGTTTAATCTGTTTCCTACTTTTAAACAAAACCCTCTGTATTTAGTGGCTGTGTGTCCCGGTCTTCAGTTTTCTTTCAGGTAGTATGTTGTGTAGGACAAATACTATGTTAGTGACCCGTCACACAGATTGACCCCCATAACACTTGTAGCGTATCTTTGGACAAGAGTTGACAATGTAACATTACAATATATGGCGTTACGTGATCTGATTTCTGCATATGGCGCCCGCTATAGCATCGGTTGTGAAATAGTTGTGAAATACTGAGGGCAATAGTGATCACTTCAATCATTGTCACACACCACAATTTATAGCTTTCATTTTTTTAATTAGAATAGCAATAGGCAACATTGTAATGAAAATATTACTGGCCTTTTAAGTAAACAATGATCACAGTGACTCTCCGGTCCGGCCCCATGGATGCCACAGGACAAGCTTTGGTCGTTGCGGGCATGCTGTGGGCCACAGGATCCAAATCTCAAGAGGAAGGTGAAGAAACCCCCCCCCATAGAGTTGTACCTCAAAGGGGGGAAAAATTCCTTCCTGACCCCAGTTCTGGCGATCGGATATTTCCCTGGATCATGTCTGTTCTGCTGCATATTGCTATATATCTGTATATCTTTATAAACTCAGCACGGACAACGACTCCATAGAAAAAGCCATATATCCAGCTCTTAGGACTTTACAATGTACCTTAATACACTCCCTGCTACTAGGAGCTCAGTCTAATACAATGAGTACTGTTATCCTAAGGGTTTACAATCTAATAAACAATAGATATTCTGCTGCTAAGTGCAGGGGCATATGGCCGTAAATTCTCTCATCCGAGAGTATCGGACCGATTATGCAAATTACATTCTGATCAGCATATGTGATCATAGCGTGATCTGATTCTCTTGGATGAGAAGATGAAGAAAAAAAGTCTTCATTTCCATTCTTTGAAGCCGCTGAAAACGGATTGCACTCCGATGTTGTCAGAGTCAAGTCCGATGGTTTGCACGCCCTCACTGACTTGCAACGCCACGTGCAATTATTTGTTTAAACCTTTCCTCAGACTAGTTCATTTTTCCTCAGTCTCTGTTTGAGGAAGGTATCGAACATGTGCATGGCCCCATAGAATAACATTGGTCCCAGCGCGATCCGATGTTATGTCGGATCAAACTCGGACCGAAAATGCGCTCGTCTGCACCAGCCCTAAGGCTGCTGTACACCTATGTCACTGTGCATATCCTGATAAGAGCCTGTGTTTGGTGAATACCATGCGAAAAGCTTCCGGCCTAAACGCCAGAAAGAGCTCACCACGGCCGCAGGAACACACTGAGATTAGTGTGAGAACCAGCAGCAGTGACGAGCAGTGACGTCATTAAGGTTACCGCTGGTCACAGGCAGCGGTTCTTGTGCTGTCCTCTATTGCTCACACAGAGGATACCATGAGAACCTCTGGCTGTGACCTCCGGTATCCTTACTGTGGCGCGCCGAGTTGAGTTGTTACGTTAATGATGTGAGCGCTGATCACAGCCTTCGGATGTAGCAGAGTCTGGGATCGTCGTGGGACATCCATATTATGAACTTACGGCTGACGTTGTAGATTATTTTTTAAATTAATAAATGGGTAAAAGCGGCTAATTGTTGAAGACTGCTTTTTAGAATTTTGCATGTATGTGTTTCTTTTGATTACGGGTTCAGTAATGGGGGTGTCTTCCAGACACATGTTAACCCAAAAACCATTACCTTAATTGCCAACGCACCAGGGCAATTGGGAAGAGACAAAGCAATGCTCCTGAATTGGCTCATCTAATGAATGCGCCATTTATGGGGCGGCTAGGGGCTGGTGTTCTTACTTTGGGAGGGGGTGAATATCCATGGCCCCTTCCCAGCCTATTAATGTCTGTCTGCTTAGGCCTCTTTCACACTCCAGTCTTTTGGCGTCAGTCAGAATCCGACATTGTGACGGATCGACGGATCTTTCAAAAATAGTGAAAAACGGATTGAACGGACCCGTTTTTTGACGGATCTGCTATACGGATCCTTCGAAAAAACTGATCCGTTTCATACGTCACATCCGTTTTTTCATCCGTTTTTCGACAGATCCATTTTTTCCATACCTCCCAAATGGGAGGATCTCTAACGTGATTGGTTACTGGAAACTACTGGGAAACTATATATAGGGTGTTTTAAAACCACATCTTTGAAAGGTTGTAGTGCAAGTGGAAGAGATGGAAGGAGTTTTGGCGAACATTGTGAGGATATGTGCTGATTTTGCTTTTGAGACCAAAGTCTGCTGGCAGGCAGACTCTCTTCTCTTGCTGGCAGGCAGACTTTCTTCTTGCTGGCAAGCAGACTCTCTTCTCTTGCTGGCAGGCAGACTTCTTGCTGGCAGGCAGACTCTCTTCTCTTGCTGGCAGGCAGACTTTCTTCTTGCTGGCAGGCAGACTCTCTTCTCTTGCTGGCAGGCAGACTCTCTTGCTGGCAGGCAGACTTTCTTCTTGCTGGCAAGCAGACTCTCTTCTCTTGCTGGCAGGCAGACTCTCTTCTCTTGCTGGCAGGCAAACTTTCTTGCTGGCAGGCAGACTCTCTTCTCTTGCTGGCAGGCAGACTCTCTTCTCTTGCTGGCAGGCAGACTCTCTTCTCTTGCTGGCAGGCAGACTCTCTTCTCTTGCTGGCAGGCAGACTCTCTTCTCTTGATTGTTAGCACATTAAGGAATGAAGGCCATCTGGCCGGTTTATATAGTTTTGGGGCTGTCTGGAAAAGTATCCAAAATTTGGAGCATGCTCCGTCCAAAAAAAACAGATTCTGTCATCGGATTCCGTCATATGACGGATCCGTCGCCCATAGGCGACCATTCTAGCGGCATCCATAGCGATCCGGCATTTCGACGCAGACAAAAAACATTACAAAGTCCGTCTACTCCAGACAGCAGACGCCAAAATTCTGACGGATCCGTCAAATGACAGATGCAACGGACAACCATCCGTCTCTAATGCAAGTCTATGGGAAAAAAACGGATTCCGCCCAAAAAAAAAGAGGATCTGTTTTTTTCTCAAAAAGGCGGATTTTGACTGACCCCAAAAGACTGAAGTGTGAAAGAGGCCTTAGCCTTTTGTGGTTATTAAATAATAGGGAGGAACCAATGTAATTTTTTTAAGATAATTATTTATTTAATAGGTTAAAAAAGGCTAAACACCCTTTAGTGTCACATGAAAGGCACTATAGGGTGCTAGTTTGTTTTATATAGGGGGCTTGTGACTTTAAATATCTACAGGACATCTATCCCATTTATTCTAACTACCTTATATCTGTATATAAGATTGCTTTATTAGTTTGTAAACTAGCTTTAATTGACAGAGAATTACAATGTTTGTTTGACTACTAAAAACAGTATGAAGACTTACGATTGTCTGACAATGGCATGAACTGACTCTGAAATACTCGTATCTCAATGAGACTGCTGACGTGCTCTTTTAGCTTTGTTTTGACAGTGAAATGGAAAAGGTTGCATGATTGTATAATATTGTAGTAAAAGTTCTAGAAATTCATGTGTATAAATATACTGCACCATAGAGAAACTTTTTAGCACTGTGAGACTGCAGTAACAAATATTCACTGTAAATAGTATATCTATCTTTTAAATTTTGTGTAGTGTAGCGCAATTACATGAACATTTGGATGTTAGATACAGAAAAGGGTGAATTTTATTTTAGAAAGCACGTTATTTGAGCATGTCCTATATGGCCCCTAGGGCTGACTTGTTGATTGCTGGGCCTGTGTGACTGATTGGTATTGTAATAATAATTAAAGCGTGAGTCTTGGGAGGCAGGATGGTAAGATCACTGTAGTTGCCAGTGGATCTCTCTTCCAGCCGATATTATTGTGGTGTTACTGCTTTTGCAAGTGCATATACTCTTTAGTGAAATCTGTCAGTAAGATAAAAGCTCCCAAGCTATCTATGTGTGCATAAGTAAAGTTGCAAAGAGCGGTAGTCATGACCGAGCTGCTGTCCGGTTACGCTCTGGCACTTTACATGAAACAGTTTCCCAGTCACTGTGTGCTGTCTGGTGTTGGGTGCATCACACTCACTTCGTATGATGTATGCTTTCGCTGTCTCCAGGCCTCCATATTCAGGAGCCACCGCACGCAACTCAGGGGACACCAAATTCATTGCAACAAGCAAACGTTTACTGGTCAGTTCAAGTTCATCAGGTTGTAATGTGAGAAGGCACAACACTTTGTATTCTTCCTTTGCATGACACCTCTTCAGTCATACCTTTTGTTCCTTCTAGACTATCCCTAAGCTCACTGACTCCGTCTGCCCCAGGAATTTCCTCTTC